>JACXIT010000176.1:5201482-5509157 GCA_014737525.1 Bombus difficillimus
CGTAATTTAATAGTAATTTAATAGCAAGGAGGATTCAGTTTACGCTCTCTTCACGCTGTTTCTCGACGAAATCACCGTCGGACGACCATGGTGTCACCTTCGTTCATCACAGTCGCTGACCACAGCCGGGTAAATTCTGCTAGCTACTTTTTATGTTGAATTTCCATATAGGGAACACGCGATACGATGCGGTCCACGATGACTGTAGAAAGGGTTATATACCTAACGCGTACTCGACGATTCTCCATCCTCCCCTCGAGGAAGCAGCACCGCCAAGGGAATCTGGTGAAGCTGCCGAGAATTTTTTTGCGGTCACCGATTCTTTGTTCAATGAATCTTGCCTTCAACATCGACTTCGGTCGATTGAACGATGGGAAATTGTTTCTGCGCGCAGTATCGAGGCGTATGGTTCGAATTCTGCCAACGACGAGGGTGTTAAACCTCGATCTTACGTTTATCGCGTATAATTTCTAACATTCGCGATGGAAATTAGAGAAAATTCCATTTCTGATCGAATAGATCGAACAGATTTATTGCTGTTCGACACATCGAACGTCGATATTGAATTTTATATCGCGAAGCGAAATATCATTGGACAAGCATTTTCCGTTTAAAAAGAGTATACTCTACCTCACGCTAATCACAATTTTTACAAAATATTCGTATAAAACGTTCGTTTATATCGCTAGGAAACTTAATTCCGACGATCGTCATCGTTCGAGCGATAATCCAGTGATCTGTGAATACAGTGAAAGTGCCAGTTTTCAATGAATCCCATTTATTACCGCGCCGCTACATTCTCGTGCTCGATTCAATCCAATTACGAACACGTAATTCTTCACATCGAGCTACTTAATAAATTTCCTGATCAAGATTAAACCTTAATAACCGTAAAACTATCAATTACATTCGTTAATTCAGTTAACGTAATTAAAAACCCTTGCTCCTCTTTCTCACTGATTATTATTGAATTATTATACCGGACGGTGTGCGTACGATCGGCTAAATTAATTAGAGAGCGCATTCGAACTTGCCATGTTAAATAACGATAGGTATAACTCTCTAGCAATTTAGTCATCGAAAGTTGTCATCGTAAAATCCTATGCAACTTCGCTCTTCTTTTCTTTTTTACGCGTTATAACTTCTTATATACGAATATCTCTTCTCCAACCGACCGAACATTCTACTGAACATTCTGTGGAATATTCTATGTATCGAAATTACACTAACAAGGAACTTTGATTGATCGCGACAAGGACGTTGATCTTCGGTCTCCAAATTACTCGATTATCCTGAGTGTAAAGAATAAAATCCTTCTTTAAATTTATCTGTAATTCGGTAAATTCAATCTCGTGGACGACGAACACGTGTCCGTATACTTTCGAACGGTAGCGTAAATGCCATCTTCTCGCAATGGGGCCTTTCGAGTTTTAAGGCTTAAAAAAAAAAAAAAGGAAAAAGAAAGAAAAAAAAGAAAAATCCATCCCAGAAGCTATCGACCACCCCAGGAACATCGTTTCCCCGTATCGTCATTAGGTAGCTCCCTAAAAATGACCATGTAATCACAATTTCGTCCGCGTAATCCCATCATCGTCATGGCATGCCTTTACTCATCAATTCCCCATGGCAGCCGGGTAACCATTGTCTCGCTGACGGATCGCGTTCATTTCTCAGCCGCTTCGTATTCACCGTACCGAGCTACAACATAATCGACGACAGTGCCGAGCATTAATAACAACGACAGAGGTAGTCTCGATTTCGCGATCGATCGTCGAAAAAGCCGGAACAATTATTATAGACGGCTGGCTGGCTCGGCTGCGAACTCGTGAAAGCGCGTATCGATGCTTGTCTTCGTACTTTAGCGTGGCGGCGGACATTAAAAGCGTGCATTAACCCGTTCTCGAGAACGTATAGGTGCACGCTGCTCGACATGATATTAATAGGACAAGCTCACGGTAGCGGAGAATGATTTAGATGGTTCGTGTATCGATCGAGTAAAGTGAAACTTTTTTCGGAGAAATTTTTAGCCGACGTGGGATGCTATAATGGATGTTTTGAAAATACACTTGCTCTGCTTAGGTGCGAAAAATGACGAAACGCGGTAGTGGAAATACGTATTGGACGATATAATGTTTAGCGTGTGCAATTTTATTATTGCAGGATCATCGATAGATCGTGGCGAGTCTTTAAAACGCAGCAGAGACTGCCTTATCGAAGCTAATAGAGGGACGAAACCGTTCTATTTCGTTTTTCCCATACGAAATTTCATCTATTGAAATACGGATTAAGATCCATTTTTTACTTGAAGATTGTGATAAGTCAAAGTGTCTGTAACTCGAAGATTTTAGCTCTTCCCTTGATGCTCGAGTTACCCAAGTTCCACTGTAACTAGAACGTTCGAACGTTCTTTCTTTCACGTTACACCGGTTAACCAGCTTCGCTCAATTTTCAAAGCTAATCTAAATCCTGGTCGAGTAATACTCGTGTGCAAATATCCCCTGCGACCGTGTTAAATTCCTGGGGACGCTATCGCGAGTAATCGAGCTTCGGCTCGTAGCGTTTCCCTATGGTCGGGAGCTGGTGGTTGGCGTCGTGGACGTCGGTCGATTCTCGCTTCTTGCTGCAAAACGATACCTCGCGAGCGTTTTTCAGTCGGCGCGATTCGACCGGGACCCGATCGCGCTTCCTGGCACGGCCGTAAGGTAAATCGCAGCCGGATAGTCGGCTGCTTCGTGGAAGGTGATAACGATACGGTACATTAGCGGCTGCGTGAATTTCTCATTAGTCATCGACGGTGGCCGCCGTAATTTCCAGCACGCGCTGCCGCCTTTTCCAACCTCCTCCGGCCGACCTGATCGCGTTAGCGGTTCAACCTCCTGCTAGTCGGAATGTTCGGCGCGGTAAAGCTGCTTTTCTTGCGAGCTGGAATGTGTGACTGTCTAACGAGAAGACGCGGAGGCCAAGAGATTGAAGCGCGGTGAATTTGGATGGGAATTACCGAATATATTATTAGTAGGCTACGAATACTTGCGCATTTACGAGGGAAAGAATACATAGAATGCGCGTAATACATGAAAACACGTAAAATATTCAAAGTATGGTATTCGTTGCGATATTTAGCGGACCTTTGGTTCGCAGAGTTCTTTTGCGAAGCCAGTAGGTGTAGAGGTAATTCTCGTAACTCTTTGTTATTCAGGCGTATATTTAATGCATATTTAAATTTATGACTGGAAATTTAACCCTTTTGCGTTCTTCCAGACTTCATAGCCTTTAGGATACGGTCGAAATCACGCTGAAATTGTCGAATTTCGTCTGCGGATCACGTAGGAGATGAAGAGTACTAAATGTTAACATGTTCGGTACTGTGCTGTGCTCGGAATTAAAATACAACGTGCGTCACGCTTGAATATGTTTTTTTAATATTTCACGTATCTTGAAAATCTCGGTTCTACCATACTTTCGTTTCTCTTTCTTTCTAAATCTTCGTGAATAACGGTGTGCACGAGCCACCTCTAGTAAACTCGGGTGAGAATAAAAGTTTCGTAACAACAACAGCGACCAACGAATGCGCGTTCCACGAGGAAGACTCTTAAGTCGTACACGCTTGATATACTCCGTAAGAATCTCAAAGGAAACAGTTGCAGGGTGGTTGCGCCCAGTTAGAGAAAGATAAAGAATTCACGGAGTGCACGGGCTACCGATCACGAATTAATTAAATCCGTGTAGCAATATGCACCGAACACGGTTCCGCGTGTTCATACACGAGATAGGGATTTGAATTGTTCACGATCACGCGCCGTTTCACCTATAACTGCGGACAATATATCGTGATTATCCGTTGCACGACGTGCTCCCTTGGCCCCTGTGCACCCTCGATTCACTGGAAACGAAGCAGCGTTTGTTCGACAGTCGCCTATTGACGACACGGTTCGCCGAATTACGACAATTTAACTGCATGGAGGCTGGTTGCAGAACGATTAAGTAAGACGTTATGAACGATTCCGATTATTTTTGCGAGTCGGTAGATCTTAATTATCTTCGTGCACCGTATATTGGGTAACAATCTTAATCGTATTGTTTATATCATTCTCTTGATATTTGTCGGTAATTAATCAACCCGCTATTAAGCGTTCTATTCAGCTCGTACTTTGCTTTAAACACCGGTTAAAATACATCTGCAATGATAAAATAACGGAATTAAGATATCGGAAGTCATCTTCGAACCAATCGTGTTTTTCCTTCGCTACAAATTATTAACTTTGACGATGTTCCGAGAGAGACATTAAATATCTTTTCATTTACCAAAACACGAGCAAGATCGGCGGTATAAAATTCGAATACTGTAACGAAATTAAAGTTGCAGGAATGGAGAAGCATCGATTCCGATGCTTAGCTGAATTTTCAGTCGTACTCGCCACGATCGTTATCTCAGACTTTCGATAATTTCACGTCTCGTGACTCGGCCGTCTGATTTCTCCCTCGTCCACTTAATCCATCCTGCCCCGAACAATTAATCCAAGTTGAGACAAAAGAGAGCAAGGAAAATCGGCGCACGACTTCGCCTTTAATTACGAAATACAGTTAGGATTATATTGCCCGAGGCCAGCTGGCAAAGGCGACGTGCACTCCTAGCGAAATGAACTCTATTATGCTGTATTTACTTCTGGATCAGCGAAGTCACGATCACCGAGCATATTCCAAGCTGTCATCGAGTCACGGCAGGCGCTCGCTCAACGTTTTCACCGTGTTCGATTTATTACATCCGGTTGGTACACCCGGGACACCTGCATATACATATGTTGCCTGCACGATTTGGTACATTCGGTACGTCGATGCTGATTCTGATCACGCTCGTGAACGATGCAGTTTTTTTTCATAATTACGCGGATGAGAAACAATCGGAACCGTGGTGAACAACGACTGGATGACAAGGTCGTTTTCTTTCTAGGTCTAACCTTTAATGCCTCTCGACATCGAGATACGTAAGAGACAGAGAACGATGGTGAAATCGTTGGACGTAATTACTTGTTAGATTCCTCGTCGAATAAAACCTTTGTACGGGCGCAACGAATCACCCGGTATGCGTTTCGTACAAATTGAATAAATTTGGATAAAGATACGAAGCGGTATCGATTAAGCAGCTGCAATACCTTAAGAGGATTAAACGGTCGAGCGATCGCTGGAAGCGTGTCAGCCGAGTAGACAGTTTAATCGAAAGCGAACCGTCGCGTTTCACGTTCAGCATTTTGACACGAAGAGACCACGAAGAGGCTGGAGATCGTGGTGTCACTATCGGACAGTGCCAGCACCTGCTCTGCTCTAAGTTTCCTTTCCGGATTCGACCTTGAGTAGAAGGAGATCCGAACCGGCCTCTTTATTCTCCTCGCTCGGCCTACCAGCCTTCCCCGGCATCGTAGATCGAACAGAGCTGATACGCTTCTCTCTGATAAGATTCATCTACGAGATTTTACCGTTTCGTCGAGAGGCGAACGTGAAAGGAAAACGAGCGACGCGAGTTGCTGCGAGACCTTAAGGCGACTTCGCACGTGTGCTGTTTCTTTGATCTTGAATTTAGTTCGCCCACGTCTGAAGTATTGTTCGATTGTTCCGTCATCTTATCACCGATTCCTATGCACTCGAGTAGAGAGCGTTCGACGATTCAGAAATTCCTACGCTTAGCCGCTCGTAATACACACTGTCCTACGTCGATCTACCATCGCAACTATACAACGCTGTTGTCTCGTCTTAAGCTTAACCCTTTTTCTTCGCATGTTAATTTTCAACGTATCTCAATTTTTATTATCCTACGACTATCGTCATATCTTCTTCTCCGTATGCTGAAGAAATTTTTATCCATAGATCTTGCGAATAAATAAACGAACGAATAACACAATTAGCAAAGAGGAAATAGTACGATCCGGATAAAAAGTTCCCGATGATTGGAAGACTCGGTTTTTTTTAACTCTTCAATTGTGTTCGCAAAAATACATCGTACGCGCGATACCACCGTACACGCGCGAAATGGCAAATGCGTCGGGCGTAGTTGCATCCGTGCGCGGGCGAACTGATCTCGAATTAATTTGACAAAAGGTTAGCTATCGGTGCATCGGTAACCTGACCGGGTCTCGACCGCGAAACCTCTGAAAAGGGACGACGAAGAAGAGAGATGGAAAGAAATCGAGGCGATGCAGAGAGGAGAGCCAATGGCGAAACATTCTTACACGCATCCTGTTTGCGGTTGACGAAAACTTATCGAGGCACGAAATTTCTGGGAATCTGAGTGTTACCACGAGAGCACCACCGGACTATTCGTTCTCTTGCAGCCTGCAAAGGTTCACCTGTGCTCTAGCTGTGTCTCGGGGCGAGTTCGGTTTAGAGGGGATCTTCGACCGATGGGATTCTTTGTGTTGGTTCGACTGTCGGATAGCATGATGCAGGTATTGAGAGCAAAGGGGTTCGAGTAATTTGAGATCTCGAGAATGCCGATGGCTGATTGCTTGCTGGCATTATCCGAAATTGTCTGAAAATGAACGTTTCGAAAATGGAGTTTCGCACGACGAGGATTATTTGTCTTTGAGATGGGATGGGTTTTTGGGATTTGGTCGGATCTCATCGCGTTTCGATGGGAATTGGGATTTTTCCTCGAATCGTACGCGTCGCGAGGCAAATTTAACGAACGATAAACAATATTCACACGCAAATGAACCTCTAAATGACGGAACTAATTTTAATAACAGAGTTAAGGCCTGGCAACTAGACTTTTTACAAGGAAGAGCCTGGCATAATGCGTTGCTGACACGTTTCTACAATTTCACCGGCAAAAACGGAAGCCATTAGCTGGCTCGATGACTGTATAAATCTTCGAACACGACGCTTGCTATTACGAGAATTGTTTCTCCGGTTCTTGCCATTAGAAACCGCCTAATGATCCGAGCCGCCAGGAATCGACCGATTTCGCGATTTCGTTGCCCTTTCTGCGAAAGCTGAGACGACACGCGATGTACACGGTGACTGAAACTCGGCGAAAAGTCCAACGTGTAACGAGAAAATAGAGGTGAAAGATGAAAAAAGATCGGTAATCGCGTGTTGCGTTTGGTCCAGTTTCGCCTCGAGCAGATACTCGTCGATTTGGAAGAAACGTGTATGGTAAATCGTCGCTTCCAGACAAGCCTCGACGATCGTGATCGCCGATCCGACACACGGTCGCTGCCTTTTTAAAGGAAACGAGGGAAACTGGTTGCTTTGACATTTTTCTTCCAATCGATCAATCTGTTACTTTGCGTAATTTGGTTACCAAGGTTGCTTGAAAATCTTATTAAATCTTGCAAAATTGTACAAATCAGAAAGCATAGAATGCTTCGTTGAATCGCAATTCATCTTTTTCGTGACGAAATCCTACGGAATCTCGCAGACCAGAAACCACAGGATACTCGGTCGAGCATCGTTCACCGTTGCAATTCCAAGCGAACAACCACACCCAAAATCAGCCCTTCGAGTGTTCGCAAATGTACAATAAGACGCGAACGAGCAAAGTTCGCGCAAATGAGCGCACGGCGCTCGAAATTCTGACTCGGCGAAGATTCAACAACTGGCCCCGAACTGTGGCCACTAAATGAAGATTTATAGAAGGGCTGCTATTCGCACGCCACGCCACGCCATACCATACCATACCACTTGGAGAGTGCCTCGTGGCGGCTCGCACACAGCTCGGCAATCCACAGATACGAGCAAAAATACGAGTGTCCCTTTCGTGAGCTTCTAGCGTGCTCGCATTCGTATGCAGAGTGCACGCACAGCGATTACACAGGGCACAGTGGGAAAAATAAAAGGGGGTCGGCGGCCCCGAAAGCACGGTTGCAATTGGTCGCGATTTTGTCCACGATAGCCGCCGATATTTATGAGCCCAGCTGGGCCTCGGGAATCGATGTTGCCACGGTGTTGGTAATAATGAGTTATGGCCACGTGAATTATTATAAATCGTCCCGGGTATGATGCATTGTCTCACGGCCTGATGCAAAGTGAAAAAGTAACGGAGGTACGATCAAGTCGATTCGGTGGTCCGCGTCGTGCAAGACGAGACGGCTTTGGATGGTGAAGTTCGATAGGATATTTCGGTCGACGTTTGAGATGCGGAGTTGAAACGTCGTCGAGTTAGATAAATCGCGCGACACGACAGAATGAAAAATGTGAAAGATTCTTCAAAATCTACGGCAAGCGATATGGTGTAGAAAGAAAGAAATAAAGAAAGAAAATTGAAAGTGAAATTCGACGATTTTTACTCGGCTATTATATTCAAAGAAGGTAATTTTCTAGTCGAAGAATTCACAATATTATAATATCTTTAACAATGGTAGTCTTGTAATATTCAAAAGTAGAAAAATTACAATGTTATCTGTACAATTGTCCAGAAGCAAAATAGCATGAAACGACTGGACAAATTCAGATAACAAATCCAGATATACGAATCCTTCCTCTCGTAATTATAAAATGATCGTGAGCGCATGAAAGAGAGGCGCGTTATTATCGAGACATCATAATCGTACAAACACGAATCGGAAAGTGATACTGTTTCTACATCGCGATTGTTTATAATCAACCTGCCGTGAAACTAGTGTAACTGAATAAAAACAAGTGGAAGATGGAGGAAAGATGAATAAATTTGAAGAGAAACGGAAACATACGTACAGTCGAGTGTAATCCGAAAAAGGATCAGAATTAACCGTTTCGTAACCAATTTTTATTTTCTAGATAAACGAATATTGAGAGGGAATTTTGTTCGAAATTGGAAAGAACGCGTATTTAAAAGTTGATACTCTACTTAATTAGTATTACTGTTTTCATAGACACTTGCTTTCCAATACTTCTTATGGAGGCTAAATTGCTTTTGCGAGTGGGATTTCTGTAATAACAAGCAAGAAAGGGAATAAAGTACCGATTAATAAATATAACGATAGACGGCTATTAAACAACTAATAGCTTATAAAATATTAAAACTTGCTAATTCTGTTAGCACCAACTTTCCTACCGTTCTCATATCGATATGCTAATATTAATTTCCAGTAAAAAATATTAGGGTCGTGTGATTGTTAGTCACGCAACGTTGGAGCTTTAATTAGGTCAATCTATTTTATCAAGATCTCTTTAATTGGTTACATATACAAAGTATTGCTTATTCAGTGATCATAAATAAATAGAGATAATTAACTTGGAAGTCTTCATCTCTCTGATAATACTTGCTTAAGTGTGTCTTAATTATGCACAAGATCGAGCACTTAACGAAATGATTGTAATAAATGAAAGTAGACTGAACGATTTGTATGAATATATTATAAATAAATCCAAGGTAGAATAATATATATTTGTCTACGGAGAATAAACTTTCGTTATTTCATTGATTGGTCCTCGATGACTTAATGAAGCACCATTTATCTCAAATTATCGCTTCGTTACTCGACGCAACCTTACGATAAATTCTCTTCGAATCTCGCTAAATGCACGACCGATACACGACATGTCGATTATCGTAAAACGCTACCCGACTTTCCGAGTAAATAAAAGTACGCGTACGTTTGAAAAAGATTTAAAGAAAGAGAGAAAAAAGCGAGTAGTCGCTAACTGACCGCGACCAAAAGGAAAATGCTGACCCAATGACTGAATTACGGTGTCCGCTAACACGGACACGTATGATTAGCCGCGATCGAACGGATATTAGAAATTCGCGTGGCATTTCGCAACGACTGTTCCAGCACAACGACGTTCGATACTTTCGTCGGCATCTCGGTCTCGACTTTTAGTTGAAAACTGTGTGCATTACCGGATACCACGAAAGTTTGAAATATCGAGTCGGATTGCGATATTAGATACGGCTAATTGAATACCAAGGAAGTTTTCACGTAACTTGGGTTACCAAGAGGCTCGGCAGCGTAATTTATTATCTACTTAACGCTTTTTCGTAATGATTAATAATGCTCGCGCGCACGCGTGCAGCCCACTGCGCATTACGCTTTGCCCGCGATGATTTAACGACCGATATTTATTATTGCGTAAGCCATCAGTGGAATTGTAATCCCTACCGTTTAAATAATCTTTCACGGCGACTATTTTTTCCAATTAGCTGATCGAGTCGATTTGCCTTACGTAAACTCACCGGTCTGAACTTTGGAAAACGCGTCACGGGCGTACGAGATCGATTAATTGTAAAAAAAAAAAAAAATGGATCGATCAACGATATTCTCAGTGGCTGAATTAAATTGGTATACACGAAATTCTGACCACCAGATGCAATCGATTGCAGCTATGGAAACGCTGATACAATTTCGTCATTATCCTTATTTTCCACAAGAAATATCCCACTAACGTTTTTATTGCTGGATAATTCACGGTTTAAAGCAACACTGAAACAATTTTTGACGAGAGCTACTTACTGTCAAAGGTTACGAGTGTCGTTTATGGGCTGCAAACTATGTCCGACGATAATTGCCTTTCTTCGCTTAACGCTTTAACGTCTTGCGTTATACCTATGAAATTTCTCCTGTCTGACAACGACGCGGTCGTTCTCCGCTTAGTCTTTTACGTGTTACGACAGCTCGGTGTTAAGTCGGTTAATCTGAAACTCGCCACCCTGACGATTCCATTGCTCAACCCTACACCCTGCAAACAGCACAAAACAAATTCGACGAGGACCGATATTCACCGGTATCTCACTCGGAACAAGATCGATGCAGAAGAATACCGCATCAGTCGCGTTTAATTATCGACTGAATCCATTGCGCCGAGCGTTCGAGCGGAAGCAATCACGATTCCGTCGAAGCGGCCGAAGGATGAAAAATATCGAGACAAGGGATCATCTCATTTTCGATCTTCGCCGAAGTCGGGGCCTGGAACATGAAGGGCCCGCTGTTCGATTTTTCTTTCTCACCATGGAAGGATGCTTCATCCTGAATGGAGCACAAGCGCTATGACGTATCTACCATCGGTAATTATTGCTGATTAACGACTGGACGCTCCGTTATCTCGACCAACGTCGTTCGAACAAGAGTTTCGATAGTTCGGTCCAGTTTCCATTTCGGCCTGTACCGAACTTGTCAAACGAAACCATAGTACCGCCCTAACCGATACCGCCGAGCTGTTGATCAGCCAGAAGGAAATAAATTTTCAATGGTATTCAATAAGTGGATTTTATTGGTACGATTGCTGATCGCAATTATCGATCATCCCGCACGGAGGGAGATTACCGAGCTCGATGAAATTAAGTGGCTACGGGGTCAGCAGTCGAGAAGAAAGTATTTATATCGTACTCGAGAACGAGTTGGAAGTTGATGAATGAAAGAGGTCTATCGTTTCGATAAAAGTGGAGATTAAGAGAAGTGGTTCGACTGTCGGACAGAGGTGGAGAAAGAATGATCGATTTTTTGATAAAAGCGATGGAGCAACGACGAGGGTTCGGAATGTTTCTTCTAGAAGCCGAGCAACTATACCCGTAAAACGAAAAAGTAACTAGAATTCCTATGCTATCTCTGTTTAAGTAAATCCTCAAGTTTATTAGAAAATAAACTACGAGGCCGAAATATTCGAAACACTTTTCCACAAATTCGATCATTCCACATTCCTACAAGCTAACCGAGTACATTTCGTAAAATTATCGACCATCATCCGTGACATTCGAATAAAAATCTCTCCGAACCATCTCTGTGCAACGAACGTCGTTGCGCTCAACCGTGACAGACAAACCAGAATAATCGTTCCACGACACAGAGACGATGCGTCTAACCAGAAGGCAGTTTGCTCGGTTTCTATGCGCTTCTCTATTTGTCTGGTTGTTCGTTTTGGTGAAGGGCCGCGCCCCGGACAGCTGTGCTCGTTCTTTCAACTCCGATCCTCTTTTTTCTCCCGCTACATACTCTCGGCCGCGTTTCTTCCAGCTTCCTCTTTTTGCCACGATCCTCCTCTCACGCCTCGTCAGCCACTTCTTCGTCCATTTCCTGGCGACTACCGCGGGTCGACGTGATTACTTATGACTACTCGAGACGCGGCCAACCAAGAGAGGTGGGCACATGCTCCAGCTCCCCCACTTTGATCCATCCTCATCGTCGTTCCTCGTAGGAAGAGATTAGGGCTGTTAAGAGGCGGACTTCGGTTTATCGAGGCTGATCGATCATCGAGACGACGACGAGGACAGGCTTGATTCCTCCAGTTTATAAGTTGGATTACTATCGACCACGAGATGCAATTTCCCGAGATGAATTTCAGCTTCCTTTCTGATATTGTTTATCAGATGTATGCACAAGCGTTGGCCTTTTCGTTCAAGCGTTCGTGAACGATTACTTTTAATCGATACGTGCAATTTTCTGCCTTTCTGTGCAATCGTTTGGTCGCTGTCGATCTATCTGAAACGCCAACTTCGTGATCGATCGATGACAATATTCTCGGAATGCAACGGTGAGAACGACGAGGATAACGCCGAAGAAGTTCTTCCGCAAGCGTTGAAATGAAATACTTTCGACGTGTCACTTTTTCGCGACGGAATCCGAAGCTTGACGGAAAATCGTAAAAATGGGAGAGAACGTTGATTTGTATCGTGTATAAATAGAAGAAAATTGCAAAGAAAAGGTTAAGACTTTTTGCATACAACTAATAATATCGCCTGCTTCGTCTCTCGGAGCTACTCAAGCGATTCCTACTTTTAAAATGCAAATTCTACGCATAGAACACACGCGCACATTCTACCGATACTCTGACCATAGATGTTTGTCCACCAGCAATTTTTGAAACTTGCGTGGAACATGCAAGTCCCGTTAGTGACGAAAGGGGTTAAGCTTCGGGCGATTCACGCTTGTTACAAATTTTTTTACCACTTTGGCGCCAGTGATCCTTAGTTAACCTGCATTCAACTGTACATGCTACACACCTGTCTACGTGTTGCAAGCAAATTTTCCAGCGGGAATGCACGCGTCTCCGACCGTGAAGACCGTTATCATGAAGCGGCGAGATTCAGTAACGATCCAGGTTTTCTTAAGCGGCGGAGAGGAGAGGAACGCACAACAGGCGGCTCACAATCAACGGAAAGCATTTCAGGTATTAGCCCGAACACGTGGCACGTGGACCGTGTCGCTCGATCACATGGCAAGAAGTTAACTACCGCGGCACACCAGTCGCGGGGTAACAGGGAGAAAAAGAGTAGCAAAAAGTTGTCGTTGCAGCCGACGATGAGCCTCTCTCAGAAGCTATTATACCGGAAGCTACCGACCGACGATTATGCGAAAGCGGAGGGGGCCGTGTACCGTTTTGCGTGGCACGCACGTCGAATCCTTGCATCGAGAATCTCGGGTACACGGAATCTTTCACCCTTTTAAGGGAGGGATGGTATTTTACTTTTCAAAGAAAGAACCCGCTTTGTACGGTTTCTTTCTTCAGAAGCGATTTTTATACTTTTTGCGATTTCATTCAATTATTTTCTGTATAAAAATGGCCATGTCAATACGTATTCCTTCGATACGATCATTTCTTCGAAGCAGGACATCGGTAAAATTCACGATAATTTTTTTTAAACCAGGCTTTCCATTAGCCGCGAGTTTCCTCGACATGATGGAACAACTTTTAACAGAACGCGAGATAAAAACTTGTTGGCAGCATGTGACGCGCACAAGTGCCAGTGTATCCATTTCTCGTAGGCTCGCTATATCCAGAAGAAACTTAATAGCCAACGTAGCTGTACTAAAATTGCTCGTGGAAATTACAATTTTCGCTGAACAGAAGCATGTACCGTTCTTTATCAATGAGCTCTACGACATCGATATCCAATCGTTTAAAAAAAAAAAAAAAAAACTTGTACTTGGTAATAATAATCAGAAGAGGCAAAACGATTTGGAATGGCGAAAAAAAGAAAAAATAAAACTTCGAGGAAACAGGAAATCGTTCTTGCCATAGATATCCTGTTCGTGGAAAGCTGTAGTCCACGCAGCAGTGCCTTTCAATTATCTGCGCAAGGTGCGCTTGTATACTCAATGCATAGTAATTGACAGTAATGTGGACCGCTTAAAGCGCGTGCACGCGCTGGAGTAAATTAATCCGGACGCGAGTTGGCGTTGCGTCACGGAAATATTGTGACATTTAAACACCGTGAAAAATTGTTTCGCTGTAAGTAGAAATTAAGTGTGTACTGCGTAATTGAAGCTGTTGCACGAAAAACTACGAATGCATTGTAGTTGGCGCTTGGAAAAAAGATTCGTTGGACGTTCGTTTCCGTCGAGTGGCGACAAGCTTACTTTTGCTTTCACGTAATTCCATAGGAAGAAACGAGAGAAAAAGTGGCGTGAAATAAAAATTGAAAGCCAGCGTTATTTTTGCACGGGATCGGTCATACAAAATGGGAAAAAGGATCCATTTCGTGCAACATCGATCCACGATTTACATTCCCAAGTTTTTTATAGCAGACCGATCTCACGAAAGGAGGAACGATTTCGAGCGCTGACTCGCAGTTCCAGGAAAAAAAGATCTCTCGTGACGAGCAGTTTAACGATCTCGCCTTGCCCCGAAATCGGTAAGGTCCGATCAAGTGGAGAAAGTGAACAAGGCGGCCGAGAGGAGATAAGGGGCCACCGACCAGAACGTTTGACGCGGCGAGCCTAATTGCGATCTCTCGATCTCTCGGTCGCCAAACAAGGAAGTCGCTACTGTCTTATTGGTCGGCGATCCCTCCTCTTGACTCTTCAATACACGAGCTTACACGCGTCACTCGATCAAACCGATTTCACGACCACGATTTCGCGCCGATATTACGCTTGAAACGATATAAGGTAAGATAGCGACACCACAATTGCCATATTTCTTGAGTATTTCAAGGATAGAGCGGTTTAGGTATTTCAATAATTGTTGGAAGGATTTACGAGTTCCTGGAAAGACTACAAACTTTCTATCTGTTGAGGTTATCAAATTTATGTGAACAAAGGAACGCGTGGATAAATTGTAAGGTAGAAAATATATATATTTTAAATACCGAAGTGTAAATACAAAGAAGGAATACAATTGAGCCGACCCAGATCCACACGCTATCAGTGTTTACCCTCTGACTGAAAACCCCGAAGCCATCGTCGGCTGTCTACAGTTTATGGTCTGTCTTCGTCCCAGTCTTTCGTCTATACGCTGTCGATAGCTTCGGTGCTTGAGAAAACTAAGAGACCAGATGTAGAGTTTTCTTAGAAGCGATGACCACTTCAACACTATCAAACAAAGCTTCTTGCGATTCGAGAATTTGATCGCGAGTTATTCGTAGATTTTCTTTGAAAGAAATCTTCAAATTTTTGTATCGATCAAACACGGACAAACTTTCCAATCGAAGTTGTTCCATCGTTTTTCCACAAGAACACACGTATCCATCGGTGATAAAATCGGTACGTTTAATTTCGACATCCAGATACAACTGGCTCTGGTTTCCCAATTCACGATTTTAACGAGCGATTAAAGAAACGTAAACGCAAGAAAGCCATCGAATCGAATTCTCGCTGCTGCGTGTTTCCCTGGATCGCCGGCGTCGCCGCCGACCGGATAATTGCCGATGTCTGGATAACAAAAGCGTGTCAATAATTAATCGACGCTGAGAAGCGGAGATTAATCAATTTGGTTAACGCCACACGGCCGGGCGTGCGGTATCGTCGACAGAGTAGCTTCTCTTTTTCTCTCCTTCTCTCTTTCTTTCTTTTTCTTGTCTCTGTGTCTCGCCTTCGCGAACGTCGGTTCCCGCTCGTGTTAATTAACCCCATTGAGATCCCAGTTAAGATATCATTGTTCCGTGGCGAGTTCGCGTTTCGACGAGAAACAAAATCGCCAGGCCGCGGCCGCTCCACCTTCCCGCCAAGGGGACCAAATAAATCTTACCGCCAACCGGACCCGACTAATTTTTAAGATCTCCGTTTTCAATTGTAATTGCGCCGCGCCTGGCCACCGATAAATTATGGATCGACCGGTGTTTCGGCCAGAGTACACCATCTGCGGGGAAAGAAGCTCCGAAGACTTTCAGAGAGATCTCTACGTAGGAATGGGACATTTGAGGAATAGTAGCCAACGATTAATCTTTCTTTCGAGAGATATTTAACAGTCGTATCGGGAATATTCTTAATTCGAGAATTTGTCGGATCGTTCCAGAAAAGTTTTCAGAGTTTCCTTAAAAACGGAGAAAAGTGGACAAAGTTGCCACAGAAATATAAGATAATCCATAATGATTTTAAATGACGTAGGAAAAAATATAGTTAGAAATGCGCTTTTCTTGCGTTATTTTAATAAAACTATCGATCGAAAATTTTCTGGTCTATCAAGAGCTTAATTGCCTTTCGAATGCCTAGAGATCTAAAAAAAAAAAAAACGATCGCGTACGTCGTGCAACGATCGATTATCGTTATGGCGCGCGTAGCTCGTCAAACTAGAAGATTCAAACGAGTCGAGCGAGAAACTGGATCGCCCTGAACGCTATCTGTCACGGTCAATGATTCCAACGCGATTTCCGTGGTAGAGGCACGACAGTGAACAAACGATTCCTGATGTCCATCAACCGAGGAACACGGGAGAACTGGTGAAAGATTGGCTTGGTAAATCAGTTAAGGAAATCGTAACACTCTGTACATGATTGAGACGGTCAGGAGAGATCATGGTACAAGCTTCTACTTGATGCGTTACGATATTATCACGCTAAAGAAGAATTTGTATACGATTCGTTTGTTTTGGAATTATCAAATGTAACATTTTTTGCGATAATTTATATTAAAAATTATAATCCGTATTTCTAAACGGTTCTAAGCGCGTTGGATGCAGAAGTACGATATATGAATATTTATAAAGTATAGATATTCCTAAAATTAAAAAAAAAGGACGTTGTAGAGAGAGTTGAGGAACTTATGCAAATTCTAATATAAAATGTCTAATTTACAAGTATGCAAAACTATGTAAAATACAAGGATATTATGGAAGTTTATAATTTATCGAAGAAATGAATTATGCAGCTTAGAAATGAATAACAAACAATTTATGCAGACACGGAAATAAACAGTAAAAATGCAAGTAAATTAACGGCAGTAAAGTCAGTGGAAACAGTACCGTCGTAGTCAGACCTAATGAAGGGAGATATAAACCATTGTTAATAGGTTTAGAAACGCAGCTGTAAATTTAATATCTGTCATTCTATCGAGAACCTTTCTAGTCGTTATCATGGAGAATTTTTTATTTCACATCCATAAATGTTATTTTAATTCGCTTGAATTTTGCGATATTAAAAAACCTTGCAAAGTGATATTAGGCACGAACAAGAAATTAATATTTAATACATAGGCAAATAGCGTTTCGTAATTGTATTTCAAACGTTCGACGAAAGTAAATATATTTAGTCCGTCAACGAGTTCGAATCTCTCTATAATAATCGCTTGTTTCTATAACAATCAATTTCCTCGCTCGATTTCCCCGTTTTTCACTTTATAACAGCGCACAAAACGATACCACCGATTCGATCATCTTTCTTGCTATCGAGTTACGAGGAGGAACACTTCTTCTCTGCGAGATCTCGAATTGTTCGCGATGATCCCATCGATAAGTAGCTGCCTACCTGTGAGAGCATCCAGGATCGATCGATCGTAATCACGAGAGCGTGTCGGCCAACAGGAGAGAAAAAAAGCTTGACGAAAGATTCCGTGGATCGTCAGGCTTCAGGGCTGGACAAAGGTTAACCGTGCTCGATTACACCTGGACGTTGCGTGAAATCATGCAGGTGTACGTACCGAACCACGGCTAATTAACAACCTAACGGTGACGAAGCCTGCATTAGCCGATCCTACGATCGACCTGCTTGCCTAAACTCGTGCTACAATCGTTAGCGTTCTAATAAAGAACCTAGAGAACCGTTTTCCAACTGAATTTATTACTCTTGAGCAAGAAGATAAAGTTTACTCTAATAATTCAGAATTTTCTAGGCCGATTACCCAAGGATACCGCGTGAATACGAAAGAGATAAGAATAGGAAATAAGAAATTGTCGAGAATCTTCGTTTCTGTGAATTTATAGTTCTGCAGAAAAGTTTAATAATAATTTTTGATTCGTTTCCTTGAATCGTAGCGACGAATCTCGAAGAGTTAAATACATCGAAAATTACTTTGCATACAATTTTATAAGCGATCGCTTAAAGTTGAAGGAAGGTACTCTGATGTAGTATACAGCTGGAACGAAGAACAATCTGTTGGGTCGAAAAACGGAAATCTCTCTAAAACGAATGATGAATCCACGATGTAACTATTAACGTGGAAAAGTTACGCGATTAATTCGCGTAACTAATTAAATTCTCGAAGCTAATTAAAAAGACAGCCTAAGTAAGTACGGTATACGAAATTGGTTGACAAAGTATTGAATTTGGAAATTAGTCTCCCGTAAAGAACGAAAAATATTACTTATCGTGTTGAATACGAACTTCAATTAGTCGAACACGAAGTCGACTTCGTCTTCAGAGAAGTTATTCGAAGAACTTACAACTTACTACGCACTCATAAATCTAGAGACTGTGAAGTCGTAATTTAAGACATTAAAATATAGCTACCACGATATCTTTCATAAATTTACGACTACCCTGACAAGTTAAACTATCTTTAACGCATCCTTTAAACACCGAAACATGTATTCTCGAATAATTCATCCGTTCAACCTTATACCACACGCCGAGTAATTTTCCTAGAATACCCTACTAATGATTATTACTTCTTATTCCCTATTCCCTTCTCGTAAAACGAGTAAACCCAAACATTTCAGCTATGGTGTATCTTGTTTGCAAGATATCATCCCCTCGTCGATGGTACAGCGATCAAACTGCCCGTATACAACGCTCGAGCTTTCCGACCGAGAGTTTACGCTCGACACCGTTTTCTATTAACGAAACCTCGGAAGTATATCTTTTTTTCGAGAGACCGAGGACGAGCTTCCAGGAAACGCGCGTTCCACGTCCTGCGGGTCCCTCGTGGCTGAGTAAAATTATTATGAGAGCCGGTTACGTATGTAAGAGGCAAGATGGTGTTCGCTCGCTTGTCGCCGCCCCGAGCAACTAACCTTCCTGTTGTTGCATGACCTGTGCCTTCTTCAGCATCTCCTCTCGGTTGCCCTCCTCACCCTCCGACCCGTCGAGGTTTCTCCGCTCTTTTTTATCCTGCTTCTTCCTTGCAGCGGGCAAAGACATACGCCGAGCCGTGGCTGCCGCACGAAACGACGCTGTTTTATATATTGCAACACACGCACGATCACGAGGGAGACCGCTCGAAAGAGGATCACGCCGGATAATTATTTCGAAACGAAGATGGCAGTTTGCCGCGTCGTATTTGTCGAGTAATTTCTGAAATAAATTCGCGTAAGTACGTTTCACTCGGTCGTTACAGGTTTTCAGATGGAGATTATGTGAAATTGGCGCGATAAAGACGACGTGAAAATCGTGCGAGTCGAAAGACGGATGATACGTGTACGCTGGATCGAACAACTGAAGATTCATCCCCTTACATCTGTAGAGAAAAGTATTTCGAAATTTAGAAATTTGAAAGAATTGAGAGCTTGCGTTTCTTTACTGAAATACCACGAAGAGAACATTTCACTTACCGTTAGCTAAGAAAATTCAGCGTAAAAATATAAAACGGCCGAGTTCGACGAATACAACGAAAGAAGTAGAGACAGGGTTCGGTTTATGGTGGATTGGCATCATTGTTGTTCAGGAATATTTCATTGAGAGGCGCAAGTCCCTGTTGGTTCGGCGTAGCTCGTTCGAGAGGCTGGTTATTCGTTCGTCGATGTCATCGGTGCCTTGGGCAACTATATCCTTCTCGTACAGCTGACCTCGGTGGACCTTTAAGAAGCCCAACCCAGTCTACCAACCCACCGACCCAGCAAGCCCACCATTAGTAACCTACTACGTTACCACCGACGATCAAGACGATTTCGATTCTCTCGTTTCTGCTCGCGAGCAACAACGATGCATTAAAGTAATGATACGCCGCGTATAGAGAGAAAGGGGCCGCGTAAAAATACGTATTTTATTCCCGGGGGTAACCGTGCTCGTGTAGACTACTACTCGTTTTGCTAAAGAAATATTTCTTTTTTCTTTCCTTTTCTCTTTCTCTTTTTTTTTTTTCTTTTTTTTTTTTGTACGAGAGGCCAGTCGAATTTTGAAAACAAAGATTCGACATACGCATAGGAAGGGGGATAGAATTATAGGAAGATTGTGAAGCAGATGCGTCTCGAATCTCGCCGAAGAAATGTCGATCTTTGGCGGTTCCGGCGAGACTTTGCGCCAACTCGAAGAGCAGGAAGAGGCGGGATTTTTAGTGGGTATGGCGACACCACCTGCCGAGTCCCGTATAACCCGATGACACGGGTCACTGGGTGGTATGCGTAACGCATTTTCCCCTCCTCGCGCGCGCAAAAGAAAAAAAGGATTATAGGAAGAGGAAAGTTGCGAGCGCGAGCTTTGTCAGAACGAAGAAGATAAGAACGAAAAGACTGACACGGCAAGAATGATATATGGAAGCTTAAAGCCAACATAGGAGCATAAAAATTCATAAAACGTAACGGTATTAAATCAAGATTAGTCGCTAATAATCTAACGATTTTTTCATCCGAGTCACACCCTCTGAATTCACGCAATCCCATTCTCTCGAATGGATCGTGGAATGGATTCGGTCGTATATGGAATTCCAGTGGCATCCGGTCGTTTCCAAAATAAGTTAGCCATTCGATTATCTCGCATCACGAACGCCATTACCGGCGGCAGAACAGTCAAGCAAAAATACAGCATCGAGGCAACCATCGCGAAATACCAAGTGACGTATCTTTTTCTCACAGGCGGCGCACGTACACGCATAATTCCGCGGGCAAACGTGTCTACTGGAAAAAAGTCCTCCTCCACAGGTTCTTTTTTCTCCCGTTTTTCTCCTTTCTACGCGACACGCGTCCAAGCATAGGCGGACTTCGACACGGGGTTGACACGCGTTTCAAGGGAAACCGGATGGGAACAGCTTCGATCGGGGATCGAGAGCGTTATCGGACGTGTTTCCAGCTGTGGGCGTACTGGTCGCGTGTGCCTCGCTAAATGATTTGTGGAATGTTGAAATTATCAGAGAACGTACACATAGAGGCAAGCGAGCGTGTACATAGAAACAGGCGAGCGTAATAGTCGTTGCTTTCGAATAGATCCAGCTCAGAGATTCTCAACTGGTTTCTGCTATCGATACTGGAATTCATTGGCTGTCACCGGTCTTTTAAAAAGCCAAAGAATGACGTTCACGATGGTAAAGAAGTTAATTATCACGACGATTGGTTATCTTTGGGATGAGCTTCGTTCGAAACATGGGGTTGTTGCTTTCGCGTTAAAAGGAGGAACGATTAGAGAGTTCAGACAGATAGTACGTCGAACAACACATTGAAATATTTCTACCGCTAACGCGATACTAACAAACTTCCAACCTGATGAAATCAACTAACCCAAAGATAAATCGGAGGAATTAAATTAGAAGTCATTGGTCGTAACGATTTCATAAAAATTCCTTATACCGCTTTGTGACAGGAAAGAAGCGAAAAAGTTTTATCGAGGAGAGCAAGAAGTATATTAATAAATCCGTTGGAAGCGGATATCTTAATTATCTATGCGTGAAAAAGGTCTCCAAAGAAAGGTGGATGGGCGAGAAGTGGTAAAACTTGATTTCACGATTTCGCATAAATTATCGGCAAGGGTATCTCGCTCGGATCGCTTCGAGGCGATACGATGCGGAGAAAGGCCGCGAGAAGAGAAGCGCAGCAAAGGGAAATATTAATAATCCCATTCACGAGCCGTCCGACGTATCCCACGTCTTTATCCACGCGGAATTTGATAGCTTCGGGGAAGACTATATCGGCGGACACTTTTCCTCCACCCATCGTTTCACCCTTACACCCGTCCAAAGGATTATCATGTACCTTCGCGTTTTCGTATCTTCTCTCGGATCGTGTCGTTTTTCCCATTACGGTGTAAAAGAGTTTAGAAACCGAGCTCGTCTAAATTCACCATTGTTATACGAATCAGCGTCAAAATTCAAACGATTTAGTAGAAGAGTTTGTTGACAAGTTCAGTAGTTTCGTAAATGCATCGTTGATGGAACGACGAAAGGCACGCGTGTTCCGATCCTAGTTACCGTAACTACCAAAATTGATCGACCAAAGCACAGGTAATAAATCCTACGATCTTCTCAAATTTCTCAACGCTTGCAACAACAAACTCAACTTTCAAAACGCCGTGCAACGAAACTAAACGCGCTACAGCTGAAGGCGAAGAGCCGAGCAA
The DNA here is from genome assembly GCA_014737525.1 of Bombus difficillimus. Classification (NCBI taxonomy): domain Eukaryota; kingdom Metazoa; phylum Arthropoda; class Insecta; order Hymenoptera; family Apidae; genus Bombus; species Bombus difficillimus. Next base: position 5,223,804 of record JACXIT010000176.1, read on the forward strand.
CCATAGATGAATCGATGAGCCACTCGAGGAAACAAACGCGGAAGACAAACGATTCGCATTCCCTCGGCTACTTGGCGATATCTCAGTTCCCAGAAACTATTGGAGTCGCTGGTTCGTACGCTAAAACGGCGATCGATCATCGCGTACGAGCCGTAAAGAAAGATCGAGCAAGGGAATAATTCCGTTGGCTCGGTGAGACTCGATATCTTAATTCCTCGAAGGTGCTGAAGGGGTCACGTTACGAGCGGCACAGCCGTGCACGGACGGCGGAGTGCGCAACGCTCTTGGTTCCTGGTTCTTGATCCAGAAGAGGAGAGGCCGGACGTAACTGACAACGACTAATGGTCGAGCTGAGGCTCACGAAGGGTACGAGATAAAGCTGGCCGGACAAGGGTAAGCCGTTTTCTCGTTTGCACGCGGCCACGAGGGCGTTTCGCGCTACGAATTCATCGCTACACGTTGCCTCTCCCGATACTTCCTACTCCAGGGACTCGTCGATATTCGTTGTTTCAAGAATTAAACGTTCGCTTTTTCCAAGGATTTCGAAATTTTAAGGTAACTGAGATTCTGCTTCATCGTCACTTCGCTTCCAGTTAATCGAGAATTTGATTCGTCGCGTTAATACGTGGTATGTATATCGTTTCGAAGAAATTTGAGATTTCCAGCTAATTTTACCTCGGTAACGAGAAACCGATGGAAAAACTGCGACTCTAATCTAATAATAATTCCAACACGTTCTGAAATCCAAATCCACGCCTATCTACACGCTTGAGAAGCAGCGCAAAACATCTGCCCTTCTTGCTCGCAAAGAAAAAAGCGCGACCAAAAGCCTGGACCGCAACATCTGCGTAACAATAGCGGTGAGAAAGCGCGCATTTCGTATTAAGACAACATCCCGCTGTCATCCGCGGCTTCCGCGTCCAGAATGCGGCGGTTGGTCGGTTTTTGTTCGATCCCGGCGATTCTCTGGCCCGATAACGCGTATATCCGAGTAGCCATCAGAGGGCCACGATAGCCACCATCTAGAGCAGCATCCGTTACACAGTCGAGGCCAGCATCCATTATCCGTGAGCCTCGTCTCACCCGTGTATTGTATTCCATCGTTGCTTCCTGGCTGCGTTCTGCGTTCCCTCGTCGCCACGCACGGTCTTTATTAATGTCTTTATTCGCGTGCCCCGTGAAGTAATAACTTGGTTCAACTCTGCTCCAGCCCTCGGATAAGTCACGCTTTACGTCGATCACGCGTGCAACTCGTAACCGGCTCGCTTTCGCTCGGCTAATTGCGCTCATCGTCGCAGAAGCAACGCGAGGTTCTGGAAATTGGATCGCGGTGGACGCGTGGGTGGCGGCATTAATCAACTCGGCACCGCGAGCGGCGATTTAAACGAGCGTCCACGACCTCGTTGAGGATGCTAGAGCACTTTCGCGGTGATTTGTAATGCACGAGTGGAGCATCAACGATTTGACGGGAGAATGAGCCAGAGGAAAGGCTTGGAAGAGTTTAGCGCTGTTTTACGCCAAGTGTAACGACGCGACGAGAGATTTAGATTGTACGAGAAACGCGAACTCGAAGGAAGGATAGCGAGAGTTTTGTAATATTTACAGTACCGTTCCCATTGTTACATTGTACGTCCTCCGTATCGAAGGACCGGCAAATTAACTTTAATCCGCGGTAGCTTGCCACAAAGTATTCGAGCAATTACTACGAGTTGTAACCGCGTACAGCGAAGGGAACTGTGTATCGTCTAGGAACAATAAGAGCGAGGAAAAAATACGGCAGACACGGGTTTCGAATGAGTTACAAATTTTCCCAAGTCGTATCTTTCTATTCTGCGCCGTTGGTGCAATGGATACGATGCTCTGTACAGGCTATGTACGCGGTAGGAAAATGCAGAAGGCACGTTCACCGGGCAATCAATGAACGATTATCGTAATTACGCTTGCGATTAACGGTTCGAGCACGGTTTTGCCTCCTTCACGCCCGCAACCGTGAGCTCGTGTTCTCTTAAGCCTGACGAGGGAGACTTTCTAATACCTGGACGATCCTGACATTACGAACTACCAGGCGATTCGCGCAAATTGTCTCAGAAAAAGATCGTGTGTTAACAAGTTTTTGCAGAAACTTCTTTCCCTCTAAATATCGCCGGAAATGTTATCGCATTATCGCAATTTATGACGAGTCAGATATATATTTACGAAAACAGAATTCTTGGGATTCGATAATCCGAGATAATGAATTTTCTCCAGACGTTCGAAATTCGAGACGTTTGTCGTAAGAAAACTAACTCGTAATAGTTTCCAGAAAATTGTTCGAGTATAATGGAAAGAAGAAACGCACTCTGGTACGTTCATATTCCATGCTAAAATATCGTAATTTTCTAAATTGTCCATTTAACGCTACAAAAATCATAAATGTAACTTAAGCTTCGAGTATGAAGACATACCGTTTTAATAACACACTATATTTCTTTCCATTCCAAGCATTATCGTAATTCCTCCGCTATTTCATCCAATCTCTCGCTGCTATAACTGTGAAATCTTTAGCGTAATATTTTATTAAAATTCGCATCATTTCGCTCCTGGAAACTGTACTTTTCCAATAGATTCAATATTCGTCAATTTTTCGCTCGTTAAACATATACGATTTCCCCTCTCTTTTCTTCCTTTTCTTTCATATTTCTTTTCTCGTGCTTAGCCTTCCGGTTCTACAGCTCCATCCAGGGAGCTTCGATTCTTTCCTTCCCTCCCTCCTCCTCTTCTAGCCACATTTACAGGCGCCTCTATCATTAGGCGCAATAACTTACGTCGACATTACGATGCTAACGAGGACTCGTTGCAGAAGCCACCGTCGTTATTTACAACTTTATATTTTTATTATCGAACGCAAATAGTCAGGCCAGTTCAACGTGGGACACGTTTTCAGAGGACTAATCTCGCGGCTACTTGTTCAGGGGCCGCGTTTCCGGTTCTCGCGCCGCCAACGTCTACCAGCTTCGACATTCGTTTGACGTCCGGTTATACAACGCGAGCGCTAATTACACCGGTGCGATATTAATTTGCACGTGTAACATCTTACACGTGTAATATCGTAACGTAGCGACGCGCAACACCGGGATATATATAAAGATCGATTAAACGCTCGACCCTGCTCAATTTCCTGTGTGTACGACGGGTTTGCGCTACGAGTTACGAGGTTCGCACTTACAATGTACCTGCGGAAGAGCGAGATAAATCTACCAGTTGCTATGGATTAGCGTTGGATCGTTCGATGATCCAATTCCATCGAAAACGACACTAACTATCCAAAAACCAGCAATTGAAAATAAACATCGAATAGAAATTTTCGCTCTAGATACGAACAGATCGATCTCCCTTCGCGTCCTTATTCGCCAGCCGAAACGAGTCTCGTTAGCGCGCGCTATAAATTTACCACGGTCTCTAAACCATCGGCAAATTAGCCCGCGAAAGAGTGACCGTCGTAGGTTCTCGGCAACTGTGCGTCACTTCCGATCGAACAATGCTGATAAAGCCAATTACAATGGAGACGCAGAAACGGACGGAGGAGGCACGCCGCCGGAAACCGGCGAGTTTCGTGGCCGACTCAGCGAGGCCGAGCACGACGCAGAAATAATGAAAAGCCGAGCGATAAATAATGTATTGGAACCGCGGGAGGCGTATAACTCATTCCACGAGAATATAACCCTTGCATCGACCTCGCTCCGGCTCTCTCCTCTCCGTCTCTTTTCTTCTTCTTTCTTCTCGACTTTAAACTTTTCTTCTTCTCCTTTTTCTTCTTCTTCTTCTTCTTCTTCTTCTTCTTCTTCTTCTTCTTCTTCTTCTTCTTCTTCTCTCGTTTCCTTTTCCTCTCTCTTTCCCTTGCCCCGGACGGTAGGATTCTCCAGCTGCCATAAATCCGAGCGCTACCATCCGAGGCTCTAATTGCATTATAAATTGTGCATGCGCCTGCACATCCTGGCGAGCGCGCAGCGCAACGCGCTACCCCTACCGCCGCGTGTCGAATCACCGCTTCCAGGATGCTGCCTGGATGAAGCCAGGAGAAGACCCCGGCTTCGACCTCGAGAATACGTTTCCGCGCCGCGGAGATTCAATTTCTTCTCGCGGATCGACGTGCCGAGCTCACGGGCTTTAGCAGCCGGCTGCTACCTCCGAGAGGCTTAAAGGCGCTACAGAGGCGTTCCGAGGCAGATCGTTATCGTGGGTGTTCCGAGTGAAAGTTTTAGCGAGACTGTGAGACGATCTTGCTTGCGTGGAGAAGAAATTGTTCGACGAAGGATAATGCTTCATTTTAGATTTCCAGATCCTCGCTGAAAGTAGAAGCGATCCTATTCGCGCAACTCCTACGAAATAATACGCTTTTCCGTATACCAAAAGAAGCATTTCTAACGACGAGTGTGCATGTTAACGGTATCGAACCTATAAAACACTTTGTCTGAAACGAGCCTCGTTCCAAGGGAGACGTGGACCGCTCCCGCGCAATTGACAGTGCAATTCGAATTGGAATCGCCGCTAATGACGCGCGAATCTATCTTAGTGGATCATCACCGACTCCTTATTTGGAGACACGCGTTAGGACGCTGTTTCCAAGCGAAGAGGAAAAGAAGAGCAAAGAGTGGAATTATTCAGAAACGAGAGGAATCTGATGTCGTCGAGCGGGTAATCAAAATGATCTGATGACATACTGCTGATGAGTAGACTGGTCCGTACGTTGGGTAAGGTAATGGAGCTCTGATGTTTCGCCGACAGAAGGAGAATTTGTATGCTTTTGAAATTCTAGGCAAACGCAATTTCCATTACAGCGCAACCGTCTTCTTTCTTTTTGACATTGCAATGGCTTAATTTTTCTATAGAAATAATTTTTTAAGAAATCCTATTTTCGAATTACGATTCATCGACAAATTATAATTACGAACAAAACCATGGCCCCCTTTAACAGCGAACAATTACTTGAAAAAGAACCAGCGCTGAATAGAAGAACGTTTTAAATCCAAGATTACCAATTCATCGAAAGAATCTGCGAAACGATGCGACCCACGAAGCAGCTCAACTTCGGCCAATGTGGCCACGAAACGGCCAAAGAGGATTGAAAACGGCGAAACCGCAAGAGCTTCGAGACGTGATTAATCGTCGCGGATCAGATAAGCTCGCGGACAACCAAATTGCCGCGGGTCCACGAAATTACTCTGGCCGGGGTTTCGCGGAAGGTCGACAAACCAATCAAGCCATACGAAACGAGCTCCGTAAACCGAACAAAATCTCGATGACCCGACCGATTCCGTCCGAAGAAAGAGAAACGCAGAACGAAAGAGAAAGAGCAAGAGTAAGAGTAAGAGGAGCAAGAAGAAACATCTTTGCGGAGAGTCGGTAAGCGTGGAAGGAAAGGAAAGAGAAAGAGAAAGAGGAAGAGGTAGAGGAAGAGAAAGAAAGAAAGAAAGAAAGAAAGGACTCCGCTCGAATACGGTGAGATGCTCGCGGTCTTGAATGAATCCCATTCCCGAGGCACCAGGCTGCATCCCTGTTGCACTCCTAGGCAGCCAAGCTCAATGGGCAGATCGTTAGATAGGATCGGTGGCCGGGACCAGCTCTATAAATCCTCCGCGGGCACAATTATGTGGGGGATATAAGGATTATTGTTACCGACCGAGAGTCGAAGCGGCGTAGCTTTCGTATGGCCGCGCACGGCCTCGGGGATTACCCTCATAAATATATTCAGAGGCCATTATGCGAGCCCGGGGACGTTGATAACGTAATAATGAGGGCGTGGGCTAATGAGACGCGCGCTGAAAACTCATCCCGTAATCGTGATTGACGTTCAGATCTTTCCTGCCAGCTTCTTTTCCATTCTACTTACTTACTCGCTAATACACTTCTCTCTGCGGCTTGGATCGAATTGGTGAACGTATTTTAAGCTATTATTTCTTGATGAATCCATTTACGTGCATCGTTTCAGTTTTTTAGCGTATCACGACAAAATTTATGTTAATTGCTCGAGAGTCGAGAGACGCTACTACGGTTACGAAGATAAAAGATCGGCATCGTGCGAGGAAAATACGAAAGCAATAGTTTGCGCGTCTTGAGATAATGGAAAAAGAAATTGAACCATTTGTTTAATCAGAATACAAGGATCTACGGCCTAGGTGCAAGTTACGTTTGGATCGAACGAAGATCGGGTATTAATTGTAATTCGTTGGAAATTCTACGATAAAGTACGTGAAAAAAACTTTCGTTGCTACAAACGTCTAACGCATGAACAATTCCTTTCACGCGCCAATCAAACACGACGATTTTCACTTAATCATCTCGAGCTAAGCTTGCCTCCGAACGACATAGAAGACTCGAAAAAAACGCTACAAGAACTGTGAAAAAAAGAAAGAAAGAAAAAGAAGAAGAATTTAATAACAGTGGCGCGATAAATCAACCCCCGAGAGCCAAATTTTCCATCGCCACGGCGCGCTCCGCTCCCCATTAACGTTATTACCCGTCAAAGCCGCGCAATCGTTTGCAACAGTTCAAACACAATTAACTCCTTAACATCCAGCAAATTAATCACCGGTCCAAAATACTTCAACGTCCGAATCCAATTACTACCGGTGTTTCGCGATGGCCGGCCCGTAATAATGCCGAGTCGCCTAATACACGTTCGCGGTGGACGAATCATTACAAGTAACGAGCACGCCTATGCTATAAGCTCGAAGAATGATGACCACGTCGTGTAACGATAATAAATAATCGGTGAAATATCAAGCAACGAAACGCGAAACGATTCGTTCTCCCCGATAGCGTGGCCGCGCGCGATTCTCTCTTTCTCGAAGGGAAGAGGAAAGAAGAATCTCGACGAGAGGGAAAAGAGAGGAGAATCGCTGGAGACTACGGTGATGTCTTCATCCCAGGTAATTAGAGGCAAGGATGCACATAAGCAGGACGTTATTTCTACGGTGAAACGGATGTCCCCATCCCCTTAGGCCTTTCCTACAGCCGTGGCCTCGTCGTCCACTTGTCGGCGGTCGCGTACCGGTCCAATCGAAACGTGGGGTGGGATAAAGAGATCTTTGATTGTAAATAGATACGAGGACGAAAGGTTCGACGAGAATCTCGATTGATGGATGAAGAGAGTGAGTAGATATCGTCTGACGCAATGGCGATGGGAATTTCTAGACTGACTGTGTGTCGATGGTGTTTCAAGGTACATGTATGCTACTGGAAAAGCTACACGTGGTCAGAAAGCTTTGTGTTCTTTCGTCGATATAAATGTATTCTTGTACTTGGAAGTGTATTTCATTTGGCGTATATTATGAAGTTTAAATTCTAAGCGATTCTTTTATCCCTAAATCTAAAAATCTAAATCTAACAATTGTGGAAGTATTCTCTAATTACGGCAGCGTGAAACTTTATGATGATACAGAGAATTATTAAACTAATAATAAAAATATAGGCCGATATTAACGTCGAAGTTATAACGGCACGAGAAAATAAAACACAGTTTAAATAATCATTCACGAATTGTTAAAATACAAAGATCAAGTATGCGCTATCGTAAATCGATAACACTCCATGTCGTATCTGTTGGACGCAGGTCCTACTTATGTATTTTTGTTATGTTTTGTTATGTATTTTTAATATTGTCACGCCCATCAAACGAAAAAAACATCTTGCAATACTCGATACGTTTCGTCGCACGTTCCACGTTTTGTTTACACAACAAAACGAAATGGAGCACGCAGAAATTATTTTCCTATCTTAAATTCTAATTCCTATCGACGCTGATATAGTTAAACCGTAAAAAAGGAGATAAATCAATAGCGTTGTTCACTCACCATTGTAAAGTCTGCTTTTGCAGGTGCGTAGATGCTCGATAATGGAGGTGAGGGGTCTGCGGCCGCTACCGCTGCCACCCCCACAGCTCCAAGGGGAGTCACGCTCCGGGCCGTCCGCCAGGTTGTCACAATCCTGGAAGGCAGAAAAAAAAAGGAAGAAGATTAGACGGAGACGGGCGAAGGATGACGGAAACACACTGGTTTCTACCATTTCCCACGCTTCGCCGCAAAGCGTATGGTGATTCAAGTATACGAGCAATGGGATTCTCGTCGACTACGGTAATGAGGCTAAAGTGAAGCAGAGTTGTGAGAGGATCGTGATATTTCGAAAAGTAATCGAATCAAAAGGTAAGAAAATTGATTTGAATTGAAATTTTATCTAACGGATCGAATAAGAAATGCAATTCGATTGTATGTGATTTATGATTCTATAATTCTATTCTTTATGAAATTACAATGTTAATTTAATAGTGGGCATTGTGTAATATAATTTGCGTGTAATCGTTTCATTCGAATATCGAATAATTTTATACATAAATGGATGAAGTAGATATCAAGAAGAACGTTTGTCAGGTCATTCTCGAAATTGAATTTAAAAAATAATAAAATTTAGTAACAACGATAGCCATAGTAATGACAACGTTTGGAATAAGGAAAGAATTGAAATTCAAAGGAGACGTTCCTCTCGTACGATGCATAGAACGTAAATTCAGTTAATTACTACGTTGCAAATCGTAAAATCAACGTCTGAGATTATTGTATAATAGTAAGGAAAATATAAATATCACTTACGCTCTTTTAATCTTAATTTCTTCCGTAATATAAAATACGACGCACAGACGTAATTCCCTTGCAGCTTGACCAATACGTAACGCCATGCCGAATACAATTTCGTTATAGAACGCAGTTCGATACGACAGCAAATGTAATTACGCATAAACTCGACTTCCCCGTACCACGGTCGAAATCAAACTGAATACTACAATGTATACACAAAGCCTCGAGCGATCGACCTTCTCACCGCGCCATTCAAGACACATTTCAAAGCGCGACTAATTGACGAATACACATTCGGTATTATATTGGGTTGTCCGAAAAGTTTCTTTCGTTTCATAAGACGATAATAAATGAACAACAATTTCTGTTTTATATTATTTTAGTGAATCAGGTGTGATCGTTTCGTTCTATTTCTGATATTATGTTCGTGCATAATTCAATAAACTAACATGAAACAAAAAACATTGCGCGTCTATTAATTCCTTAAAAACGAAAGAAACTTTACGGACAACCTGATATTATATATTAGAAAATGGAAGTGTTTAGTTCTCGTACAAGCTTTTTTTTCACTCTTTGTTTCATATACAGGATCGTTTTGCCGGAAGAGTGATTCGATTAAGAAAAGTAAATTTTTTACTTTGGTATAAAAAGCCGAAATCAAAAAATTATAAATCAGCGAGTTACTTAGCAATGCATAAACTCTTTTCCTTCTTTTAATTTAACCGATCGTCTTTGGATCTAAGAACGGCTAATAAAATATCGTAATTTCAGCAGAATTTCTGAACGTGTGGTTCTTTTAGTAAATCGACGTGTATTTTATAAGCCATTTTGAAGGAAAACTCTTCTATTTAAATTGGAGAAAGATGCATTCGTTTGAATTAACAAGGATGTCGCGTAGAGATTCAGAAACCACGCGGTGAGGGCATATTTATGATAGAAAAGAATTCCATAAAATAGATAACGGATTACGCCTCTTAACGCCACGCTGGTCTTAAATCTTCCCGAAACCGCTTACATCTCGAATCACCATAAAAATGTATTTACAAAACCACAAGGTGCCTTGTCCTAGAATCGAAGTTTAGCTTTTCCAGCGACGATGAGTTTAATCGAATCCTCGAAACCGTTAATCCCGCTGAATCAGCCGTTTACATCTTTTCCCTAGCCCTCCATATATACTTGTCACCTTTATTTTCTGGTATAGTTTATCGCAGAGTATAAGAGCCAGGAAACATGTTACGTGTAATTTCCACGAAAAGCTCGTAACTTTCTTAAATACGAGACACCCCAATATCACACGAGGTATAAGAATCCTACTCAACAGGGTACTCGATCATGGCCAACTCTTTGAATCCATAAAACGTAGAAACATAAAATTCGGAGGAACGCGTCGAAATGGAAAGACGAAGAAGGAGAAGAAGAAGAGGAACGAAGGGGAAAAAAGTGATCTACGTATCTCTGAGATATTTCACAGCTGAACGACATACATCAACGAGAACAAAATCGACTCTGTACAGTCGGATAATGTCGCTCGCGGACCGAACAGGCGAAGTACTCTTGTTCGACGAGCGGACTCGATCCGCTCCGGACTTATGGTTAGGTCGGCTTACAACCGGATCGGATCGATTCCCCGTGACACGTATGGCGGTGTCGCCCGTGCATTATAGAGCCCGGGCGTCTCTCGATCGCTCCAACCTTCTTCTTTTCCTTCTTCTTCTCCTTCTTCCTCCTCTCCTCCATCTGGACACTGGCCTCGGAGTTTAGAATTCCCCCTTCAAGATCGTAATACCCAACGCGACGACCACGACCAGCGGACCAGTCGACGAAGGCGAAGACGAAGACGAAGACGACGACGACGACGACGACGACGACGACGAACTGGACGACGAAGTTCGAGAGTCGGAAGGACCGTTACCAAGAAGTCGTTAAGCCTCGTCGTTAAGTCGATTATCCGCAGCCCTTGACGACGAGGATCCAGGCATCGAGTTTCCGCGCTTCAGGCCACGTTTATCGGCTGGCGAACGTGTCACGGGCTCGAAGCGCTATCCAGGATCCCACCCGGGGACCGTTGGCGGGATCCAGTTTTATCGATCGTGTTACGATAAAACGCGGATCGGTGCCCCGCTCGTCCAGGCCTGGCGTTAATCTGTACGCGCGTCGCATACGCGCCGATTTATGAGGGCCAGAACGGGAATTTGTCGATCGGTAACGTACGACGCTTGTCGGAGAACTATACGTGTATGCAGGTACAACGAGCGCGCGGACATCGTGTTGGATGATTCATGATGGTGGCGCGTATGCTTGTGCTTCGCCTGGTATAATGCGGCGTCATTATCAGTTGCTCGAGCAGAGGCGGCGTTTTTAATCGAATGTTTTTAAACGAGATCCTGGGATACAGTGGGATTGGCAGGGTACAAGCGGTGGAAGATGCCGGTTTTCGGGTAATGAGAAAGGTGTCGATTACGAGGCTCGTTTTGTTATATAGGCGGCGAAATTGAAGTGCTCTGGGCCAAAGAAAATTGTGCTTGATAACGTGGTTCTTCCGTTGGTGTCGTAGCACGTCGATTTACGACATTACGCGTATAAATATAGCGAACAAGATTCTTTAAAGGAATTCTATCTTCCAACGGGAGTCTCGTTTTAACGAAACAAAAAAGCTTCTGATGTTTTGCAAAGCACCGAAGGAACAAGACTTCTCTTCGGGATAAATATCGAAATATTTGTGTATATACATATATATCCTGTGATAAATTTGTAGTAGTGGCGTTAAAGGGGAGAAAAGAAAGAAGACCGAAGACGAGGCTGATGCGCTGACTTATACCACCTGTCTTTCTTACGGTACCACTCGAGCTGTAATTGCCGAAGAGAGTCGGTCGTAATCGTGGCCGCTGTCCCGTGGCAGTCGTCGTTGTCCTCCTCATCGTCGACGACGACGGCGACAAGGGTCGAGACTCTTCGAGGAAACTAAGCGGCGCGCAACAAGCGGCTTCGTTCAAGTGGCATAGAGTGTCATCAGCGGTTTGCAACGGCGACGACAACGGCCGACAGTTTTCGCGGGAAGGTTCGAGTCCACGTCGACGGACGTGGCATGTTTGCTATCACGAAACCGGCGCACTCGACAGAGGAAAAGGTTTGTCCAGGTTGTTCCTCGCCCTCTCGAGACATCCTGCCGTTAATAGCGAAGAGGAACCAACGCGGTCTCTCCCTACCTGGGACGAGCTATGTCGAGCGTAGCCACTCGTGAAAATGATAGAGACGCGCACGATGTGTCTCGAAAGTCCTTTCCGGGAAGAATCCGGTCGAAAGAGCTTCGTAGCGTACGATCGTTCTAAAATGAGATCCTTCGTTGGCAAGTAACTAAGAATAAGAGATTTGAACGCTGTGTCAAGGGTGACACGGCAAACTATAATGGGAAATTTTTGTATTCGCTCCGTCAGTCTTCGCGAATACTTGGATTTCAATCACGTTGATGTTCACTGATTGAATAACGAGTGGATGAATTTGTAGTAGAAAAATATATTGAAATAAATAAAGGTATAAAGGTTACAATACGATAGAAGAAGCAATGATAGGGAGCACGTTCATATATTTACAGCGAGAAACATTACCAAAAAGTTAATCTCGTAGCTCTAGCTGAAGGCTACAAGAAATCTACTTATAGCTCCTTTTTTCTAGACCTTGTAATCCAAAACATAATTTATATTCAAGAGCACAATAACATGGGTTTCTTCTTATTTAGAATATTTTTTCTTTTTGTTTCGCTAAATTCTGTTCTCTGCGTAACAGCGGTCTCCTGATCACGGATATACAAAAATAAAGATGTTGAGTTTTTTCATTTTAGTGGCGAGTGAAAGTGGTGGTGTAAGTAAAGGAAGAAAGTGTCCTATCAAGCAGCGATAATTATAATAGGAAGATACTACGAAGGATGTTAAGCGATAACTTTTTGTATAATCTTGCTGAACTTATTCGACTATATAGGAAAATATTTGATATGCGTAGAATCGTCTATTTGCTGACTTTGAATATATAGCATTTTTTCGCGCGTAATCTGTTTGAACGGAACAAGAGGAACCGAGGCTATTCGAGGAATAAGATTGTCTTGAACAACCTTTGTCGGGGACGGACAAGAATCTTATTAGAGGGACAAAAGGGTGCGATTAATTAAAGGACGAAGCAAACAAGCGTAGGGTCTTTGATCTTTGCACGTGGAAAACATATCTTAACATTTGAATTTTCGTCGCAGTGGGAGCCATCCCGGTCTCAAATGAGCGCTCGTTCTTCAAATACGTACCTGAAGAACACCCGCTGGTAACATCCGCGAACCACGTAGATGCAGCGTGTTCTGTTGCAACGAAAAACTCCCAGCGCGTATCTCTTCGCGTTGCAAAGAATTATGAACACGCAGCTTCGCACAGATAGTTAAAGCATATACCCCCGAGATTTTCCTCGTAAGGTTGCTCTACCAAGGGACAAAGGCTTCGCTATACTCTTTCACTCGCAACCCTAAATCGATCCCGAGACCTATAAAGTATTTGGATCGTACTATGATATACAAAGCTCGACTCTTTCAAAGAAGTTCAAAATAACAGAACAATTTCTGTGAAAAATTGTCAATTGGTCACTTCGGTTGCGCCAATAATTCCAGCAGTCGACTCGTCGGTTCCCAACGGTCGGAGATCGTACAACAAACTTAGATGGTAGATAGTGTGATTCGTTAATTCTTTTTATCTGTGCAAATAAATATATATCCTCGTAAAAATTCAAAGTGAACCAATCATCCGTAAAAGTATCTATCGCACGGTTGCTTTCATCGAATCCTATACAGAGCAGGTACGCAAACCAGCAGCCAAGCGCCAAGCTTCCATGTCCGAGAGAGACACACGCTCGTAACAATTACCATCGGCCTCTTCTGGAAGCTAGATCATGGTGGCGTAAATCGACGGCCACGAATCGGCAGCTCGTGTGTTTGGGTTGGTTTAGAGCGATTAGCGGGCAGCGTGTAACCGAGGAAACCTTTCCGCGAAAGCCGCGCGCGGCTACACGGTTATATCGGTATCGAGGACCCCCCGTGCACGTCGACGAGCCGCCGGTATGTCGACACGGCATTGTGCGGCTGATCCTCTGGAATCGGCATGTAATTAGCTGGCCCGGTAGGCTACCAGCTGGTCGACGAGTGGCGCACGCTAATGTGCCTCTAATGTCGTCAGTCCTCCGTCCCGCCTTGCCCCTTTACGGCTCTCCGCTCGACCGGCCTCGCGCTTTTAGAGCTCCCATGCAACACGCGCCATCTCTACACGTACGTACGTACGCTCCCTTTCCGTGCTTTACTGCTCTCTACCGTTTGATCTGCCAGCTCGTGTTACGAGCCTCGTTTTGCCAATTTTTTTCTACCGATTTTTAAACCGAGTGACGTACACGATCTTTCGATGTTGCCTTGGAATTCTTCTGGAAGAGTCGACGGATAGTTAGACGGTCCTATTTTGCGGAAGACTGGCTTCGTTAACGTAGGTTCGATCGGAGTTTAGAAGTTTCGATTCGTTGTAAAGTATGTTGGAAGAAATGCCAGTTACTTACGCAGAAACTTATGAAATCGATTCGGTTTGATTCGTTTACGGGGAATTTTATTTACGCAAGAATGTTCGGTGCAGTCATGGATAAACTATGCTAATAACGTCAGTTACTCGTGCAACGTTAATTGACTTTGTTTGAGATAAGTGATTTATCTATGTTAAAGATTAAACAAGCAGCAACACTTATCACCTTCGTTGTTAGTGGATATACACTTGAGATATTACTGCTCGCGTTGATTGGTCACGAAGCACTAAAGATAGTGGTGCTACTGTAAAATATCACAGTTAAAAGCTCGCTATGTCCTCTACGTATTATCCACGAACATTCAACTTTTATATAATTCGATTGTCTGGTCTCGGACGATGAATAAAAAATTCGCGGAAATTCACCGTTAGCTACATCCATGGCTTCTGTCGACCGTATGCCGAGCAAGACCACCATCGTTCCAAGTGTCTAGCAAAAGAGATCATTTTTCATCCGAAGATTAGTCCGCAGCCTCTGAAAGACCGTCTTACATCGCCGCTAAAGCATCCGTACGCGACCGTCCAGAAGGAGATTATCCTAGCTACTTTGCCGCGTCGCAGGACTCTATAATGCTGTCAGCCGAAGTTAACAACCAGATGACCCGCAGAGACGATGACGAACGTGATGAGCAAAATAATCGTCCGCATCGATAAACCGAGTAATCCAGGGGAGAGGTGGAGAGGTGGCGGCATGAAAGACCTCTGGCAAGGTTAGCTCTCATCAAGGACGCATTAGGGAAAGACTCGGCGGACGTCCCGTAGGGAAAGGGTGAGAACGCGGTGCTACCGTCGAGGAAGAATAACATCGATCAAGCCCGCATTCAGTCTGTCCGGGACTGGTCTCAGAATCCAGTCCGTGGGCTTGTGAATAATCGACAAAAAATCGATGGTAATGCGTTCTGTATTAGTTTCGTGGAAGAGCGCGAGTAGATCGGTAGCTAAGATCCGCTGTTCCATCAGCGCTGACCGTTTCTCGTTAAAAGATTCCACTTGCATGGAAAAAGTCAATGATAATTAATTCCACGTAAAGTTCATCAAACTTCTCTATCCAATTAACATGGCAACAACGAAAACGACTAAATTATCTCTGGCACGAGTAAAAGGAGCGATCGTATCGCCTAAGAGATGGCATCTCCCTAACAACGATTCCGTACACGTGAAAGGTACCTGCAAAATTTCTAACCGCGCTTTGGTGAGTTAACGTTACAGACACGCGGAAGAGATTTCCCAGATGCATACGTACGTACGCCGGTATTCCGATGAATTTTAATACATTCGAGTAAATCACCGTCCGCGAGGCGGGGTTTTAAATGATGTATCAAATTTTGCCACGCTTTCACCGACCGCTTTCTATATGTTGCACTGCCTGGCTGATGCGAGAGATGGTAACCGGACTCGTGAACGTTGAGTGATCGACCATCGACACTTATCGACCGGAACAATCTTCAGGAAGTGCACCTGCTAAATCCGGGTCATGGCCGACGTACGAGCAAATTGAATTCCGCCCTTTCTCTTGTAAGACGGTCGTGTTTCTTTTCGCTTTTCACTCTGCTCTTGTAAAATCGACGTACCTTTTGATTTTCCCATATTTCCAATCGATTTTTAGATAATTGAGAGAAACCTGATTCGTTTCGAGATCCAGGACGAGCGATAGATCACTGGAACATTTGAAAGCCGTCGACTTTATTTTATCGAACCATTGCGACATATCGCTTCGATGGTGCGAAAAATTCGATCGAAGACGGAAACAATATCCATTCTTTGATAATCATCGAAACCTTCAACGAACGCTTGTACACAACTGCAAAATCGTTTTCCAACCTTTCCAGCCTTTCGCGTGATTTAAATGAAGACAATACCCAGGCAACGCGATATAGCTTCCATACGATACGTACAAGCTACACTCCTTTCAGGAAGCGAGATTCTTCGGTAACGATGTGGCTGCGCAGAAGAGCGATTATCGCCAGAAATTCCAACTTTTTTCTCGGCAGTACGCTTCCTTGTGGTATCATGCAAAGAGAACCGCGGTTTTCATGGTTCACTAATTCCCTGCAACTCGCGGTGCCAAATGCAAAAAGCGTGGTCGTTACGTAAACACGATAAAGAAAAATATGTGGCTAATAAGAAAACGCTTCTCGACGCGCATCTATCGGAATGAATTCGCCGCGAGATTACGTCGCAGAATCGCTAGTTCCACTCTGAAAGGAATCTAATTGCCTTTATTCTTCCACCACGATCTTCCTTCTACGTTATCATATTCCGCTTCTCTTATTTCGCGACTTAACTCGCAAAGCTTCGACGAAGCTTCCGGTCGGAACTCACGGTAGCTGGTAATAGCCAATCAACGCTTTGAATGATAAGGCAATCGTATCGTCTCGCGCAATGATCGATCGTGAGCGGGGCATTCGAACGAGGAACGACATTGACGCGAAACGATCGACAGACAGAAAGGTACACGGGCGAAGAGTGATTGGGCTATAGGAAAAGTTGAATGACCGAAGCAACTGTAACAAACTCGTTTAATCGTGGTTTTGTTCGCAGGTGAAAGTGCTGTGATAAATTAATTTCTTTCTCATTCCATTAGAATTAAAAGTTACAGGCGAAGAGTACGACAAGTACATTTTTGTCGATTTTCCGATTTTAATGTCGCGTAACGTTAATACGACGTAGCTGAAAATTTCTACGATTCTATTCGCGTCTTTCGGTAATATCACGTAACTTTGTCGCATCGTTTCGCTGCTTGTTTTTAATGGGTTAACCCGATACACTCGATGGAGCGGAGCGACTGAAGGAAAATAGCGAGTGTGCACAAGTCAAGACGATAAACAATGTCGAATCACATTTTCTCTGGTGTTCCCGCGATCGTACACGCACATACGCGTGCTATTAAACTGGAATTCTAGGAATCGGTTCTTGACATTCACGGGGAACGCGTTCCTCGCGCCGCAATGCCAACTGATTATGTGGCGGAGCAATCGATCACCATCATTATGCATCACGGTTCTCACAAGTAACGCGCGTAACCTTTCGGTATTGATGAAGAAAATAACTTGTGACTAATCGGGGAAAAAGTGGCGCAACTAGAGATATTAATGCGCCAAGTCAAAGTTCAGTAGCGCCCTTTAGCACCCATGCGAACCGAGCGGCAGACAAGGATGAGATAACTCTTCGAAGGTTAATGAGAAAAGATTGAAAAAAGTATGAGAACGCTGGAGTAAAAGTAAGGTTACAGAAATTGTAAATTCTCGAAGAAGAATTTTTAACGAATGTTTAATGAATGAAGCAGTGACAGGTTAGAGGATTTTGATAAATGATACTTGGATTCTCGTATTTTCAAAAATAACTGAATTTTCGTAGTGAATTAATCATCGATGTCGATAAACCGAACTTTCGTTTGGCAAAGTAAAAAAAAAAAAAAAAAAAAAAAACAAATTTCAGCCTCCATCGGACAAAAAATATAATTAAAACGGTTTCCAGATAAACGGTTGAAATTTAATTTGAATATGATTGATTACATTTTAGCAAGAACGAAGCATCCTTTTCGTAGCAATAATAAAAAAGCAATACGTGTTCTTATATTATTATACAAACAATAATGTAAGCTAAAAAAAAACTACACTTTTTCGATTAACACTGTCCTATTAAGAAAAATGGCCAAAAATAATTGGAAGTGAAGGAAAGCAAGAAAGATTAACCACCGCTGCATTTAATAAACCACACAAGGCAAACGATTTCTCTTTACTTAACATTCTAAAGAAGCATCGGTATGTAATCTGCAATCACAGAAATGATTTCCTGGAAAAGGAGATCAGCGGATGGCCGAATCGCGTACCAAGTTCGTTTAAACATTAATCAACGGTATTTCATTTGGATTCTTGCGGTTCGAGGTCGATACTCGCGAGGCGCATTGCCGAGCTAATTGAAACTCGAACGTCGAAGATAATGACACACGCAGGCCGCGCCGCGTATCCTCGTGCCGCGAGCGTCGATTATGAAATCACGAGCTGGTAGGTGGTCCCAGGCGATTAACGTTGTTGGCAACGTTTAAACGATTCGCGAATTCCCTTTTGTCCCCTTTGCACGTGTCTTCTATTTACGCGTGCACATTTGTCACTCTAAGTACTGCTTCATGGTTATTAAGTGCTTGATGCGGCTAGTCCGGGAATCGTAAATTATGCGAACGAATCGTGTGTTGAAATTGTATCGACTCTGAGTAATTTTAATATTTCGATAACCCAAAAAAAAAAAAAAGAAAATAGAAAAAAAGAACGATACGCATATAAAATGATAAATTCGTTAAGAGAGGCAAGAAAAGCGTGGAAAAATATTTTGGGATGGAGAACTCGTTTAAAAAGATGAAGAGGTGGTCTAGATCTTTAGACGCGTTGACAATTAACGATTTCTGTCACGATTTTACAATAAATTAACGAGGATCGTTTATCTTCGGTATAATTTCGTAGATCGTCAGATTATGCTGCTTAATAATTGACCTGGAATTTTTTCATCTTCGGAAGCACGAGTAGGCAAACGGTGATTTAATGTCCGATTAAGTTATTAGATAAGATGTCCTATCGTGTCTGTAGTAATAATAGGGGTGATAGGGGCTTAATTAAGTCCGATCCAGAGATAGCGGGTAACATTCTTTGAAGCGTGCCCTGCAATTTAGTGTTTCAATTGCTTCGAGACAGTGTTGATTAAGTTGTGGCCGAGTTCAATAAATTTCGAGATATTTTGACAAAAAAGTAATCCAACCTTGGCTATTTCTTATTTCTTTGAAATTGTCTCGATTCTATGGTCTCAGAATAAATCATAAACTTTTATCTTCCAAGAATAGACGTCGCGATAAAGATCTATTTCGAACAAGCTTACGATGCACGAATGGAAAAGATTGATCCTTGAATGTTGAGTTGAAGCATTAGCCGCGGATATATTAATTGCCGGTAAATTACGACACAACGTATTCCCATTCTGACATTTGCTTCGAACGTTCAGCAATGGTAAGCATTATTTCTCGATGTCTAAGTTGAAATTCCTGTCAACGATTGTGTCGCGGAGAAAGCGTCGATTCTTATCTGATTAACGAAGTTACGCAGTACAGTTCGCAATTCGTGCTTGTACAGATGCCAATCGACGGAGTTCTGCGTCCGTCGTTTAGGGCTCGTTCGTTTAAATTGGTTTGCGATTAAGTCTACAAATTATCGAACATAACGGGCGAGTAAATGCAGAAAATTAGTAGAAAGAGAGTCTGTGAGTTTGTCATGACCGCTAATTTTAAAAGAGAAAGAGAGAGAGAGAGAGAGAGAGTCGATGGAATATAAACTTTCAAATATTGAGAACACGTTAAAGGGGAAAAATATTAATTACTTAATTATTGAGATTTCGTTTCCAGAGAACAATACGCTATCGCTCGTACCATTCGCTATAAACGATTTACGTAAAAGTAACAACGACTGTTGCTAATCTCCTGTGTACGTTAGAATCTAAAATTATTTCTAATCATAGCATAAAACGTACAATTTTATACAGATAACCGATCGTAATTAGATTCATGATAACGACTCTATTTCTTCGAAGACGAGTTCATAGAAGCGGAAGATTTCTGAAGGCAATAAAACGATATTGCACACTAGCATCGATACAAGACAATCCGAGCGAGATTATCATAATACAATTCCTTGAATCGTTAAGTCATCGCGAATTGCTAATTCAAATTACTTCTTGAAATGTCTTTGCATAGTTCGTACGGCCTATCATTACAACGTCATAAGATTCTTTAATAATTAATGCGTTCCATTAACTCCCATTAATTCAGATACTACCGCGTGTTTGTACTCCTCGCTGCTTGCAATTAAAAGCGAGTAATTCAATTCTTACAGCTTTTTATCGTCCACATTTGAAAATATATAATATTTTAACAACTTTGCTGTCCGCAGAAAGGTTCCGAAGCATTCGAAAAGGGGCAGACTCGCCGAAGACCATTACGAAGATTAATTCAAATGGATTGCAAAGGAGAAAATTAGAAGAAGTCGTAATGATAGACTCGGAGGAAAAAACGACATAAAATGGAGCAGAGCGGTATTTCTAACGAGCTTGTGTAGGTGATTGAATAGCGTGGCTAGGGTCAAGTATGTTTTAAGTACCGGGGTGTGTATGGTTCATAAGTCCCATGGTATTCCATGCTATATCCAGCCGAGCCTTCGAATACGCCGTCGTGTCAAGAGGTGAAGGTCTAACACGGCCTTGAAGAGAGGATCGTACGCTCCGCAACACGTTCTCCGCAATTTCCTCGTTGGATATCGCGGTTCTCTTCCGCGAACGCCAAATCGGATGGCTTTTCGCGCGCCGACTTTTCCATAAACGTAGAAATCGTATCTGAGGCCGACAATAGGCGGAACTACGTGAAATCTAGAATGTGGTCTCGGGAGGAAACGTTCGTTTACTTTCATTCCTTCTTGGAGGAATCGTTCGTCTAACGAGACGAGGGTTTCTCTCGAAAGTTCACGGTTTTTTAGCCATTTTTTCTTCGCATCTTTATTTCCCTCCTGAAGTTAATTACTCGTGTAATAACGATAGCATTTTTCTCAGACTGTTTGATGCGAGGTGGTTTATTATACGTGTTGGTTTATTAAAAGGACGAGTGATAAAACTGTAATTATTAGTTATATTAAAATCATTTTAAGTACAAGTACAGATATAGTGTATGCCGGTCGTAATCGTCGCTGCTCAACTATACGCTCGCTATTCGACGCTATGACTCGCTATACCGATTGTCCCAGAGAACAAGTTCGTCTATTTGTATCGACCGGTGTTATTATGAAAAGTTCGAACGTAACTCCGGTTGACGACTACAAATAACGGCGATAATATTTTGTCCGGAGTTCGTTTACCTTTGAACCTAGCAAACCAAAACAACGTTGGTATTTCAAGGCACAATAATACGAGTCTCTCCCGATTCAGATCTTTCGTTGACTCGTGTGGCGCTACAGATGTCAGTAACAGAGGCTTTGGGATACGAGCAACGAATATTTTTATTCGAATCGAAATACGATATAGCATTGTAGTAAATTTTTGATTTCAATACGTCGACGTTGTTCGAGCAAATAATTACGCGGTTAGTTACCCGATTGAATTTACACCAGTTAGAATAGCAGGGTGCGATAACTCGTTACAATTTGTAATATCTGTTATCTACCTTATTTATTAATCTCTCGGTCAGCTATGTAAAGCACATATATTAAGGATCTCCATTGGGATAAATTAATTCAGAAATATGCTACCTGCCTATTTTAACAGATATGTGATAATTTAATGCTGGAATTATAGTTTGTCCATGATGGATAGGAAAATAACAATCTCCCTTGCTAATCAAACCTGTCGTATCGATAGGAATTTCACAGAAAATACAAATGAATATTTCCATCTAAGCTTCGAATAGTATGTTTGTTAATAAAAATTTGCAATAACGCGCCAACGAATATTTCCACGAGAGGATTGAGTCATTGTTTCCTCGCGAACACGAGGATTTCATTAACACCTGCCTCGACGAGCTGAAGCAGAGCGATCCAAGCGTATCTGATTTCTGTTTTCCAATTCCCGCGTTAACGTCAAAATGTCAGTGAACACGGCTGAATGCCCACGCAAAATGCCTGATAATTATCATGATCACTAGCATACGTCTATGCGCGATACGTTCTCCATAATCGATATCTAATACAGCCATGAACACATACAGTCGACAAGTTTCACGCGCAATTTCCTTTGCGCTTACGAATAAGATTATCGTTGCAACATATGCCCCGGCTGAACGTTACGTGTTTACCATTAAGAATTCCTTGTCGATGATCTGATTTGCAACATCGATGCAAACGATACAGCTTCTATTCAACCGTGATCTCGTATCGATTTCAATTTTCATGCTCGGTATCCGTATTGATCTGAAAAATGTGTGTATCATCGAATAACAAGCTTCTTCTGGTAGTTGGTTCAATAATTAATTAATATCTTCGATTTTTCTGTAAGATCGTAATTCTAAAATCATTTACCTAAATATCTAATGCTTTAACGTGAACTTTAAATAACTATTTAGGAGAAATATATATTTATATTGGAATTTTGACTGAAAATCGTACAGTCAAGTATATAAATTTAAATGAAAAAAAAAAAACAACTCGTTATATCCTCTTTAATTTACCCCCGCTCTGAAACCTTTAGCAAAACGAAGCAACATTTAACCAGAATCAATTCTCCCAATTTCATACAGTCGTCGACAGTCGACTCGCAAAGATCGCAAGCTTCATTCAGTTGGCTCTCGAGCGAAATCACATCGGAAGAATGGTGCGGAGAGAAACCCGTAAAGCAGGATTTACGAGTGGCATGGTCCCTGTGTCGAATCGATTTCACCGATTTCACGAATAGCCAGAATATCCTGCCACCGTCTCCATCTCCCTGTGTCACCCCTCTCTCTATTCTACTCTTCTCTGCTGCTCCCTCTTCCTCCTCTCCCTCTTTCTCCCTTTTCCTCTTCCTCTTTTTCTTCTTCTTCTTCTTCTTCTTCTTCTTGGCCGCACGTCAACCAGGACAGAAGAAAATCCCGTGACGTCCTGACTGCCGTGTGTGCGCCCCGGTACCGCAAAAAAAGGTCGGTTCGGTTCTCGATAACTACCGTGCACGCCGGTGGTTACGCCGACAGAAAGGGAGGACGAACCCGTGGAGAGGGCAAAGGGAAAGAGAAAGAGAAAGATCGAGTCGTGAAACAAGGAGGCAGACTATTGGAAACACAGAAGGAGAAGAGAAGAGAACGGGATAAAGAGGAGCGAAACTGGCTGACGAAAAGAGAAAGAAAGATTGGAAAGGGAGCGGAGACCCTTCTCCTCCTAGTTGGTCCACATTAATTAACCTGCTCTCTTAATTGCGCCGCTTGTTTATTGCATGGCCACGGCCATTTGTCGATGGCTGGCTTGCCCTGGCTGCTGCACCGCATAGAGGGCTATTATCCGATCTCTACTGTGCGCGCTCTCTCTCTCTCTCTCTCTCTCTCTTTTTCTCTTTACCATTCTCGATGTACATACGCGCCACAGTGTGTATATATCGATTCCGGAGGGCCTTCGGTAATCTACATACGACCGAGCCTGCATTCCTATCCGTCGATCCGGCCAAACCGAGGATATTTATCCCGTTTCGGATCGCGATCGTGTTTTTGGCATGATTCACGACCGGTGCTAACGAACCGAGCTTTCCTCGCCCCCGGTAGCTCGTTCACGCCGATCCGCTCGTACGGTCACGAACAGGCAACGGGTACGTGTCCAGTGTCTTTGGCTAGATTCTCGATAGACGCGGCATTTCGTTAAAATTGGTTCTCATTCGGAATTCTGGTGTTGAGAATAAATTATTCCTGCCTGCTACGAGTTCTCCGTTTCGAGGGACGAGGATACATCTGTTGAAAAAATCGTAACTACAGTTACGCTTGCGATGAAAATAACGGTTTACTTGGTACTTCCAAATGCAGTCGTACGACTATCCAGAATCTGATCCTTGGAACGTTAAAATCGATATTCGAATTCTTCTAATAACGCTGAAACGCAAAATCTTCTTCCACGCCTTTGCTGCGTAATTCCCTGTATCAAAATGCAGAGTAAACCTCAAGTATTGGGCGACCGTTACCTGGGCGCGAGCTATTCCAAAGCGTAAAAAGGAACACGGACGAATAACAAGGCAGTCGAAATCACGAAGGAGACGGGAAGCGAGCGAACGTGGCGCAGGTGCAGCCGTCTAATGAAGCAATCCTGAAGAACCGGGATTGCATCCACCGTACGAGGAATTTCTCTCTTCGTTTCCTTCGGATCTGAACGGAACGAACGTCGACGGAGTCGGTGACTTTCACGATTCCGCGATGAAAAACGATCGTGAACCGCGGTAGCAGGAAGAAGAAGAAGAAAGTGGCTGAGGGTCAGAAAGCGCTGATGAACCGACCGCGATGACGTGAATCGCTAATTAAGCCACGGTGGCAATTAGTAATTACGGTAGCCTCGAGTGGAGCACGGTTCGGTGTTCCAATCAGAGGGGACCGTCTCGGTTTGCAGAAGCCTCGATTCGAGATCCAGACCCATAGTGTTATCATAAGTCGAGTTTTTCATTGACGCCGGTAGCCACGGGTCGAAACCGGTCCATGGAGGTCGAATCGCCGAAGACCGAGCAACGACAGAGGCCACAGAAATAGGAGAAGAAGAAGAAGAAGAAGAAGATGAAGAAGAAGAAGAAGAAGAAGACGAAAGGAATGGCAGACGGAGAGAAGAGTGCACGTTGTTGCACGGCAACCACGACCTCGTACGCCAGGCCAACTCTTCCTTTCTCTCTTTCTCTCTCTTCGCTGACCGCGTCCATAAAATGCTGAAATACTCGGGGTAGAACGACACGCGATATTCCGTCCTCCACGCCACGGGATGTACGCTGTGTTTTCTTTTTTCCCGTTTTTTCGCTTTGGCGCAGAGTATCAGCTCACGGGACCAAGCCCGTCGATAAGTCCCTGGTTCGGATCGCGTCCGTGTGCACGACTTGCGATTCGCGCCGTCGAGAACTGGTTCGTGGAAACGTCATTTTTGACGCCGCATGTTTCTTCCAGCGTTATTCCAGGGGTTATGCCGCTTCGAATGGCAGACTCGGGGGATGAGTCCAAGCAGACGAGTATTATTTTTGTCTTGTTAAGGGATTTGCGTCGTTTTATTTTACACGACGAAGGCTGAATGCGGAGCACGGTTATTTCGTTTGTTTTACGAAGTGATCGAGTATATTGGGAAGAAAACAAGTCGAGGAAAACAAAGAAAAGGCTAGAAAATAAACGAAAAACGAAGCTGAATAAAAGGCTAAATGGAAAGGAACTCTGCTCAAACTCTAAATCGTAGCACCAATAGCGGAAGATAGCGAACCGACGGTCCTCCGAAGAGGCGGTAGACACGGCGAACGCGGTTCTCTACGTGTGAAAACAAACGACACTTGATAAGGCAGTCTCGAGGGTAGGATAAGAGCGGAGAAAAGGATTTAGGAAGAAATGGATCGACTGCCTAACCCGCCCGCGTTCCTGTTGCACCGTAGCAGGAGAGGAAGAACGAAAAGAGCGAAACGGAAGGAGACAGCATCGAGTTACGAGAGTCGAACCTATTTTCGGTCGGCAAAATGCAAGCAGAACGATAGTCCCGTGATGCATCGCGGCATATGGCGTAAATCAAGCAGCTGCGACGACTGATTCCAGTGGTACCAACCCACGCTCGCATTATATCAGCCAGAGAGGCATATTTATTACCCCAGGCCGCCTAGATTGGAACAAATGCTGCGTTGCACCAGACCCATCCGTACGAGCACGCAGATAAGTCGCTGAATTTTGTATTATTCGATGTAGTCGGTGTTCCCATCAACCGGTGATACACGGTTCTCCATTCCCGTACGCGGCTTTTTACACAGCTTCGCTACCTAAGTATGTTCGATCAGGATTTTTCGAACGCTATATAGCGTACTTTTTATGGCCATTCGTCGATCGATCGTGCGCATCGTAAGGAAAAAGTTCTCTAAAGTGTTATGACGTGATACGTATATACTATCTTTTTACTCGTACCACTGGATACCATAGTTGTAACGTTGTAATAGATTGCTCGGAGATCGTGGCGATGAAATATCTACCGTTGTTTTATCTTCGTAGCACAGTTTCTCCAAGAAGAATATTTCAATCAAAATACGACATAGAATTCGCTAATCTCGCTGTCACTCTACCCCTGCGTTCCAGATATCAAAAAATTTGCATACGGTAATTATTCATTCGCCAGGAGTAAACGTCAATAACTAACATAGGAATATTAATAACTGAATCAATATTTATGCTGGCGACCACTAACGAGCAGCAACTTTCACGTTAATAATACCACCACTACAGGAAGCTTTCTATCGGAGCGAGACCCTTTTACTCGTCGACATCAAAGAAACATGGAGAAGAATACCCGCTCATGTAAGTTTCATATACGACGAGGCCGTATTGATAATAATGCGTATGGACGCGGCGTATGCACACGTGCATATACGATAAACCGACGCGGAGAGCCCGAGGGTACAAGGAAGTCGGGATTTGTGGTACCAAGAAGCCGTGATTGCCGTGGCCCTTGCTGCCACGTTCATTACCGATCGCGCCATTAATCTGGAACGGTCTGATGGCTCGCAAGCCAGTAAATATCTGGAACGATAACATCTGCGACTTAACATTCGTTCCACGGATCGCAGAGTGTACAGGTCCTCGACTTTTCATACCAGCGGCAACTCATCCTCGTCGGTGATCAACTTGGCGACGATCGTTCCCAGAACAGGATCTCTGTTACACGACTGATCCAGTTTTCATCGTTCGTTCGCATAATGGATTTCTTTTCAGCGTACAAACGTCGTTTTTCGAGCAGCTGTCGTTTAAAAAAAAAAAACGTCGTGGAATTTTGAACTGCGACTGTAAAGTATTAGGTAGTTGGTCGTTTGGTGTCACGAAGGTGTTAACGTTAACTGTGCGAATGTTACGTATAACTCGATAGGGTGACGGCTACTTCTTCTTCTTTTTACCTTTCTACTTCTATCCTTTTCTTCCTTACTTCTTCTCCTCCTTTCTGATCTTTCTCCTCCTCTTCACCGCTCGCATCTTTCCCCGTCAATTTCAACTCGTTCCTTTCAAACAATCGACGAATCTTACCGAAACACGATGCGCATAGATCTTCCGTAGAAATCCACTTAAAATACGCGTTTTGCGGTGGAATACTCGCTTGAATCTTCGATGAAGCAATAATAAAATTTCACGCTACTCTCATCCACTTTCCACATCATTGACTAACTCGATAAAAGTCTCGAAAATCCTGACCAGTTGTATTCTCTCGTTTTACACGTGTACAAGCTCGTAGTCCGTGTTTCACTTAGGTATATACACACGGGTGTGTTAATCGCGTTGAAAATAGGAAACGCCGTGCAAAGCTGATGTCGTGCGCGTGAAGGTGTTCGGTCTTAGATCGCTCAAGTAATTAGATATCCCTGGAAATACGTTAGACTACGACCAGACCCGAGGGTTTCTAGCCTAAGTACTCTCGTACCATCGGGGAATCAGCGATATTGGCTTACGAGATTGGAAAAGCGATAGCAATGCCTACGAGAGTTCAGCTGTTCTGCCTGCGTCGCAAAAATTCGTTCGAGAATCCCGAATAAACGAAAAATGTACTTTTCGTAGACAAGAGGAATTGTGATTTTTTCATTCAGATAGAACGATCAGTCTGCAGAAAGCCAAGTATAAAATTAAATGTAGAAGAGATACGACAGACAATTTTCATGGCGAGTCAATGTAAAATAAACGTAGCTTATGCGTCTGTTCACGTCGACGTGAAAAATTTTCGTCAAGATCGTGAATTTACGGTGCTTTTACCTGCAACAGTTTTATTTAACTCTTCAACGCGTTCGGTTGGCTGTCGCTACAAATTTACCACCGGTAAACACTTCGTTGCCACTTAGTGACATTCGCAGTGGAATATTCGCAATAAAATATTCGCAATAGAATGTTCACAGTCGAATGTTCCTAGTGGAATATTTATAGCCTTCGCGAAGCGGTATGTCCACTTTGACGTGAACACGCGTAGAAATTTCGTTGTCCAGCAACTATTTCGCATCGCTGCGAAAAAATTCCTTTTACACCAAAAATCGCCTATTATCATAAACCAACGATCGCGTAAGTGGAAACGGCGTAGTCATTTTTTTTTCAACGATCGAATTCGAGGGCGCTTGTTCCAAGTGTACGCGCCAACATTGTCCGGTCAGGTCACTGCCTGGAAAGACTATCGGCCGACTAGTTCGATATTAGAAGCACGCGCTGCGTACAGCATTAATATCTCAATGATGTTTGACTATGAATGTATGAAATACGATCTCCGGTCACGCATACATAATACATTTAAACTATAATCTATCGGTGTTCCTGGCAACTGCATAAAATTCCAGACAAGCATGAGTTAAGAATTATCAACGTATTTACTGGTTGGTACTCGAGTTGCTGGAAAAGTACATGGTGTATCTTGCGCATACGAGAATTTGTCGACAAAGTTGTTATTTGATTTGCATAATAAATGATGCTTGAGGCAGGTTGATTAAGATGCAAAAAAGAGGATGACCGTTCGAGTTAAAGCGCAATTTTCAGAGGATTTATAGAGTTCTACGTTGGAAAACGATAATCGAAGAACTTGAAGGCACGGTTCTCGCGTTTTTATAGCTCTGCCTGTGATCTATGGAAAAAGTGCAATTACCTTCGACTATGACGCGAAAGTCATTTATACACGATCGTTTCGTTGATCTACGAATCTGTTGCTATTCGAGCTTCTTGCGAGTTCCATTTCACGTGTGCATAATACGATTCGTTTTAGTAACATCTTTGTTGCTTTGCTAGAGACACCTTCGATAATCGTAACTTTGCAAGTTTGGTGGTAAAGTAGAAGAACCGTGTAATCTGTTTTTCTGAGTTTTCTACGAGATTCTCGCGGAGATCTAAGAAGGAATTACGATGATTATCGAGATTGAAGGGCGAGCAATATCTTGAAGAGTTCTTCCGTTTAAAAAATGACTGAGAAACAGAAGAATTTCGGTTCGATGCAGTGAATTTAGTAGTTTAAAATCCTTTTATACGAATTGTATTCTTTTCTTTGTTACTTGTAAAAAATCCCGGACAGTCTAATAAACGAAATAAACATAGACTAACGAAAATATCTCAAGCTGACCTTCTCTATACTCTGTGAATGTTTGTAGCGGAGTTTTTTTTTAGAAGAATATAGATTCCTATCTCTATCCACCGGAGAAACAGAGAGACTGCCAACTATAACGTTATTGATAAACATCAATAACATATATCGCAGATATTTTATGGGTATCTATGAATAAAGGAAATATCTCTATCTCCCCTATATATAATATATTTCCTAATAATATTTTCTTCGCAAACTTCCTAACGTATTAAACCAAATAGAAACGCCTGAACAGAATCACCGCATCTGCTATTTCCGATCGATCTCTTCAACCATTAGCTCTAACATCTCCACCAGAGAACTTCCTTGGAACAACCAGGCGAAAGACCTGCGTCTGACCCGAAGTTCACGGGGTGTGTCTCTCCAACAGATACTCGATATACGTTGCAGCGCCGACAATCAGCCGAACAAACGAAATATCTGCTACATCAACTTGTAACAGATACTGGTACTACATACTAGAGAACAGCGTGGCGATCCAGCTTTCCACGCCACACGCAAGCAGCCGAGCAGCGCTGTGTTTACGGTCCGTTCCTACATCGAACCTCTCCCCCCGTAAAAGGAACGGGGTATCGCGATACGCGGGCAATTAAATCCCCAAGACAATAATTAACTCTTGGCGTCGTAGGCGCCCGTGATGCACGGGGAATTGGAAAACGGTCTCTGCCTCTCCCTTCTCTCTCTCTCTCTCTCTCTCTCTCTCTTTCTCGTCCACTTCTTCTTCCTTCTCTTCTTCTTCATCTTCTTCCTCCTCCTTCTCTTCACTCCGGTCGATCCAGCGGAGGCATGAACGATTACGAGCCGGTACGCGAGCAGGGCGACAAGCGGCCGAGCGGCGAAATTATTGGCAAATTTGCATCTTAATGGAACTACCTACCTACCCGTAGCATGCGGCCCACGTCATAATTCCTCGCCGCTGCTCGCTACCGTCCACGCCAAAGAGAAAAACGACGCCTCTGAAAATAGCTGCGCCGAGAGATCTGACAGAACACGTCAGGCCGTTTACGCGAAATCCGACGTTTCCACGGCGGACGATCCGCTTGATGCGAGTCGTTCGCGAGACATTGTTTCACGGATGTCAGGTTCGGATGCGGGTTACGCAGAAAATAGACGGTCTCGAGCAGGAAGGACGCACACCGCGAAGGTTGACGCCTGGTTAAAGATAGACCTTGCGGAGATAATCGATAGACGACGTTCGATCCAAAGTCGATTAGTCGTCGATCATGTTGGATCGTTTGGATTTGCGGAATTCGATGATCGAGTGGTTTCCTTTGATCGGACGATAGATTTTCGAAGATGATGAATTTTGTGCGCTTTGATACTTTATATCGAGATAGGCCATTGGATTATGGATAATTTCTTGCGGATAATCAATGAACGACATTCGGTACATAAAAGTAAATTAGCGACGAGTAAAACGTGGTAGAGTCTTGACGTGACAGATATCGATCATTTTTAATTCCACGAACATTCTTCGGTCATTCGCGGTTCGCTCGCGAAAATCAATTTCACAATACCAAGAACGTATCTCGCCTATTTATCGAGGACACATTTTCCTAGAAGGAAAATATCGACCGATGCGATTACGGAATTTCAACATAACGAAGGAGGAAACATACGTACTCCAGAAACTGCCGAGTGGTCTGCCGCGGCTCTTTCTCAGTCTCCCGTTGTGCAAGAGGGGAAAATTCCGAAATAGAAATGCAGAAGAGACGAGCCAGGGAACGAGAGACTATTTCGGGTGAGGTCAGAGGCTGAGGTCAGTCTATAAGGCCTGGTCAGCCTCCCACGAGTCCTGGAACCCTGCCAAGCACGACACCCACGCAGCGCAGAGGGAACAGAAACCTGCGGGAACTCGAGCAGCCTGCGTTTCGTGGATCATGATCTACGAGATCCGCGCAACGAGAATTCATCTTGCTACAGCTTGCTTACCGTGCTCACCTATGCAATTTGTCGGAACGTCTCCACGCTATTCTATAAATAATACCCGCCACGCACATCTCTCGTTAGAAAATAATCTTGGCCCCCGTGGATGCTGCACGCACAGACCATCTCGTACCGGCTGTCCTAACGATTACGAATTAGCGGGGAAAGTGAATGTAATCGCGATGCAATTGAAACTCGATACGCGTGCCAACCAATGGCACACTATTTTCTCTTATTCTCTGCTGTTTTGTTATACGGATCATTAAGTTCGAACGGTTTCTAGATGATTTCTATCGACTTTCACGCGTCGTTCCATGTTCAAAGACGGTATACGCTATCGTTTTATGCCTTTTTCGTTTAAACCTATTTCGAGTATAGATCCATTTGCGCGCGAAAGACGAGTAAAGCTGGATTATCCGACAAATGTCAAAAATTCATAGTATCTTTCTAGGATTCCACGGGGATCGATAAGAGGAAGAAGCATTTCGTGGATCGCATTATCGTAGAGGCACAGGATGATCCGGGACAAGGCGAATAACGCTTGCGTGTCTATCAGAGACACGTGAAAGAGTGCAAAAGGTAAGGCACACCGGTTCTCCGGTTCAGGACACGACACAGGCCTGAAAAGAGGCCGATTGAAACGCCCTGTAACGCGCTCCCACTTGGCCACGGAAAGAATTTACTGCTACGTCCCAGTGAAATATGATAATAGCCGTAACATGGCAGATATTAGCAACGATTACCACTTGCGCCACTGGTCCCAGCCCGGTGTATAGAAATTTCTATCGCCTTCTTCGGGCCACTTTAACAAGACGTGAATAATGACGATATTTCGCCGTTACGAAATGCGAAACGCTCGATACGCCGGAATAAGTCAGCGATAATGGCCGTAGAAATTTGTTCCAGCATCGGAGCATCGAACGTAAGCCTTCTAACAGAACAGATACAAGGATCATCCAGGGATTCGCCGTTACGGGAGTCGAGCCTCCGAGAAATCGATGGTAGTTTGGCAGAAGTGGATCGGTACCAACTTCTTTTTTCTTTTTTCTTTTTTTTTTGCATTTTTATGGTAGTTAATAGTAATTGATTTAAATATTTAAAGAGAAAAATATTTTTGAAACATCTCCTCGAATATAACTGAAACTCGCTGTTACTTTCCATACGTAATTAATCGATTTAAAGGAAAATAAAATCACCTCGATTTTAATGAAATTAAAGAGAGGGAAAGTAAGAACGGCGTACGATCGAAATGAAATCGTGACACGACTTCATTCCCGCGAGGTATTATCAAACGCGACTCTAGCGGGTCTTGAACGCGACAGCGACGCTGTTCGCTGGATCGTCGCCAAGAAAAAGAGGGTGGCGTGGGTGACTCGCGTGAGCAGATCGAGCTGACCCGAAGTCGAGTCGCATGAGACTCGACCTCGCTTCTCTCCTCTCATACCGGTGATCTCTGCCTCCTCTGAAAATAACCACATTGCCTCGTTTGACGTCATCGACCATCCAAATCAACCACTGTCCACCGCCCCTTCGCTGCAACCTTTTTATTCGACGATTTTACGATGAAAGCACAATTATCTTGGTGCATTCTCGCAGATCCGAATCCACGACACGGTATTCACGTATTTACAACGATCGCCGAGAATGCTCGTCCGCTACGATTAAACGGCTTGCTGACAACGCTGACAAATTTATTTTAAGACTTCAATTCGATGTCGTTCGTTCCTCGAATAGATCGGGAAATCTGCTGTACGGTATGCAAGCTGTGGAAATGAATGTTCTTGAAGAAAGCTGAATCATATGCATGTAGAACGCAGAGTAGAACTATCATCGTAATGCGATCAGCCAAGTCTGGAACCACTTCCAGCGTTCGAATTTAATTATATTAACCGTCTTCTCGATCAAACAACTCCGCTATAATCGAGTCATCAGGAAACATTTTCAGGTCGACCGAGCCCTGTCATCGAGTCGAGTTTATCCCGGAAGAGATAGCCAGTACAATTTCAGTAGGAAAATGGGCCATGAGCGGAAGGATCGAACCCTAGTCGGGACATAGGCGAACCAACAAACGTGTAACCACTCGACGAAAAGAAAGAAAGAGATAGAGGAACGAGATCGACACGACGATCGATCCCGCGGTGGGGTCAAACGGATAGTGCAATTTCAACGTAATGTTCCTACACGACCGCGATCGCGATCGATAGCGATTTGCCGAGGGAAAGATGGCACGAGATACGTGACGGTGCTCTCGCTGGATCAGGAGACACGGAGGCCACGGGAAAACAGATAGACCGATGCCAGGGAGTGTTAAAAGGTTTCTAAATCTTGATTCAACGCGTGAAAGCGTTTAGAAGCAAAAGTTCAAATATAAAATATCGAAGTAAGATATCGTATAAAGATTAGCGAGAAAAAAAGGACTGGCCATTCGAGTAAAATAGAAGCATCTTTCTTTTTGCTACGTTGGACGGAAAGAGACGAGAGAAGTTTCTGACGTATTTTTCGACACGACAAACAGTTCTTATCTGATTATTAGAAAAACTGTCTGCGTCGTACGTTTCGTTTTACCGGATCGTTCGGCAACGATCGCTAGATATTTCTCAATGCTTTGTAAATTAATTTTGCTTCGACCAAGCGACTAAGTAACGTTCAAAGGAAGTTTCATAAAACCTACTTTTCTTTGACGCAAGTGACAAAGCGGGAACCTTGAAATTGATTTATTGGAAAGTGTCCGCATCTTTATAGACCATTATAGGTATTGTCAGCATCTTCGTAAAGGAGTCATAAAACCACATATAACGTAACGCGTGTAATCTACGGCGCTCGATCGACCAACAACAATTCTTGGACGTATTTTCCGGCAATCTTCCACATACCAAACTTACAAGTCATCCGTGGATAAGTGAGCGGTGCGATACATTTTGGCCAATCATTCGCCGATCGTATTCGCCAAGAACAACTTTTCGGTACTCTCTGAGATTCAAAGATATTTCTACCTCGTAGCGCAAACAGCTTATGGAACGAACAAGCAAGAAACAGGTCGAAGAATTTGCCGACTCCCGATCGTTGAAAGACCGGACGCATCATACGCAGTAACGCGTACAACTGACCGCGGCGTTAATGCTTCCAGAGTAATAAATTGCTCTGCTTACCGTGGATGGTAACAAAAAGCGGAACTATTCCAACGATAGAGACATAGAAAATCCAGAACAATTACGCGGACTGGGAAGGGGGCGATTGCGCGCATTACCTTCGACGGCGAGAACGTAATTTCCGGAAAAAGGGCTGAGAAAGCGTTAGAGAACGGGACGGTTCAACACGTCCCAACGCTAGACTGTAGCTCGACGACTAGAAACGTATGGTCAGTTAAGTGCTTACAGAAAGGGTCGCCATACATGCCAATAAATAATTGCTTTACTAGCACGCGGTGATGGCGCTCGAGTTCCGGCCGGTTAATTAACGAGGCGGTTTGCGACGTATATCGCGAACGTCACTAAAACGTACCTTCATTACCGGCCAGCGGCATATCTGAGCGTGATCTGGACCACGTACGAGCGGATAAAGTCGATCCACGGTCTGAAAAACTGATAAAAAGGTACGCTCTTTTATAAGCCGTTTGATACATGACGCGGAAGTCTGACGTCGAACGGCACAATCTACTGGCGCGCCGATTTTTAAATGGAAACGACAGCGCGCAGCAGGGCGCTTCTCTCTTCTTTTTGCGATAAATCGCGTGATTTGCTTTTTTTTACGCTCGTCGCTCATTTTTTGGTACAATCGTCGAGTTTTTGCGCGGCGATAAAGGATAAAACGCGTTCAAACGGTTAAAGATTTCATTTTATAGCGTATTATTATTCGGAATTTAAGAGAAACAAAGAAGAGAAATATAGGAAGAAATTTTAACCGTTTCAGTATTTCGAACGAACAAGACGAGTATCTGTTACGTGTTCTTTTTAATGGCTCCTTTTTCGAAGAAGCTTCTTTAAACTCGATGAAAATATTTTTCAACGAACAAACTAACGCTGCTCGCCGATGCAATCGTTAAACTAGACAAACTATATGGACAAATAACAAGAAGAAACGCATGATTGCGCACCGAACGAGGCTCCTAATTAGCATTGTTCGATCAATATATCACCTCGAATTAAGCAACATCGAGCAAGCGTTACGAGCGAGTAACACGCGACTCGATCGATGTAACATTAAAGATCTGGCTACCACGCTATTCGCCATTGATTCGATTAATTAAACAAGATCCACTCTCGACTTCTCTAGGATCTGTATACGTCTCCTCACCAATACCAGCAACGCGACGACAGTTGATCAACGTACACGATATC
The DNA here is from genome assembly GCA_014737525.1 of Bombus difficillimus. Classification (NCBI taxonomy): domain Eukaryota; kingdom Metazoa; phylum Arthropoda; class Insecta; order Hymenoptera; family Apidae; genus Bombus; species Bombus difficillimus. The sequence continues at coordinate 5,259,059 of JACXIT010000176.1, forward strand.
TGCCTGATGCGCGCTCCACCACTGAATTAAACGATCCATTGGGGATTTCTCGAAACGGATCGCCAACGAAATTAGTATATTTTGCCGAGCATTCGAAGACAAATTGCTGGCAGGATCCGCATACAGGTAGCTGCCTAATTAATATACCAGAAGGGAGAAACGTTTCCTCTCGTTCTATGCGCTACGAGTTGCGTTCGATCACAGCGCAACGACTCTGGCTACCGAACATTTCAATTAATTAGATAGCAAACGTGACCACCCACCGGCGTATCTAGCGGCGATCTGAATCTCGCTCTTAATAAAAGCACATGTGCACGTAGCCAGCTTTAAAATCAAAGGTCACGAACAGGGGAGAAGTTGCATAGAGAGAGAATTAATGTCCGAGAGTTTATACGTATCGTCTAGACAAATTATGCCGCCGGCCTAACATCAGATATTCAGCTAATACGACTAACCGGCAATATTTCGCCAATTTAATGGTATCACGAGCCAATTTAATTCCAACCGTTTCGATTAATTAAGCTCAGTGCGCGGCCATCTGACGGATTCAGACGTGGGCTGATCCGATGTGACTTCGGTGCTTCGGGAATTATACGGTTTACGAGTCGACGCAAATGTAATCCATTCGGCTATTAGGCGAACGATGTTGGAATATTCGACTGGGGATTTCCAACTTCTAAAATGGCAATCTACGATATACATAATTCTAAACGTTATAAATATTAAAATAACCATCTTTACCGTAAGCTACCAAAATTTATTCTTTTCGTTCAACGTCGATACAGACTCGGCGTGTTTCCAAACGCTCGATGCGGAATTACGAAGCGCGATAGCGCGTGTTTCTTCGCGCAATCTCTCGAACCGTGGGAGAGCCGACGTATCATCCTATATAGGACTAATTGCCGATCCCGTAAAATCCAATATAAATCCTGCAGCAACGTATCATTCCGGCTAATTACAATAGCCGATCCGCTTATCGATTTTTTCCAATCTTGGGCGGTTGAAAGCGGCGCGGATCGGTTAAGAGGAGAGAGGTTCACGCGAGCAGGCCAATGTAAATTTCCCCTCGTGAAACTCGAGCGGCTCGTTCGCGGGCTAGATTAATTGCCACGATCTATACGATTGCCGGCGTACATGAAATCGGTATCGCGTGAATCCACGGACAGCTCTCGTACGTGTACGCGTTTCGAATGCCCGCAGGTGTACGAACTAAGAGAATAATATGCTCGATCGGTTGGTAGCACTGGCGGAGACGCGAACGTGTGGCTGGGAGACAATGCGGACATACGTTTATCTTCGACTCGCGTTGATTTACCGAGAGCACGATTAGTCGAGGACTATATAACGTGCTCTACGATATTTCGAGTGTCTGCCTGGTGCAATCGAACGATTGCGTAGCCAGCGTATAACCGGTGTTGCGTTGGTGTGGGATTTAGTTGAATTGCATGCGAGTATGTAGATCTTGTTCTAGGTTTATTGTTTCGAGCGGTGAATATTTTTCTGGTCGAAGAATTTTTCGATCGGTTGAATACCAAAGTATCGCAAGTTTCATTTTTATTCGAAACGTTAAACTTTGTTCGATCGTTACACCGATATAAATTAAGAACGCGTAACGTACACGTAATACTTTAATTTAACAATTAAGCATCTGGCACGTAACGACGTCTAAACCATCGGATGATCAAACGCACAATATCAACATTAATGCACGATGAAAGAACGACTCGAGGTGGGAATACGTTGCAGTTTCAAATCGCAAATCGCGATCCTTTACGAGCGTCAAGTCCGATAAAACGGTCGCAAAAAAATCTCCATTGAAAATAATCGTTAGCAGCGGAAGACGAATGACACGGCACAACGGCACTAACCGATATCTGTACAAAGCATCGAAGAAACTGCATCGCAAATATTTAGCATCGGCCGTGCCGAGGAAACAGGATATTCGTTCGAGCGGGTAGTTGCGCCGTAGCCCAACCGATAATCTTATCAAGGTGCGTAAAAACTAATAGCGGAATACAAAGTGCGGTCGGCGGCGCGTAAATCGCGTAAACGGTCCGGTTCGTGGTAAAAAGCATCGTATTTACTGGCAAGCTCTCCTCTGTACGGAAGAATATTATCAATAAAATAGGGGATTTTTCGATACCACCGACTCCACGATTACTCGGCTGCTATGAGCAATGATATCGGCGCGCGTTGCTCATACCGAACCACAGAAATCAACGTAGACCACGAGTACAGACCGGTACAACTGCATTCTCGACGATCCCTCGCGTCGAAAGAACGCACGTGCTAGATGAGAGCCTCCACCGGCCGATTTTTCTCGCGTGACTCTCCAAGTGTCACTTTTGGTTCGACACACTTTCGATCGAATATCAACGGGGGAATGCCAATTGGCAACGCGGAGATATCGTGGGCGGCAATGCTGTAGGAAACGAGAATTCAGCCACTTTCGAAGAAGCTGATTCGAAAGGGATTCTATGCAGAGAATTCGCTGTGAAATTACTGGAAAAAAAATGATTACACTCGTTGTTATTCGCGATAATATATACAGAGTGTTAAATTAGAAGCGATTTCCATAAGGTTTCCATTTCCGTGAAATAAAAAGAGAAAAATCGAGATCAGAATTTCTAGAATGCAGTTCGACGATTCGATCGGCTCTTCTTCTTTACAATTCTCATGGAATCGTTGCCTAAAAAGGAATCTATATCCGTTTGCTTGGAACTACATCGATAGAAAGGAACATGATACTCGATCATACCCATTTGCCGGGGTAAAAAAGAGAGAGCGAGCTTTTACCTTGTACCACCATTAGCCATAAAGGGAATTTCCTATCAATTTGTTACCGCATTCGGTTTCAAGTAGATCAGCAACGGATTGCACGTAATCGCGCTCGATTTTCTCAGTCATGTCGAAGCGATCAGGGCTAATGTTGTTCCCGTTTATCCCGTGGTGGCAGTAACTGGCTATTAGAAAGAAATCCGTTTTACCAGAACGACCTGATGCCCGTGGTAAAAAACTTTGAGCGAACCGTTATAAATAAACTTTCGATTTTCCAATCGTAGATTATTACATAGATAACGTAGTTTCAAAATCTCAATTCCAACAGTATCTTTACTTCTAATCATAGTAAATTATCCGTTATTTGCACAAGTTGTTGTTTATCTTGCGAGCGATGTTTAGTCTTTTAACTTTTGATAAATATAAATGTAAGAATTATGTTCTTGTTGAAACTGGACCTTGGAAACAAATCTAAGTAAACGCGCGTCGTGACGAGGTAAAATACCCGAGGAATTCTTTCCATCCATCAGTGGACACTTTGCGAAATAAAACGACTAGGTAACTTGTGGACGGTAATCAGCGCGTATTCACAGTACCTAATTAACCGTCATCGTATATTTACGAGTAGCAGACCTCGTGACCAAGAGTGGCTCATCAATTAAGGGATCGATCTCAAATGACAAATGACTTCCATTTATCAGCGACGTTTCCAGCGAAACCGAAGTGGTGACATGAAATATGAACGCGATTTTCTATAATACGATCACTCTGAAATCCACGCGCAAGTCTAACACAACGGAAAATAACACGCAGAAATTAATGATCGCCCATCGTTCGAATAAATATTCGTGCGTGAACTTCCATACAGTTCGTATCGTTCCGACCTTGCGTCATACCGCATCCCGTACGATGGCAAAGAACACAGGAAGCAGGAAAACGTATTAATCGATAAAATCTTGTCACTGAGACCAGATATCGTTATCCGCAGTTGCCCGAACTCGACATTCTACGCTTGAAGGATATCAAAATTGCGAACTAATTCGAAGGATTCAAGGTTTCCCAATTTGACTGTGAATCGCGCTAGCCAGCAGAAGCAATTCTTAAACTTTCTCAACTTTCGCACGAGTATACATACACGTTAAACTCAACACCCTCGCCGACGATTACCAACCACCGCCGCGCAACCACCCGGTACACGCGTGTTTCCCCAGAAACATCGTCGATTATCTCGGGCAGGCTCGTTCAACCTGAACGAGCAACTATATGTTGACTCGCATATAAACGCGACACGAGCCACGGACAAGCACGTTGGCGCGTTAAGGCCGCGCATAACCGTACAATATTGCGAACATTCGGCGCAAAGGTGAGCCCTTGGTGTGCACCTGCAACGCTGAGAGGACACGAGAGCCACGGAGACAGTCGAGAGACCAGAGACGAGAAGAGAGACGAAGTCCTCTTGCTCGAAGATCCGTCCGAGAGGGGCCCCTGTCCTCGACTTCTTCTCGTGGCGTAAGGGCGCGCGTGGGCTGGCGTGAAATACTGCCGCACGGAGAACATTTTATAGGTGGAAACGAGGCACGAGGTGGGCCGAGAGGTCGGGGCCCCGGCAGACCGATTAAAAGTACGAACACGGGGCCCACGGGTGATAATTAATTCACGGCACTGTGCACGCCAGACGGTTTATCCGTACGATCCGGACAGCTCGCTCTTTTTCTTTCCCTCTCGCGGGACACACTCTGCCAGCTCTTCTTCTCCTTTTCGTCTTCGTGTCGCTCCGCTAAACAACGATTTAAGAGTACGGTTCACCGAGCCGTCGATGCCTCTCTTTTTAATTGCAGAGACCGTCGATCTTGATTATACTCGCGGAGAAGAACGTCGAGAAGCGGGTCGACGCACTCGCGCTAAGGACCTTTCGAGGATCCTCCCGTCTTCCAGCGTGATTTGGGCTGCGATGACGAGTAAGATATGCCGTATCGTGAGTACACTGACAAGAGTGAATGGGAGATAGCGTAAAACAGCGGGTATGAGAATTTGCGATGGACGTTTGAAAATTGTACGATCTGACTTGTCGGTATGGAGATTTTGACGTCGATCGAGCGATAAACGATATTTCGATGGATTCGGAACTGTGATCGGTCGATTCGTAGTACTCGCGGAATCGTCGAATCTATCGCTAGGATTCGTGAAACCGTGCAGAATTATCTAGAATCCAGAAACTACCGAGGAAAGAATATTTTCTTGGAAAATCGCCGCTCCCTTCGAACGATCCCAAGACTTTTAGTTCTCAATTAGCATATAGAATCTTTGGAATTGGAACGTACTGAGATAAAAAAAGCGTAGGAACTCTGCATCGTAAAAATAGCGAAGAACCGGCGCCGTATCATAAACCGAATTCGTATTACGAACAATTCACTTAAGATGAACTGCGGTAAATCGAGGAACGAAATAGCCTCTTATGTCGTAAATATGAATATGTAAGTGTGAATAGTAAATACGAATCGAAGTTGTAGTTTAATATGGAAATTGAATACGTATCGGTGTGAACATTAACCTTTTACAAAATACCACTAAAAATGTGACGTAAAGAGATATGAGAAGATTTTAAGGACGACAGAAAGATATGACGGGTTATACATAAAGGAATAGAAAACTTTCACATCCAAACCATGTAAAATTATTCGCTAGAAACGTATAAAGACTTATGCTATAACTATTTGTCCAAGACCAGAGAAATTTGCGATATTCGCGTTCTTAATATTCAATTCGAATTGAATAATTCATAAATTAGACAGTCGATGAATATAATTTTTTCTTTTTTTTTTTTTTTTCGTTCACCGTAACTCTTTCGTTTCTGATGTATCATTTTCATTTTTCAAAACTGGCCAGAAACATGATCTCTCGCTTATTTCGCCGAATGCAATAAGTTATTAATGACCTACTACGACGGGCAAGCTGTGATACGTTATCGCAACGTTCCAGACCATGAATCACGTGAATACATATTCAATTTGTTCTGCTCTCCGTTGCATCTCTACCAGATGGATAATACTACAATAAAACAGAATCGCGTACAAAAACCAAGGATCCCGTTTTACATAAGTAAAAACTAATAATAAACTCGTTGCTTTCGACCTTCTACGATCGGACATTTACGTTTGTGCTCGAGTGCAATGGTAGCTGATCAAAGCTAAGCCTGCAAGATGTAGAAAACGTTAAACCGTGAAGGATTCACTTTCCGAGAATCTTTGTTAAAATATAAACTGTCGTGAACGTTCTACTTGCGACTACGTTTAATCAAAGGGAAGAAACGAGTGGAAGAAAACTGTACCCAAGCAACTTCAAAAGCCTAATCCGCAAGAAGAACGAACGGTCAGTTTCTTTAATGTTCGTCCTACTTCCGTCTCATTTACCAATTGATTTAAGATCGCGAATCGGTAAAAAAACTTGTTCATTCGTGACAGCCAATCTGGACGATCCTACGATTTCTTCGTCAGGGCGACGCTTCTCGAATATCTGTCGACGTGGTCGATCGGGCGAAACAGAATCGGGCGGAGAAGAGGCTGATGCACCAGAGTCCGATCAGCGTCTCGAAGTAGTCACGTCGATGCCTCCGACGAAGAGTAAGGGACCACCTTGCCGCAGGGGTTGAGAAAGAGAGTCAAGAGGTTCGCTTACGGAATGGTAGAAGTCTACCTACCGCGGTTCAGCTGATTGCGAAAATAAACATTCATTATTGTAATTACTTTCTGCGACGTGGCTGTGCCGAGAGCCACGATCCGCGACGAGGAGCAGGGGACGAGGAAGGAAACGGGAGAATGAGAATGAGAAGGAGACAGAGACACGGAGAACGAGGAAGATGCACTAACCTCGAACAACCTCTCTCCGGCTCTGTATATATACATATATATACATATATATGTATATATCTGTAACGAGACTTTCATTGACGTGGTCGTTGTGCCCGTGGCGGGTTAATTACAAAGTCGAACCGACGATTCCTTCATTAGCGAAAAGGAATCGGTGAATCCAATTGGCAAGCCGAGGCGAGACGAATCCTCGTTTGCATCCGTTCAACCGTTCTCTTGGACCTGGACGATGCGTCTTTACGGACAGAGGAAAAAAAAAAAGATCGATTCGTGCGGCGCGTGTGATTGATCTGCTTTCGGTGGCTACGCGACGCGGCCATCCGCTTCCCTGCAAGAAATCCACCGGTTCCAGCTTTAATTACCATCCAGGAATTTATTTGAGGAACTTGTTAATGAAGAGACGATCAATGGAACGTTTGGAATCGAAGTCGATCTGCGCACCGTTCTTCGTCAGCGACTCGGTGATGGGAAATCTTTAAATTTTGTTTCGCAAACCCGAATTTTTGTATATCAAGCAATAAAGATCAAGATGAACGGAAGAATTCGCGATCAACTATTAAATTCACGTAATACTACTTGTATATAACTAGCAGCTATCGTAACAATTTGTAATAGTTGTATCGTTGAATCACTGTTTTCTCGATAACAGCTCGTTGTAACATCTGATAAAAAAAAGTACCAGTAGCTTCGCAATAAGGAAACTTCCTTATCGAATCTTACAAAACGTCTTAAAAGACATTACACGATAACGTAGTATCACTGACATAATGAAGTATCAACGTATTGTCTATCAGCTAAATCCTTCGAATCGAACAAAACTCTGGAATCATTCTACGTTCAGCAAGCTGTTTGTGAACGTCTTGAAAGGTTCCAGAGACTCCAAAAAGACACGCACGATTCAAAAAAGGTACTCGCTTCTTAAGAAATTGTTTCTGTGGAAAGACTAACGATAATTTTCTGGGGGCCCGAAGATAGATCGTGAAATCAATTTCCGAATGAAAATTACGAAATCGCTTCTTCTGGGAACGAACATCCAGCCTTTTTTGCTTGTCGGAGATTTACGCGATTACTTATCCGCGGCTTCGGCTGGTTCCGCGGCGTAGGACGACTTCTGGCCATTTATCCCCGCCGATCGCCGACGTATGTAAATTTACGGAGCCGTTAATTGCGGCCAACTTCTTTCTGGCCCTCGCGAACCAGAAAAACCGACCAACGACGTTGCTCCAGGCATGCGCCGCCGCTTATGCCTCTGTGCGCTGCTACACGCGAGTGCTCGCGCGACCAGTACCTCGATTCGGTCGACCACTTTAATGGCGAATCGCGAACACGGGTTCGATCCGATGTAACAACCGATTTTTCGTTGATTAGCAAGCACGTCGAACCACGCGCGGCACATTTATTACGACATTTTTATCTCAAAAAGTAACGTAAACGATTAGAATCGTCGAAATTTTTGTACAGTTTCCGTATCTCTTTCGAGAAGGATATCTGTGATACTGTTTGAACAGAAACCATTAAAAAGCTTGTCAGACATCAAATACTCGCCGAGCTTTCAGTATCTGTCGAAACTTTCACAACTCGTGATAAGAGTTTCAAGATTTCCAACGTTATCAACAAATTCGAGAGTTCTACGCTCCGAATCGTATTCGAAGCGATTCGAGTCCCAAAGTCTTGCGAAACCTCGAATCGTGTCGAGGTTTAGATTCGAACGCTCGTCGCTGCTTATTTTTCATATCTAGGAACGATCGAAAATTGAAAGATTCGGAAAACTAGCGAATCTGATAAAATTTGTAAAGTAAAGGGATCGGAATAATCGAATCGACTAAGAATAAAGAAAATGGAAAAAATGAAAAGCTGGTATTAGTTTGCGTCGGGCTCCCTCTACAAAATCAAGCTATAACCGATCGCGTAACTTATTCATAATAATATTCTTCGTGGAGAGCAATTCATTCCGCCTTGAAAAACTTCATTGTAGCGAGTATCGTCGGCATTGAAACGGAGCAACGCATTTATCGTGTTTGAAAGATCGCCCACGCTCGTTCCAGAATCGGTATCGACTTTATCGTCCTCATCAATGACCAGCACATGTGTTCGAGGGTATCCATTACAGATCGTAGTTGTTTTACCGCGGTCGCATCGTGCAATTGTATCGATAAAACAAAAGCATCCTATCGAAGGTACTGTACCATTAATGGTCATCCGTCCCTTTCTTGCTTCTGTTATGCGATAATCTACAGAAGCGGTGCTACCCGGGCATTATCCTTTTGCATCCATTAGCGTGAGGGGGTAAACTAAGAAATTATAGCGGCGGTGCAATCAGAAAAGTACCATATGTTCGTTGCGCGGTCTGTGTCGGTCTAGTATCTACGTTAGGAAAGAAATTTATGCCAACCAAAGACAAAGCCCTTTGTTCGAAAATCTGCGTTCCAACTTCGATTACCACGTAAATGTGCAATTCGAGGGAAGCAAGAGATTTCGTTGATTCTTTCGTGATAGTGGTTCGTTGAAAAATGTAAGATAGAGAATATGGAACACCTCTGTGATAGATACTTGTTTACAAAAGGAATATACAAGTACGATGTATCTAGAAACGCCTCGTTAAGTAATTCCTCGTTAATCTTTCAATCAGAATTACCAGCACTAAAATCTTCATAAAGTTAAACTACGCTGCGATGCCTAATTATCCCTTTACGTCGTCATTATTTGATCAAGCTTTTAAACAACCATTACATTTCCTCCATTTTATCATCGACCCCCTCTCATTTGTCACCGTTACACCAATCTCTAATTAAACCACAAAGCGTCTACTGTCAATTAAAGTTTCGTCATAAAGGATGGCTGGTTGGATTTATAACGCGGCACGTGTTGCGCGCGAACCAATTATCGATCGGCGATCGAGCGGCGCGCGTGGAAGCTCTCGCCACGCTCTGCCAGCCCCGTGATTCGATTTGCAGTCGGCTCGTCGTCTATGCAAAATCACCAACGACGAGCCAGTAGTAAATGTCAAAATACGCGAGCAGCTTGCCAGAGCGTGGTCCAGAATTGCAAGCTCCATTAAGCCGAGAGAGAGAGAGAGAGAGAGAGAGAGAGAGAGAGAGAGAGAGGAGGAGATAACGCTACCAGTAGTGCACCTCTGCGCTAGGCAATATGCATTTGAACCAGTTGCACCGGGCTGGCGAGGTCGGGGTGAACGCCCAACGCCTTTAAAGAGAGCACGCAGATGCGATACGGTGCGCCTCGCCCTGCTTCTTGCATCGTCTCCGACATAAGGGTGCGTTTCCACCGGTTTCCTACTTTTTACTATCGTCCGAATCTTCCACCGATTGCTTCGGATTGACCACTTTGGATTGAAACTAAGGATAGTGGTAATTAACCTTTTCCAGCCTCGATAGTTGGCTTTAAAATGCTGGTCACTCGTCCCAGAGAATATTCGACGAAGCTGCAAGCTGCAGAACTATCCACAGGTGGTCCGATCTGATTTTTTGATCTAAGTACATCGAGAATAAGGCAGCCGAATTTTAGCTTCCAAAAAGAGCAATGGAAAAAAAGTAATTGATAAAAGTTATAGGTGTCCTTTCGATTGTTGAACGAGCTACGCGAGCAGATAAATGTTTTCAAAGGAAAAGATACGATTTTTGTCTTTAGGAAAACTGAAGTGGCTTTGATTATTCAAAGGATATTTATTTCATCGATTCTAACTATAGAATGTTTCGAACCCTCCCTAACGCGCTAGGAATATCTCGATAAATTTCAAAAGACTTTTAAAACGATACCTCTAACAGTTCTAACATTCCTATTCGATCCGAACTATCTTTACTCGTTTCTACGAATGCCCGAAGAAACTATGTCCTCTTAAATCACTAGAATAACTGCTAAACTCCAATTTCACGTATTCATTAACCTTTCGACAATTTCTACACGTTCACGAATCCAACAACATACGTAGGGACGTATGGTGGCCGTGTAAAGAAGGCTAACGCCGAGTACGTGACCGAGTACCGAGTACCAGCAAAAATATCCAAGGATGAAAGGGAACGAGGAAGAAATGAACGCGAGTCGCGTTGCTACACGTTCCGTAGAAATTATCGGTGGGACAATCAAGTTTGGTAATGAGACTGAGACGAAGACGCGATTGGGCCTCCACGCGCAAACTTGAAAAGCATGCGTTGGTACAAATGGGCGTCGATAAAATAAATTATAACGACGACAGGATGGATCAGGATATTAGCAACGTGCGCGTCTACGCTTCGTGGTTGACTGACCAGTGAGAATGCGCCCTAACACGTTGCATCCGATTCTTCTCGGTCGCCAGAGACACACATCGCGCATCGGGGAATGCGATCCGCGATGCGCTCGACCCGATGCGAGATTAATGGAGGATATCACCGATGAAGGCGCGCTTTAATCAACGAAATTGGTGAGCACGCGAGACTGACGTTGTACATCCGTGCTGGGAGGAAAGGGTGTCCAGGGACGTTACGTTTCTGGTCACGATAGGCCGCTATAGTTACTCGTAAAACCATTTATTATATATGCTCTGCTCTTGCGCACAACCGAATCGATGTTATCGGCGAAATTTCATAAGACATTAGTCGTTAGCGTCGATAAACGTTCTTTAAAAATGAAAGATACACGTAAGAAGTAGCGGCGGGAAAACGTCGAGCATGGAGAAAACAACGAACGATTATTACCTGTGTAAATTGAAAACATTCTCGAGTCCGCTATACCGAATAAAATATTTCAGTTACATATTATGTATTTGTGAATTTTTCGCCGTAGTCGATTGCTCGCGGAAAGTACAATTGTCGCGAGGCAACGGAGCGTAAACATTTTAATCAAGAACCAGCAAGAAACCTCGAGATGTGGAGCGCAAAAACCGCAACAGACATCCGTAGGTACAGACCTCGTTACCATATCGCAGCACTGATAAAACCGTGTTCTGTGATAACAGTGTACGAGTATCGCTCGTTTCACTGCTGACGGCTAGTGTTGTTTCAACCTAATAATGATTCAACGCCCTGACAAGCACTTATCCTTCTGGCTAACCACGTATCGTTCGATCTAGCCAGAACTCGTAAAACTCGAGGAATGTCGAACTCCTGCACCGACTCTTTCTCCCTCGGCTCATATGCAACGAATCGTACGACAATTGGAATATAACAATGCGAGGAACAAACGTATAACTTACAGTTTTTTCAAACAGTTTTATGGATCAGAGCGACTTGAAGTTTGAATCGCGATACTATACTACGAAAGATGAATGAAAAATTCATGAAAAATAGTTAAATACGGATGTTGCGTGTCGTTTTTGAATAAAAGTACACTCGTACGTATCCCTTTTTACTACTCGTGTCATCCCAAAGATAAAGACTTCTTTATTTGTCTGAAAGCAGAAAGGATACGAACGATTGAATATGAATATATAGGAAAGAGACAAGCGGATTCACTTTTCAGCGTGAACAAACTTTCTATCGGTGGAGGAGGAGGAGGAGGGTCCGCGAGCAAAGAAGCCACTCGAATCGGCAGAAGCAAAAAGCAGCCGGGTCCAGCTATTTTCTTAAACACGTCTTAAATTCCAGCTAATAATTGAGCAGCTGAACGGCTGGGCGGGGATACTGGAATTATGCAAATCGCGTCAGATCGGGATCGTGTCCCGAGGGCGCGACGTCCAAGAAGAGAAGGAGGTGGAGAGGTGGCCGAAGAAAAAGAACCGCATCAGGCCAGCAGGAAGAACAAGACGAAGAAGAAGAAGACGACAACGAACCAAAGGAAGAAGAGGAAGAAGAAGAAGAAGAAGAGAAGTGAACGAAGAAGAAGAAGAAGAAGAAGAAGAAGAAGAAGAGGAGGAAACCAGGAGAAGAACCAAACAACGAAGGAGCAACGAGAGCGTACATCACCGAGAGAAAGAGCACGAGGAGAAGGAGACTCGCCCCATTGTGATTGCTATACCCAAGGGCAGAATGTTTCTCCGGTGTGTGCCGTCTCATGCCGATCCGCAACCAAACCTGAACGACTCTCATCCTACCGTTCGTTTCTCTCGTCCCAGCAACGAAGCAACAGGTTGCACAACCTTCCACCTGCCCCTCTTGTTCACTGGCCACCATACATATACAACACACCGCCACCCCTGTCTCTCCTTTTGTTGAACCGAACCGAACGAGATCGGCGCGGTGACTACCAGAGAGACGACGCACATTCACTATCGGTTAGCGCAGTGTACGAAAAATGTTCGACACGTTGGTCGAAAGAAGAAAAGGAAAGAGAAACGAAGCTTCGATGAACCGCGTACCGTAATATTAGGCGCCATCGTATGACGGATAATGGGAGACTTCATTGCCCGGATATCTTAATATCCGACAAGAATGTTAAGCGTTTCTATTAGGCCTCGCGTAATGGAGCCTTGGCACGGATCAGAACGCACCAAAAGGAGCAGGTTATTCATTGAATTTTTTAATTCGCGGGTTTCGATGTAAGGGCCAGCTATTTTGGCTAATGCAACAGGTTTTCCAGTTTCTTTGGTTTTGTTTGCAACGACTTGTTTGAGGGATTTTATAGAAGTTCGAGAAGTTAACGACTGTGGAGTAACTCGTCGTGGCTAGTAGTAATTTACTATTGAAACGAGCCTCGTAACTTTGTTATCGATTAATTAATACGTTTTGTCTCGTAGAAATAATCTTTAACTTAAGGTCGGGTTTCGACTGGAAGGAAGAACCAGGAGAAAAATTGAAAAAGAAATTGAAGACGCGTACAAGATTTTCGGATGATCGAGTTCGGTATCAATCTCGGATTATCATAAACTCAATTATTTTGAAGCTCCATCTACGATCTACAACGCCCCGATGACTGATCGTCTTATCGGGGACGAAAGATCGTTTCTTTTATCAATCCCGCGAAAAACCACGCGGTCGATTCCGCGCCTTTGACTCGAGAGCAATGCAAACACCGCGATTTTTTCTTTGAATTCCGATTTCCCGTGCGTCGATACGCTGGCGATACCGACTTGTCTTACATAAAAAAAGATCGAAGAAAATAAAAAAGGCAGGTAGAAAAAGAAGAAAAAAAAAGCAACGGAAGAATCGAGCTTAGCGCCACATTCGTGCTACGATCGAGATACGATTGGATTTCCCGCCAGTATCGCGTGTTCTTCGTATTTCCTGGAAGAGGCCCGATAAGCTTTCTTTTTCAAAGTGTACGCGCGCTGCTATCAAGGTAATGACGCACCGGGATAAGCGACGCAACGGCCGATAAAGCTTTCCTGGCTCACGGCAACGAAAACCAAAGAGATTGCTTCACGGTCCCGCGGCTTTTCCAATGCGATCGTAAATTATCGATGTTACCATAAAATCTATCGAAGCCTGCCGCGAATGTATCCAGATCCCCACTAGTCAGTCTCTCATCCGGCAAGAAATGCCTGCGAGAGGGCATACACCTGTCGCTGACCTGTTGCCGCGACGTGAAATCAGAATATCACGTTATCGAGCGAATAACGTTCGATATTCGTCTCTCTTTCTTTCTTTTCTAGTTCTACGAGGACAAAAAATCTGGTCGATCGGTAGAGCGAGAATTTACTCGGCTATAAGAAGGTTATAAGAAGAATTGCGTGGACGACGACGCGTCGCGACGTACTTACATACGACGTGTCGTACAGTGGACGAAGGAGAATGAGAAATCATCGTCAGAGGTCGTATAAGAGGCGTATAAGCCTATGCGCTATGGTTATGACGTTCCAGCCGAGCGCAGCCGATTTTTTGCGACGCATCGAACCACGACGAGGAACGTGCACGATGACGGAAGTCCGTCCATCTAATAGAAAAGGACGACGCGCGTACACGAAACGAGATTTACCTTGCAAAAGTGTTGCGACCGGACGCGACGGATAGCTCCGCGAGAGAAACGAAACACCACGACCATCATCGACGTCGTCAAACTCACGCCACGCGGCTTCTCCGGCCTATACCCGTGGCGTGCTCCATACGTTTCTCCTTCTTCTTCCTTCCTCTTGTTTTTATTTTTTCCTCTCCTTCTTTCCTGTCTCTCCCCCCTCTGACTTTTGCTTGTCTCGTCTCTTTGGTGAAATAAGAAGGAAGGACACACGCCGGGTCTCCTCGAAACGAGATCGACGCACGCTCTGCTCTCCGTACACCGTGAAGGCGTGGTCGTCGGTGGACAAGATCGCATCTTCGTGGAACGAGGAGAGAGAAAAAGAAGGACGAAAGAGAGAGAGAGAGAGAGAGAGAGACATGACGCAGGGTGGTAAACCGAGAGGAACACCGTCCGGGGGAAAGGTAAGATCTGCATGGCGGGGAATGCGAATAAGACCGAGAGCCAAGGAGCCGGTGAAAAGAGGGACGGACGAGGACAGAGCCAATCCTGGAAATTGGAACGAGCGAACGCGAAGGTAGGTGGGTCGCCGCCAGTGTGTTCACCATTCCGATGTAGACATTATAGCGACGGTATCGTCGTGCATACGCAGGGCCCCAGACGTTTCGTGTGTTGCGCGATATCAGCCGTGAGCCGCGCGTACACGGAGCAGAGGTCATCGATAAAAGGCCAAGATAACACCACCTAGGACGCAGGTGAACCAAGTGTAAGCGAGTCGATAACCGGCCCGCGCTATCTTATCTTCCACGCTTCGCCACGATACACCGTGCTTCAACGATAGAGAATCGGTCTAGATTCAACGCCTCTATACGTTCGTGTTCCTCCAGCAATAACGATTACTCGTTTGGAAAACCTTCTTTTCGAACGCTCGTCGTTCGCCAGCGATCAACGACACGAACGTCCTTTTCCCCGACTCGTTAACGATCCTAAAGCTAACCGACGTAATCGAACCATCGATCGTTCCGTCGCGTCGTAACGATGCGACTGATAGCAAACGATCTTGCTCTGTCTACTTCCCATTGCTATTTTTATGAGAAACAAGGTGTCCCGGTTAGAGTGGTACTCTGTCTAATGGTTCTACGAATCTTTGGTGATTTTATGAAATCGTCGAACGTCTCGAAGCTTAAACGTCTTATAAAGATACGGATGTGTCCGACGAAGTTTAAGGTTATTGTCATCGACGATCGTTCTAGTGTACTACGTTGTTTAGAAGTTTATTTCTAAATTCGCGTGTTACTCGATCTTTTCGACGTGCAACAGATATACAAGTTACCGCTCGGTATGAAGTATCAGCGATTACGTGGAGCTTCTGTTAGCAAATAAACTATTTTTTATTTTATTATCTTCGAGAGCTGTAACACGAATGTCTAACGCAAGTGTTATTCGCAACTATCGCCTCGTGTTATATTTAGAATGTTATTTCGTTACAGCGTTCTAAAAGTTATTCTATGCAACCACGATAGTCCCACTGTGTTCCGTAATAACCGGACTAAAATGTTTTACAAGTAGAACGAAACGAATCTTTGAAATTACTTTTTCAATAATATTCTAACGTATAAATTTCCAATTTCGGTATGTTTCGTTACCTTGGCGAACATCGAAAACGAGAGCGGTAAATGCGCGAAAAATATGCGAGGAGCGCGACACCGAAATAACTTTTCCAACGGAATGTACACGAACTGTGCGACTCCATATTCACCACGGGTTCCGCTATCAGCAGCCTGTACTTCCGCTGCCAGCCAACTCTATCTCGCTATAACCTTATAGCACACGTTACATAAAATAACGACGCACGGATTTTCTGTGAACGCCAACGCGGCGACCGCAAACGTACATACATACGTTTCAACGACAAAGTCGATCAATCCCTCTCGTAGCAATCGTCGATCTAATTCGAGACTCGCGTTTCTAAACGCGGAGCGAGAGATCATCGAGGAAACCGCAGACACGTGCTCCGCCTTTCGCGTCTCCGTCGGACAAAGACGGCGTTTGACAAACAAACAAAGAAAAAAAGCAAGAAAAAAAGATCGAAAGCCCGGGAAAGTACTACATTCCACGACCAACAACGCAAATAAGAATTTCCGCCGACCTGACACAGATATCCAACGAACGGCCGAAGGCCGCTGCGTACCTTTCACGCTCCAAAACAATCGAGCCAGGTCGACGTTAATTCCAGGAAACGCAAAATCAAAGACGCAATCTCGTAGAAGAAACGCGTACATAACAAGCTGAAAGAAACGATGAGAAATATTAGGGGATCGTTTAAAAGATAAGACTCACCGGATCGATGCGAGACTGTTGTCGTTGCTGGTCCTCCTGGATGATCCTCAGAACGTGTTACTGCCCATGGATCGTCTCATTTTCCCAGTCACCCGGAGCAGGTCACACGCGGGAACTCTCACGACAGTGGAACGCGCACAATCGGAGCGATTCGCGAGCACGAACCCAACGACGACGAGGTTCGAGCATGTGATCGTCGTTGCCACGACGTACGACGCACGGTGCACACACGATTCGCACGTGACGCGCTCGCGGACCCGCGTTTCCCGTCGGAAGATCAAGCTAGGAAGCGACGACGACGCACGTCGACACACGTCTGACGACGATCACACCGTTGCACGCGCGAAAACCGACTGAGAGCCGCCGTCACGCGACACGCGATTTCCAAGTCGGATAACGCGGCCGACTCGCTCGATGCATGAGTCTCACCGATCTCTGTTGAGTCTCTCTCTCTCTCTCTCTCTCTCTCTCTCTCTCTTTGTTGTTGTTGTTGTCGCTGATACGCGCGTAAACAAAGCGTCGGGCCAAATATTCGTTTAACTGGTATATTATCGTGTACGATAGCCAGCATGCACCTCGGGCGCAGGTTACGCTCTTGTTCGCGGACGAAGCCGTACGAACACAACCGAACGACGGATCCGGAGTGCCGCGAATACGTTCAACGTTTCCTTCGATCGTCCACACATGCCGCACTCCCGCTTCCGGATCTGATGTTTGCACCACCACGTTAGCTGCACGTGCAAAAGAGCTCGGATTCTTTGAAGCTTAATGTAGTCGATTGGAGCACCTTGTACGTGAACCGACGAGATTCTGAATCTGTCCACGTGTCTCGGTTCTTGCCGAGGTGCTCCTTCGCTGTCGTGTAATATTCTTTGCGCATTGACACTGCTGTATAGGTATATTTGGTTCAATTATCCATTGACTACATCCGACGATCTATGTTCGTCTATCCGACGTATAAGGAGCTTCTATTGTAAGACAGTTTGATAACAACTGGAAAATATCCAGCACGGTATTGAAGCGGTGGTATAGGGCCGGGCATTGAGATATCGCCCACGTGTCTGACTTCTTCCTAATCTACTTTCCCATCCACGTGTACGTCGTGCATCGTCGTCGGTATATCCGATCCAACGTTTTTCTCCTCTTCGATGTACAAGCATGCATCGAGTACGACTCGATAGGTAGACAAAAGGAGGAGCGACTGCAATGTTACACCTGATTGTACTTGGGCGATCAAACGATGACCGACGCATTCCACTTAAAATCATCGAAGGTCGTCTTCGTGGGTATTCGACGGTAGCTGTGCGACTTGGAGACGCGTCGATTCGGAAAATATGCAGAAGCGTGGCGAATAAATTTATCGAGCGGCTGTCGCGAAGCGCGTGTAAACAAAACGATTCTGTCCCGCGAACTGCCGCGTCGAGCGTATTCGACGTACAGCTACACAGGTCAAACGAGCACACGATGTGCCGCTCATACGAAACTTGACGAACTCTTCCGAGCAACCGACGCTCGATTTGATTCCGCCCGAGCACACGGTTGTTTCAACATCGCCGGGCGGCAATTAGGTACGATTCGATTAGGCGAGTTAATGGAATCGTTTGGTAAACGCGCGCGCGAGCTTGTAATAGAGAGTAAATGGAACCGTGTCGGCGGAGGGTTTGTTTGATCGGGTCTCTACCGTTTTAATTATAGAACGTGAGAGCCGGTGATATGACGCGTGTGCGCGAAACGATCCAAGAAACGAAGATTAACCGCGACGATGATGCTCGCGGAACCGGAACCGCACGAACGTGATCGAAGCGAGGCGAAATTATTTTGGCGCGAGCCCGATTATTTAAACTAATGTCAAAATAGCTGTGATTCATAGATCCGCCGACCTTTGTCCCGCCAATTCGCTTGTCGTTTCGTCCACCGTCGATCGTAATCGGATTAAATGTACGGCTTCTATCACGGTGCTGCGATGAGACGATCGTTGGTACCGATCCTTATACACCTCCGTATGCCGAACTTCAATCTGCAATCAAATTTTGTCCATCATGATCTTTTGTATAATCGCATTCTTTGTTACTCGACGATCATCGAATTTATAGTTATTCTAGGATTATCATAAAATTTCGAATTTTCTAAACGACCCATTTTCCTATCTATGTTCATTCTCATGACTAACGCTGCACGAAAGATAAAGCTAATGGATTGATGGTGCCATAAAATGAGTATTAAAATCTCATCCTACAAGCTGATAAACGATAATGAAATGAAAGTGAATTTTAAGAAGTGATAACAAACATTTTGATTTCCATCCTTCAGATATATAACGTCGAGAACTGTTACCTACTTTAAAAAAGTAAGTTTAATTAAAAAAGTAGAGACCAGTAGAAATGAATCTATCGGATTAAAACTATATTTTTAATACTTTCGAGGTATCGTTGAATTTAAAGCGAACATTCTGAAGAAAGATAAGACAAAATAGAAAATGTTCGTTCTAAAAGGAAACCGTAAAATATTCCCTTACTTTTGCTAAGAAAATAATTTGGGAGAACGTATAAAAGATAGAGTACATTACGATTTTATATCCAGCGGAGATTAAAAGGTAAGGCATATATATTTGTACAATGACACGGCATAAGATATATGTCGACTGCACCACGGTACTGATTAAAGTCGTAAAACATCTTTGACGCCACCAGTGATAGCGTGGAAATAGTAAAATGTAGACCGCGCGCGATTTACAATATAAAGCTCGAGCAATGAAAGTGAACAAGAGAGTAAGAAACACATTGTAAATTATCGACACGGCGATACGAGTAATTGATTTATCGGACCTACACAAATAAAGATACTGCACAATTCGATACCATTTCCTGATACCTAGCGCGTAACGCAATTCCAATAGGCGAACACGGAAATTCTTGAATATACCATCGAACGTTGACAGCGCCTTACACAAATTTAATTGATCGGTCAAACGATCACGATAATTAATCAGAATGCGCGATCGTTTCGCAAAAGCTTCGATCTTAACAGCAATTGGAAAATAGAACAATTCTACGAGTAGAATAGAATAGAATTTTATCGAAAGACACATATTAATCCGACGCCCTAGTCTACAACGTCATCGTTCTTCTATTTCTTCTCTTAAATTGCACAACAATCGATCAAGGATACACAACAATTTTACAAACGTTTCATTTTCCTCTCGACAGCAATTGAAAAATAGTAGAACAATTATATCTCGAGTAGAATAATTCCAATAATCACGCACTTCGATGCATGACGTCTCTATTTGCAAATTTTTTTCCCACCTAGATTATTTCGCACATTTACTAAATTACACGTTAACGTTCGACATACCGACGAATCTCCAGCATGAAATTACAGACGATCAAGGGAAAACAAAAAGACAGAAGAAAAGTAAAATTCAAGCATGCCGGATTAGCATTGAACTTCGTAAAAAAACCTTACACCTATCCGGAAGGCTAGGCAAAGCGATCCCGTGAAATTCAGTTCACGAGGCTGTAACTCGTAAGAATCCATAATAGCGGTAATAAATTACGCTCGATTCAAGCATTTTTCATTCGTACTTTTCCTGTCGTACGCGGCTGCTCGTTAGAAGAATGCCGGCCAGGATCGATTAATCATCGACATGACTTGTTAGAAATCTTCATCGCAAGTAAACCACGTGGCACCATCAGCAGCTTCGCTTAGGAGCTCGTGATCGACCAAACGTTCTTCTTTTTCCTTTTTTTTCTCTCTCTCTCTCTCTCTTTCTTTTTCACTTCCACCATAAAGCGAAAGAAACTAACGTAAGAAACACAGGTATAAATCACCAAATATTTAGAATACCATACGACGTCGCGTGAGTAGACGCGTGACTCTAAATTGCCAGCCGTTAACCGAGATCTGAATTGCCGGTAAACATCGATTGTCGTGTCAGGAACGCGATGCACGAGATAGAAAAAAGGTTGCTGTACCACGGTAGTTAGATGTACCGAGCTACGACTGCCGTCGATAGTCGTTCGATGAATTGCCGCTCAAATATTCGATCGAGTCAATAATCGAAAGAAACATCGAGTCACTCGCGATCGTTATTAGTTCAAGGAATTTCAGAGGTCGGGGAAAAAAGATGAAATCTGTTTCTGTAAAATCGATTCTAGTTTCCTCGAGGATTTTAAGGTTGGATTGAAATCAGCTCGAGTCTTCTCGCATCTATCGCTGAAATCACGAAAGAAATGCTGAAACGAGTAATAGTAGTGGTGGCATAGCTATGAGCAGCCATGCGGAATGGTGGCAGAAATGACTTCCAGGTTTTCATGTTCCGTACGATGGTAGCAATAGATCCAATCGTAAGGCGCTACTATTGTATGCACTGCATACGTCCCTCCCCGCCATCAAGCGTCCCTTTTACAATCTCGCTGTCGGCTACATCGAAACCACGTAGATAATTTTAATCGAAAGTTCGTGCCCGTGGACCACGGGCTAAAAGCTCGCGGCGAAGATAACGATTTGTCGGTACCCGGTTGTTATTTACAATATCGTGAAACCAATCTCGATCGCTCGACAACCGCCGTGACAAATAATTGCTCGTTTTAAAGAGCTGGCTAATTGCCCGCCAATGATCGCAGATCGGAGCTCGTGAAAAAATGTTGACTTCTTTACGATATCTCAATTGTACCGCCGGATTACGTAGCGCTCGTCCGTCGGTTACTGACTATGCAAATTATTCGTGAAATTGCAAGAATTTAGCGAAATGTATCGAGCGTTGGTTTAGTTGTTTCAAGCGTGGATAAAAGGTACGTGTGTATCCACGTAGAATTTTCTATTAAATTTGAATATCCCGATTATCTTCTTTTTTTTTTTTTTTAATCGCATCAAAATTTGAAACCTTTGGAAATATCGGATATCGAGATAACAATCCCTTCCATACCAAGTTTCCGGTACTTCCTCTATATTTTACGACTATTCTTAAGTATGTACACGGTGCAGGTTTCTAATTACATAAAATCACGCATCTCATGCTTCGCATTCATCCACGGAAGGTAGTACTTCGGTTTAACGATTGGCAAATAGAGAAATCTAAACGCAGCAACGAGCGCAAGGATAATGCGCATTAAACGGAAATATTAAGCAATTTATGACTGGAACTTGGTCACATACTAAAAGTCACGAAGCTGAACAAGCACGTTCGGAGTCGTCAATGCGCTTCGAGACAAGTATGTCTTGCTGTGTACACGGTCACCGAACGGAGAATTTGAAAATCACGAGTACTTTAGCGCTGCTTGGCCTCGCTGTCGGGAACATGCGAGGCGTTGTCCATTGGTGATGGCCGATCGCAAGGAAAGACTGTCGTTCGCGCCTCGTAAAATAGACACGATCGGCACGCAACGCGACCAGACCTCCTTTAAACTACTTGAATATCGTTATCCACTTCTAACGGTCCCTCCTGCAACCGCTTTCGAACTCGAGCCAGAACAGAGAATCGAACGCACACACGTGCACCGATCGCCGAACAAATAGAACGTGCGATTCGTTCTTTTGCATATATGGACGCTGCTCGTGGAAACCATAGGCAACACGCTCTCGATAACATCTCCGCGACCAAAGTATCTCAACAGCTACATCAAGGTGTACGTTAAGTTCACGCGGACGATCCCAGTCCACCCTTCTCTCCATTCGCGATTTCGTGGAAAGGCATTATGGGAAAGTTTGCCATTGGAAAGGAGGAAGAGTTCGAGTTAGTAGCATTCACAATTTTGCGAGTTGCTTCGGAATCTTAGGAAACCTCGGAAAATCTCCATATATATTTGTCAAATAATCCAAACACGCTTGTAGTCTTTTCGTACTTTGACGATAGAAGGCTGAAATTTTGAAACTAATGGGAAATGGCTGATTCAGGAGGACTCGTAGGCTCGCTCTGAGAGGCTTTCGTGAACGAAGGTGAGAGAAGAAGGTCCTACGTCGCCAAACGAGTTTGAAACTGGCTGGTAAAGATGCATAAATAAATATTAACCGGAGTGGCCGTCGGAGATGCGTAGATATATCGATTTATCTCAATGTCAATGCTCTTCTGCTTGCTTCGGTAACATTTATTAGGATCATTAACATGCGATAGACGTGGTAGATTATCGAACCTCCGTACGGTTTGTCATGCGAGCAATGGATAGGTTTTTGACAGCACTTCGTATCTTCATCGAACGTTATTATCGAACACGATAAAAAGCCTAAGGAAAAACGCTCGTTGGCAACGGTCAACAAAATGACGCTTAATTTACATAACTTCCATACTACGAGTGATTAGAGAATGATTTTTATAGGACATTACCGACTAAGTAATCGAATATCAAAGGTGAATAAGATACAAAATATTACACGGTTCTCTCCTTTGATATCACATCGTGTTTTTTTCGTTTCGAACAACGTTTAGAAAAATGAAGGAATGGTGCAAATTACGAAAGAACGTGCCTTTGATGCTCTCGAGTACAAAGATGAGAAGCTTAACTTAAGCTTGCTGGTACGCAAAAGAATTTGAAAAGTACACTGCAATCTCTTGCGTCGATCTTATCTCTTTTCGACCAACAACCAGTTCTCAAATATCAATTTTATAATCAGGAAATCACAGATTCGGATAATTTCTTCGGCGACTCGACGATACGGGATTCGTTTCACAGAAATTATTCGCCTACTCGAAATCGTGCATCACAGTTTACAAGTTAAAGACATTCGCCTGAAATTTGTATGAATTTCGATCTAGGTTAGGCTATCGTGGAAGACCAATGACAAGCTACTGTGCGATTTAGTTACGGCAGAAATGTAATGAAACGTATCTGTTCGCTTTAGCTATCGAAAAAAGTGTGGTTTTTTTCTCTTGCGAAACAGCGCGCGGCGTAATCAACGGGGAAGAGCAAACAGGTAAATTATCGAACGAATGCGTGGCCGGAATCCCGATGGAATTGGAAATTTGCAGTATTCGAGGCCGTTTGAACGGCGCGGTGTGCAACGAGTGGATGCTCGTTCGCCGCTCGTTGTCCGCGGCCTCCTAATTAAGTTCCGCTCGGTCGAAGCGTTATTAGTGCATCGCGCGATGCGCCGATCCTAAGAGGGTCGTGGATCGCGCGCACAGGGGAAGGGTGGATACCATTAAAGTCGACGCGTTGCGCCGTGGAAAATATCGCGCGACGTCGCATAAATATCGCGAGCGTAAGAGCCAATAATAAAATCGTAAAAGTGGCTCGAAGTTCAAAAGGGAGGCGCGGTAACGCGAGGCCGGGCCTCCTGGTCCGGTTGAACGCTCGCGCTATTTAAACCTGGTGGGTTTCACTCGCGCAGTCCGCTCTCGCTAATGGCGAAGCGGCGGCTTTTGCGCCAGCGACTCGTTAAGCGTACGCTCCTCTGCCGCCACCTCTATGTACCTGACCGCACGTAAGAATCTTTAAGAATATCTGTATGTATTTATATACAAGGTGCTCGATTTTAACCCGTTTAACCTGGGTAGATGAGTTAGCTCGTCAACCGAAGTACCAATCCCTCGTACGTAATAATTTCTTTATTTAGAGAGCTCGTATCTCTTAACGCGTCGTTTACGTTCCTGGTAAAAATAAATCGTGTCGCATTTACATTTGCGGAGGCTAAAATCGATCTAATTAAGGTTGGTTTGCCTTTATTAACGTTAATTTCTTTCACAAGCGGTGAGGATTAGTTATTTAAATAAATTCACAGTTCTGCAACGCGCCGCCAAATATGAACAAATATAGATTTAGAACAAAGTATCGAGTCAAGTTGATAGTACGTAATACGTTCGAATTCGTTTGCGAATTTCGTAGCCGCGCTTCGAGCTTCTGTCGATCGAAATATAGCGAAAACGACGAACGAGTTTAATGATTTAATACGGGAGCTTCAATAGCGTGTGTCGTTTCCGGGATTGCCGTCAATCCAGGTTCGATGGTTCGATATTTTAATACGGATATCGTTTCTATTTTCACTGCTCTTTTCTCGTAATCGAGTAATCAAGATTGACAGTTTGGACGGTTCTACGTAGGATCTTTAACGTATAGGTATCTTACATTATATCTGTCGGTTGTTTTTTTATATATATATATATTCGAGCGTTTTTAAACAACGATCAAACAATGATGGCATAGAAACGACAACTTTGTTATTCTAAAATTGGATATTTTAAGAAGGGGCGTCATATTAGGTTTGCGTGTATCAGTGAATATCAAAGTTGAGACGGCTTTGATCCTCTTTGAATTCATGCACTATGGATCGGGATCTATCGGATTCCAAAATTAGAAAAACTTTAGCTTTCACGTCGCGAGGAATCAATAGAGGTTTTGCGCTCTACTTAACACAAAATGCATTGTAATAAAATTAGTATAGTGTAGATTCGTAGTACGTAAAATAAGAATTGCCTGAGATAAAAGACAGAAGAATATAACGCCGGTGACACGAAACGTTAAATTTTCGAAAGAATAGGTAAGCAGGTAAGTTACGTTTTTAGAAGCGAAGATAATTATTCTAGTTGTACTGAAACAAAGTCGATCTCGGAATAGCGTAAATTCTGTATCTCAAATACACGATTATCAGAAAAGAACGTACATGTTTCTTTGATTCAGAAAACTTCGTTATAAACTACCCTGCAACCTCCATTGTCTTTTCAAAAATCACGATATTTCTCGGGTTCTCAAGCACGTTCGACAGGTATACTCGCAAATCAACTGGTTCCAATACGATCGTACGATGGAAGAAATTTAAGCAAAGACTGCCTCGATAAAACTTCAGCCCCCAAAGAAGCGACCAATAAACAACGGTGAACGTCGTTCCATCCTCGGTTCTTTTATGGAAATGCGATCTCGCCGGGTCACCCTGTATACACGCACACGTGCAGGAGACACGCGTGTACACGCGTGTCCACACATCGCAATGGAATGGCACGATGTGTACGCGCGCGACCTCGACCGCTCCAATTCGCCGTTAATTGGGCGACATTTTCGCCGTGCGCCTTTTTACGCTCCTGGCCTATCTCAACGAGCTTATATCCCGAGAAGCGGGCATAAATTACGGCGATTACCGCGGCCACTGAGCTACTCCTCCCAGGAGCCGATTCGGCTCGCTAATTATCGGCTTCGTATAAATTTCCATCGTTGCCTGCCGTGGTCGTGGCTTCCAGCTTCCAACGGATGCCGCCGATAGAGAAATAAATGCCCACGTTATGGCATCGCCGTTAATACGCCCCTGGTGAGCGGCTTCACGCTTGCATCGCTCTCTTCTTTACGCGACTCCGACTCGTGACGCTTAAAACGGCGACCCTTCCTGTCGGCCTAAGCGTTTATATCAATCCAGATTATGGATTTTACTCTTATTTCTTCATTTTGCTTTTTATATCTACCTGTTCTGCAATCGTGAGACCCTCCCGATTCGACCCTCCCAGGGGAACGGTCGAACACAGAAGATAAGAGGAAAAAGTGGAACGATCCTACTAATCGGTAAAATCAGTAGACTGTACCGATGATCGGTAGAATCAGTACACTGTACCGATCATCGGTAGAATCGGTGGAAGTCGCGCGTTCCAGAAAATATAGTTCGCTATGCGTGCCAAAAAGTATAATACTCGATATTTCAAAGATATTCAACACGGATACGTTTTTTTCTTTTCTTTTTTCTTTTATTTTTTTTTTTTTTTTTTTTTTTTTTTTTTTTTTTTTTTTTTTTTTTTTTTTTTTTTTTTTTTTTTTTTTTTTTTTTTTTTTGAACGCGAGATCTATCTTGCTATCTATCTATCGGAATTATCCCACGAAGAAAATACAAGAAGAACGGGAAGAGGATAAAGAGACGGCGATAGGACATGATAGGATAGATATTCGTGTTGGCGACAAAAACAACGTAACAAAGTGGTGAAACGATTTCTCGCCAATCGTCGTGCCCGACATAGCTGACGCGCGCCTTGGCATTAGAAATTCCAGCCGCGGTGTACCCAGCGCTTTCATTGAAAGCCTGATAGATTTTCTGTCGCTCTCTGTTAGACGCAGTGTCAGCGCCGTGTGCGTACGGCGCGTCGCCAGAGCAAAAACGGCCGCGACACGGCCGCGGAATCGAACCAGAAACTACGGGGATCCCGCGTGTGTAACGGCGTCGTTTTTTCCACGTGGCGATGCCTCGCGGCATATATATCTTGCACGGCACATAAATTTATCGCAAGGCTGATCAGCGCTAATAAGACCGCGGCAGGCACGCGCTCCGTTGCCTGCCCGTCGAAACGGACCGCCGTTCAACCAGTTTCCCCGATATAAACAGCATTTTTCATCGCTCTTAGACCGATCCCTCTCGTTCCGGAGTGAATGTTCGCGGTAGGCGAGCCATCGCCGACGATCCGCCAGGCTAGAGAAAGCCACGTCGAATCTACGATAACAAACTCCATCTTTGGATCGTTCGTATAACCTTTTCGATGCTACGAGTTCGCATACGAGCTCGGAAAAAGCGTATACCGCGTGAACCTATCGAAGATCGAAAGACTAATTGAAATAGATCGTCACGTGCTGGCACGCTTGTGAAATCTGTGCAGAGAGAATTAGCGGTGCTTGTTACTAATTGACTGATCTTATTCGCGGCACATCCCTGACGATCGTATCCCCGAGTTAAAGCAAATCACTGCAGGATACAATTTTTTAAATTGAGCCTACGCCGGTGGTCGTCCAGCCATAAATTTGGTCAAAGATTCATCGAAGTTTGACGGGAAAAGATTTGACAGCGAAACCTTAATCAGATATCCTAGTTATCGAACTCACTTTCCTACAAACGTGGTCCATCCTTTGTAAGCAAACGATCGTAGAGCAAGTAGTTAGCGTCCATGAACGCGAGCATGAACCACGAGCATTCCACGTAACGCCACCCTTCAGCCTGTACTGGTCGTCATGATGCCCTCCCGCAGGCAGTCAGCCCGGAGCAGGCGAGAACAGAGCCGCAATTTGCGTAATTGCGATGCCTACCCTTCTCTTCTCCGGCTTCTTCTTTCGAGCGAGACGCGACTCTGTTAAAACCCTCGCGGCCCTCCGGCTCGCTGACCGTACGCGCTTTATAAACGCCTTCTCTGGAAATTTCGCAGCTATGCGACTCCCCTAAGCTACCTATACGCGGCTCGTGCTACGCCAATTAGCCGTATTCGCGCCTTCGATACCTCCTGACGGCTAATGCCTGGCATGGCCGGTGATTTCCGATCTCTCAGCCGATTGTAAATCCCCGGGACCCCCGATACACCATCGTGTCTCGATACCGCGCGATACCGCGTTTTTCGCTCGACGTACCGCTCGTGCATCCCGGCTATCTGCATAATGACACGCCGATTTACAAGTCGATCTCGCTTTCTATCGAAGCCGAGCCGCGCTACACATCGACAAGCTTACGTAAATCACTCGTTTCAACATGGTACCCTGGCAAAACGGCCGGTGTTGATTCTATTCAACGCTGACTCAAGTATGTTGTACGTGGCCGACTGGCAAATGTAAATTACGAACGTAACGAACGATGCCTGGTACGACGGCTGCTTGTAAATCGTAATCCACCAGGTGGGTAGAGGAAAGCAGAGACATTGATGGAGGTGGTGAAGTTAATGAGGTGTTTCAGGTGGTCTCCATTTTGGGTGGTTCAGTTTCGTTTCTTCGACTATCTGCAACGATTTCTTCCGTCCATGAGTAATACGAACATTTTGCAATTACCTGTAAGTGTGTTCTATGCGAAGGATACGAGGCGTTAGTGAGCGGGTAATCGATAAAAATCACAACGGCGCAAAGTTAGCGTCGACGTGTCAAGAGGAAGGCGCATCGGTACCTTTTCACGTTTCCCTGTCGGCCGATTATTGAAAATCATTTCTGAGAACGGTCACGGGCCGTTTGTGTATCGCGTGCGTGCATGTGCACACGCGAACGGACACAGGCGTGTCCCTCGTGTGCTGCACCAGAACGCATCCCTATGTGTCGGTGCACTCTGGACGCGAGATCAGCAAATCTAAGATCGTGCAACTGGTGTCCAGTGGCGTGTCCGCGGCATACGTTGCGAATGTTCGCCACCGAAGGAGAGAAAGAGAGGAGAGCTACGCCTGGTAGGGCGCGAGGAAAAGAGAGGAAGAGAGAAAGACGAGGAACGGCAACGGCAGCAACAGCAGAAGCAGCGGTTGCGAAACGAAGAGTGAAGGATGAAGGAGACCGACTGGCGAAGAAGCGAGAGCGGTCGAAGAAGCAGAAGGAAGGAGGTGGAATGCGCGGTTCTCGAAGGAGGAGCTGTCGGCGGTGAAAAATCACGCACCCCGCCACCACTGCCATGGCCAGAGCATCTGCTCTACATACCCTGGCTCTCAACCTCCAGGGAGGGAGCGCTCACCTCTCGTCTTTCGCGCACCGACTCGCCTCCCGATAATCGGTTGGACGCACCTGCGGCTCGTTCGCCAACGATACAACGCCGGTATCCTGCACCAACATCGTTTTTCGATGTTTGCCCGTAAGCTAATCTCATTATGCTTCTTTCGTTTAGAGAACTGGTTCCCGCATCGGCCGTGAATACTCTACTACGACTCTACGAACGGAACTAGTATTAAGATTGAATTAATGTTTGCGCTATCCGCGAAACGGATGTTCAAACGATACGAATGGCCGAGAAAAGATACGAATGGGATTCACCGAGTACATAAACCTTGCCGAGTGATGGATTAATAATCGAGTTGGTTAAAGTGGCGAGCAAGTTAGCTCGATAAAGAAGTTAATTTCTTACGTTTTCTCAGTTGGTCATACGCCTTTTCGATGTTCTCGAGATCTCCTTTACGGATCATGCGGCTCGTATATATTAATTATTATTAATCCCGATGATACTTTAGTATAATCTTTTAAAGAGAAATGGAATATTCAAGTGGACGATAGGCAAGAAGGGATGATAGGTGGAGTATCTCGATTTCGGTGGCGAACCAATCCATCAATGAGAACCTCGAAGAATCGGCGTGCGGTGTAGCAGAGCAAGATATACGTGCGCTGGCTGGGCTACCGGTCGGTCGGGTCGGGTCGCTGTTCTCCTGTGCTCCGTCTCTCTCTTTTGCTCTGTTTTTCTGTATCTCCTTTCGCTCTCCTCTTTTCACCTTCGCGGAATATCTCGCTCGCTCGCCCTTTCCACCTTCCTCGCTACCTCTCTTTCTCTCTGATTGCCAACTCACTCCATCGAGTTGTTGTTCGACTGTTTTATTACTTTTATAAATGCCGCCGCCACCATACTACCACCACCACCACCGGCCATGAGCACCGCAGCATCACCACCACTCACCACCACCTCCGCCGCCGCCGTTGCGGCGGGCATTTCCTTTGTTGGCCGCGCCACGGTCCATTGTTGCTCGCCAGAAAGATGCGAATTTTAATTCGATATTGTCTAATATTATTTATGTATGCACGCGCTAGAGAACCTGCCCATTTCAAAGCGTTCCCTTGCGCCCTTGCCGCCGCTTGCTACCGCTTCCTTCCTCTCCACGCGAAACCGTATCGCCTATGCATCGTGCGATGAATCGACTGTTGTGCCGCCTTCGGGCTTCCACTCCGCTATCACCGCGGGCACGATTCCTTCGTGCCTTATATTTCATGCAGATTTTTCGCTTTTACGGAGGATAGAAAGAAACTATCGCGAAAATATCTGTAGCGTAGGATGTCCGCGGTTGCCGCGTCTTATACGAGTTTTCTGATTAATCAGAAAGATATAAAGAAGTGCGAAACGTAATTAGTACGCGAGTACACCGTCGGTGAAGGAAGAGAAAAAGATGGGAAAAAGATGAAGAAGAAGACGAAGAGATGCCAAAAGACCACGGAGGGAATACGTTTGATATCTTTTGCGTTTAATATTTTTTTTTACCAAATACCGTATTATTGCCAATAAATATTTCTTATGTAACTTCCAATACCGTTATTAAGATTTTCTTACAAGGAATAAGAGCTTGAACAGTTCTGCGAGGTAAATTAGTGCCCTGTCTTTAAATATCTGAAAATTTGGGTAAAATTTTATTACCTTGTGCAATGACAGAAGATTATAAAATACGATGCAATGAGCGGTAAATAACTGTAAAAACAGGGAACGAGTGCCAACTTCAATCTGATCGTCAAAGTTGAGCTCTGTTGAACTTAATTAATGATTGATGGCTATCTAGGTAGTTAATGCGCTGTTTGCATCGGTGATTCGAAGTTCATCTGAAACTAGGCCTGCAGTTAATGATCGCGGTAGTTAATCCTGGTTAACGCGAGGAAAGGAAGAAAAGTTCCGACATACTGTTAGCATTGCAACTAGATTTCCTCGCTAGTTTGAAGATGTACGGAGACTGAAACATATTTCCCGCGTTGTACCTAACTATGCGTCAATGTTATAGATTATCGACAGATATACGCGCGTTAATTCTTATCTTCCGATAGCTAATCAAGGTCCAATGGCAAATTTGGAAAAGTTGACAAACTGCGTTGCTATTACACGTATATTCTTTTCAAATTTTATGGGCAGAGACACGATTTGCATCGACGAATAATTTCAACAGACGTAATACACATTTTTATCTTTATTCCATGCATAATAAGGTTTTCAAATCAATTGCCCTATTCCTATTAGCAGATTGTATCTTTTTCTTTTTTTTTTTTTACAAGACGTTTTTGTTGCAATTTCTCAACTAAATGGAGATCAGTCAGGTTACAATACGATCGGATAATATCGTAAACCTTGAACGAGATTAACGCTCAAGGTGGAGGTAAATTAAAGATGTCGAATAGTAGTATGTTTATGTTATGTATTTGCAAGTTAAGATTCAAAATACGGTATAATATAACACAAAGAGTATGACGCTATAATAAAAACTATTGTTAAAATTTGTCAATACTTTTTCAAGAAGTTTTATTTGTTCCTTATATATTAATTTGTCTGCCCGGTGCTTTTCATGATTTTAATGAAATGGGAATCTATTCAAATTTTATGATCGTGTACCCTCGTAAGCGCATATGTGCACTTTAGACCTGACCCTTCGGACAATTAGGGTGTTTATTAGCTTCTTACTAAGGTCAGCAAAACAAGTAGATGTGTTGTCTGAGTTATAAACGGACGGTCACTCAATATACTGAACTGTTTCGTATTCGAAAGAGTTCAAACAATTTCTATGTCCCTAGAATACAATGTGTTTCTAAAAATGTCCCTAGGATGAAAAAAAACAACCCACTTAATGAATTAAGAATTCGATAAAAGCCATACATTTATACCACATTTATTGATAACTGCGCATCTACCAGACGTCAAATAATTCGCATATTAATTTACTGCAAGCTACGTAGGCACAGTACAAGAAATAATCGACCGTATGATCGATTACGTACGTTAATACAGACTCGAACAAGGGCAATTCCTGCGTAAACGTTGATTGTTTGATACAGGGGTCGATTTAAACGTCATCTAATTACCGCCAACTCGTAGTTTCCTCGAACGGAGGCGAGGTACCGCGAGACTTGCGCGTACGCGGCCGCTTCTACTTGGAAATCAATATCAACCGACATCCAGGTTCACTTGAAACTGCAGTCACAACAGAATGCGCAACAGTTGCGTCTGAACTAAAAAGATATATATCGTGGCCGATCCCATTGTCGTTCATCCGATAACAATTCGAAAGTTCTTACACCCTCGTCTCGAGTGCCGACCATGTGAACTGAAGCAAAAGCCGCGGTGGACGGTGAAACGTGTCGAGCGAACGAAACGACTCGACATGAGCGCGAAAACCCTGGCCTTCGGATGCAACGCGGTGCAATCATGCAAGATGCAGGAACGTACGAGGAACGAGCTGTGAACCCGATTCGGTTACAAGCTTCTGTCAAGATGTCCGAGAAGCGGATTTCGATGGGCATTAACGTCAGCATTCTCGTTATACTAACCATCTTCGGGGTGTTGCTTTCCTTGCCATTGCGATTACTCTTGAACACGAATTACTACAGTCGAAACGAAACGATCGGCGAAAATACAACGATACAAACGACGGAGAACGTAACAGTCGAAGCGATAATAATCCCGGTGGATCATCGAAAGTTGAGACGCTGTCCAAGGTTCGAGTACGAAGACAGATTGATATCGGTTTTTCAAAGTGATTACGATGGAAATTGTACTTACACGCGAATCTGTCCGATTAACGACACGAAGGAGGAAAATAACGGAGATGTCGAGAGCGAACCTGTTAACAAAGGGAATAATGAAACGTCCAAGATATTGAAGGAGATCGTCGGTGAGAATTCGACGGAAAAAGTTGAAGAAAGTGGGAAAGATCGTCGAACGAAATCGGTCCTGGTCGCCGGACACATTCTCGTGACGATGCTTCTCATTTCAGCAATCGCTGCTCTCGTTGAAGTATTGCGAATACGTTTCGCTAGAGATAAGGTATTACAGCGGAAACCGCATTAGTTTATCTTGTAACTTTGATCCAGATAGTGATATATATCCATTCCGTGATCTTTATAACGCACCATTTCTAACGATTATATTTCTCGTCGTTGCAAATCCAATCAGTGTAGATACGTTACAGGTACATTTAAGAGGCAGAGATAGAGATGCTCGTTTAACGAAACATTCGACATGAATGTTCCTTGAAAGCTATCATAGTAGAATATCGATTTAAAGAATAAAAAAAAAAAAAAAAAAAAAAAAAAAAAAAAAAAAAAAAAAAAAAAAAAAAAAAAAAAAAAAAAAAAAAAAAAAAAAAAAAAAAAAGACATCGATGAAAGTAATAGTAATATGCGAACTAGAATTTCTTGGTTGCCACTATGGTCTGTGTAGATTCATAGTACACAGAGAATCTTGATTGACTAAGGTATTTAAAGAACGAAATGTTATAGAATAGAGAATTTCTAGAAGTAGAAGTGTCATTATAAATAAATTCTTAGTATCACAGATTAGACACTACCGCAAACAGATACTGTAGCATACGATACTAGTTAATCACATACAGTATGGACGTGTAATGTCATATCACGTTAACAAGTAGAACCATATTTTTGTAAAAGTGGATGCAACGAAACGTTACACTGATTGATTTCACGCGCACCGAAATGCATTTTCCTATTCTATGTTGCATAAAGTATATATAAATATATATGAAAAACAATACGACACGAGTATACAAACATGTATATATATATATATGTTTAAAAAACGCATAAGGACTCGTCTAAGGCAGATAGTATCAGATCAAGAAAAACGTCCATGGTCGAGTTACCCGTTCAGAGGAGATTCCTACCGAGGTACCCAATGAAGAGTGCGAGATCTTTCGAAATGCATCGATCTGCTTTACGCCTATTAGGTAGCCGTATAATTAGACCAGCTCGATTAGCCTACATAAACGTATCGTTTAACATAAATGACATTAAATCGAACCGTAGGTGCGAGACCGCCGCCTCTTATCCGTCGCTCGTCATTCCCAACGCAACCGTCTAAACAAAGCTCTGGATCGGTCAGTGGAACACCGAATAATCGGAAATCGAGACGCCAATCGGCCGAATCCGACGAAGAGATCGGAATCCTCATGAGCGCTCTTCATCATCGCACACGCCTGATTCGACGGCATTAAAGGTAATGATTCAAGACAATACGAAGATCCATTGGAAAAATAGAATCGAAATTCTTTCTCAAGTGTTGCCGATTTAATCGAATCGATATATCATCGGTAATAAATTGCGTTTATGCAAAAGTATCTTTCACAAACTTAAACTTGTATATTAACAACTTAAATTATATTTTACTTCCGTTTCAGTAAGGTCGATCAATTGAATTCTTTGAAAATTCATTCGCGTTAACACTAACAGGGTACACGTCTTAGACTGAATGGTACGTTTTCAACAACATTGTAAATGAGATTAAAAAGATTTTTAATGAATAACACGATTTTCAAATTGTTTCGTTAGGTCTTACATATCGCACAACGATTATGTTCACGAATTTTTTAAAAATTCTTACTACTTCGTGAAACAACCCAAAAGGACTTCCAATGAAATCGTTGTTTCTTCCTGTTCATATTTTACAATTCTGTCTACTTAACAGAAATTTTACAGTAGCAAACGATCTTCTAAATCTCCCCCTCCCCCCCGCTGTTAAAATCAACAACAAATCTGCTTACTACCGTTCTTCCACCAACCATAATTTTAATCGTTTTTGTTCTCTATAAGGTAACTTTTATATATTGCTTCTATTTTAATATTTTTTTCTTTTCAAAATGAATATTAAAAAAATCGTATAAATTAATATTACGTACAATAAATATATTTAAAAACGTATAATAGAATAAATAACTCTATGTCGTAGTATTGAAAATGGCCCGTGCTCATTTTCTTTGTTTCTGTTTCTATCGATGATCTAAATCAACATATTTTCTATGAAAATTAATCAATACAATGATATCATTTTTCTCTTTTTAGGTAATACACCCGTAGAAAGCGTCTTTGAGAATAGGTAATCGCAAAATTGAAACCAAAGTGCAAAATGAATAAACACGGCTGGTACATCTAATCTATTCGTACTCTGTTGTATACGATATTGTTATACGAGGCGACAACCGTGCGAAACTAATCAAAATATAATATGAATGTATTTTGGAAAAAGTTAGAGATTCTCTTCGATACGTATTTTCATATTAATAACCGTACCTCCCTTTAAACAGCGAATATTTCGACACTTCTGTGATTTTCATCGTTTCTCACGTGATATGTAAAATGTTAATCAAAAATTGTGAAATATATATATATATATGTACATATGTATATCGATGTCTGAAAAATAAATTCTTCCATTCTTTACTCGAATCATATTATACGAAAATACGTTTCAACAAGCAAAGAATAGCATATTCAGATAATTAAGCGAAAACTGTATAATTTACAATTGAAAATAACGTATTTTATAATTAACCTAATTATGAATGTCGTTATAGGATTATATCTTATAAGTAATATCTTATAGGATTATATCTTTTCACGATCTTTTTTAGAAAAACAAAATGCATTGCATTAACTTTAATATTGTCGATAGATGTATTAAGAAACAATAGTTAAAATTTTTTAATATAATGCTAAATAAATTCGAATCTTATTACAAAAGGCAAAGCAACATGTCAAGATGGCGTTATACAAGTGTCGTTATGAATTTAGAACAATAATTATCAAAATATTTCTCAAAAGTATACATACATACATACATCTTAGTGATTTGAATTTATAGTGCATTTCAAACATTTCCACGATATAATTATGAATATTATTTTTTTTATTCTACTTACTTTTTTACGTAGCACGAGCGATATATGAACAGAATCGAAAGTTTTTCAATCGTAGACACCGTCTGGCCTGAAAATTCATTCATAAAATTGCTCTATTACTTTCAATTATTCCTCTAACATAAGAATTTCATGAAATCGTAAAATTATTTGAATTATATACTTCTCTCCGTCAGTTCCATCGATTTCTGACTCCTTTAAACGTAATTTTTCTTAAATTTTCTCTCCGGCTTCGCGCCTTTCTTTTACAGTATTTAAGGCGGCAACTAACCGAATAATGAAATCTAGGGATTTTTGCGTCTTGCCATTGGCGGTACTGATTGACGCGCGAAGCTGCAGGTGGCGACATCTTTGAACCGCAATATAGCTATATAAGGGTGAACGCGTAGAAAAGGGCAATCATGAATTAAAGGTTGTTCGATGAACAGGTCGTTTCATGTCTTGTGGTAAACAAGTGTAGAAAGTGTCGTGCTAACTATAATTTTCATTAGTTTAAATTGGCTGGTAGTGAGAAAAGTGTGAATATTCGTGACGAAGTGTTTCGCTTGTTGCACAGTTGCCAAGGCGACTACGGTACGTGCGTGTGCGTGTCCAAAAGTGTGCTATGAAAAGAGAATGATCATTGGGGCAACGATTCTACGGCTATCTTCGTACTAACGGCAATTCCATGTTTCAAAATCGAACGGCCTGAAGACGGGAATATTATGGAATACTCGGTTTTAGGCCACTACAACCCGTCCATACAGGCCACGGCCGATAGCGGTGTTAACGGACAACAACTCCTTTGTAAGTATTTTATATATATCATTTTAACACTCTTTCTCTCTTACGAAGGCGGCAAAATGAATTCGATTACATCAAAATGTGATTTTTTCGTCCCAAGATTCGGAAGACTCGGAAAGGCGCGAAACCTCTTTGTTCTATGACACTCGTTGCTCGAATCGTGGTGCGCGATCTGGCGTCCTATTTGCCGTTAGTATCGCATAATATCTTTTGTCTCATTAATTCTTGTCCACCAATTCAATAAACCGTTATTGGTTACTCCCACTCTTTCCGCTGTTTTCGGAACATGATGCTTAGTTCCGATCAGCTGTTCGACCCAAAACAATCTTGCAAGATTCAAAGGTTAGACACGCGATTCAAATCAGCTGTGATGTTGTTGTTTTCAACTGTGAAATTTAGAGGCGCTCGTTCAGGCAGAAATATTACAATTCGTAAACAATGATAACAAAGATTAATCGACGTTAATAATCTGTAACCTATATTCAATGTTGAAATGTTGTCACAAGTTATGTTTAATGATATTGACTGATATTGAAACAACATCAAGAATTTCCATTGTCAATATCTTTTCTCATCTTTCATTACAGGGGAAGAACCAAATTATGTTTTAACTGGTGATGAGTATGTACCTGCAACGGAGCAATTTGGAGAGGAATTTGCCGGGACTGAATTTCATGAAACTCGTAATGTACTTGCTGATGGGGGGGATAGATTTGGAGTTTCCACTGTCACCTTTGACAATGTCGAAGAGCTGATGTGGATGGGAAATCAAGGGGTATTATAACATTTATTGTCTAGTTAACAAATTATATATTTTGTTACTTTTATTATTTACTTTATGTAATTCGTATGATTAAAATAGCATCTAATTCGTGTTACACTGATATTTATTAAATAATTATTAAAATTACATTGACTAAGAACAATGCTTCGTAGGGTCATGTGACATCTTATTATGGGCCTGGTTTACAAAAGTACACCTCGTTTCAAGTTCATGCCACTCAAGAAATTCGGCATATTCATCCAGTAGATGAAGGAATTTTAATTTTAACACAGAATTTATTACGATGTCAGTTGAGACGTGGTATACCAATATTTTCACACATGTATGTTAATTTTGTAGTATTTGTTATTTGTAGTATTATATGACATTTATGACACTTATGAACTTTTTGTATAAAAATAAACGATTTGTAGGTCACCAAATATGATGGACATGCAATGCATGCTTCAAATTTCACCGACAAGGTTACTTCTGGGGGGTCATCAGGAAAAAATAATCAATTTTGATCTAGCAAGAGGGAAAGAGACTGGATTAGTGAGTTTCACGTTATTGATAGAATAACGTGATTATGTGGACATGTATTTGTAACATATTGTATTTATAGGTACATGTAGGGGAAAATGGTTGTGCAATTTTAAGACAGCATAGCAGGCTTATATGCTGTGGTAATCCTGCTGGAAGAATCGATGTCAGGGATCCAAATACATTATCAATAGAACATACTTTTGATACTCACAGTGGTTCTCTCAGTGACTTTGATATTCAAGGAAATTACCTTGTTACTTGTGGTTTCAGTAACTGGTAAGATTTAGAACACCATAATTAATACATCATTGAGAACACTATTGTAATTGTTAAAGTTTTTAACTCATTTAATTTCTTGATTTAGTCGTCAGGGTTTGACAGTAGATCGATTCTTAATGGCATATGACTTGAGACAAATGAGAGCATTAAACCCAGTTGCAACTTTGGTGTGCCCTCTTCTATTGAAGTTCCTACCCAGCTATTCCAGTCGTTTAGCTATTGTAGCACCATCGGGACAAATGCAACTTCTTGATACTATCTATGCTAATGTACAGCCATCTATGACATGCTTGTATCAGGTAAATGTTATATGTTATATGTGCAAAGAGGGTGATCTATAATTACATAATGTACAAGTTTTCTTGTATTGATAGGTTGCAAATAATGGAGCGATATTATCGTTTGATGTATCTTCTACATCTCAGTGTCTGTGCTTTGGAGATTCGGGAGGTTCTATACATCTTATGTCTACAAATACACCCGAGCCCCAGTTTAATACATTTTCTCGGTTAGTAAATATATTAAATCTTTTAAATAAAAAATTTCCAGCTGAAATTAGAATGCATCGAACAATGATTCTGCTCTCATTTATCCAGACCAACTGAATTTGCTGATCCAGTTGAGCCACTTCCACATATATCATTCGATGATGATAGTACACCACTAAGTGCAATACCAATGTATTATAATGGGCAGCCATTGTTAAGCGATTGGCCAGAGGAATTTTTGAGAAATGTTTATAGGTAGGTAATGATAACTGACAATTAAATTGAACAAGTAGTGTTAATAAAAAAACTAATTCCAAACTTGTTTTCTATGTCTTTACAGAAGAACACCACCGATTGATTCTGAAATATTACGTACAATGAAGATGCAAGGAACTATAGGTTATGCCCCAAATCCTCAGGCATTCCGCAGAAATCAAGTGAGGAAAAAATATTCTCCCACTCTTGTACAATATTCTTCACCGACTCTTCTAAATCTCTCCTAAAATCCGAATTTCCTGTCTTCCATTCACAGAGTGTTTCCCATAACTACCATTTAAGATTATACTATCATATTAGTCTTGATGTTTGACTTTCTTGTTGCCAGCTATGCCAATGGGGTGATGAAACAGAACAAATTATCGCTGCCAAACGTGGATAGTCCTCATTTATCTTTAACTTTATATAGTTTTAAATCAGTTTTGAGAAAGAACAAAGTTTGTCTTTAGGGAATTATATACTTGTGACTGAATACAGTTATGTTTTTGTATGCATTGACACATATAATGTGTTATTAATTGAATCAGTTATCAGACAATATTAGTTGCATAACGTAGCTAAGAAATATAATCTAATTGACGACTCTGTTATAGCTTTAGTGGTATAAATTGATACAGTCAATCGGAACGATATATTGTAAGGAAAAGGAATTCGAGCTCCATACTTTCAATTTTTTTAGAGAAGCCAGAATAATATGATGTGATTTAAGACTGATAACATTTCGTGATAAATATTGTAGTCCATGAAC
Source organism: Bombus difficillimus (assembly GCA_014737525.1). Classification (NCBI taxonomy): domain Eukaryota; kingdom Metazoa; phylum Arthropoda; class Insecta; order Hymenoptera; family Apidae; genus Bombus; species Bombus difficillimus. The sequence goes on from JACXIT010000176.1 coordinate 5,299,041, forward strand.
AACCTTAGAAGATCGTGATATATTTTCATAAGCTAGTCTACGACATTCTAATAATTTCCTCTATGATAATATGTATGAGAGAAAAAAACCTAAGTAGGACGTTGAACACGTGTATTACATAATATTCAAGTTTTTTTCTTAATTTTAGTCAATATATTTTTCAATTATATATATAATAAATGTAGTTACTGAATCCTATTATTTTCATTGATAAAAGTTCTTTATTGTAGATTTTTATTATAAAATATAAACGTTAGTAAATTTGTCTCGAGCCGAATTTCAAATTTTTAAGAATCTTACTAAATTTTATCTAAATATCTTTGAAAGGTTGAGAAACATTGACATTTATTTTATGGTCCGCATACCAGTAGCACCTTAATGGCTGTGTAAAATTGCAGTTATTGAAAAGCAATGGTTGTATCTGCCTCAATTTCTTCAAAAAAGCAATAACTTTTTTACTAACTTTTTATCAAGACAAATATGAATAATGTGCCAATCTATGAATTACAATGAACGTGTTCTAAAATGATGTACATATATATTGCATTGCATAATTCGCGATATAGTTCCACGAATTATTTAAAATATGCTCTCTATAGGCTTATATTATGCTCTCTAGCTCCGTATGTGTTGTAATTTGAGTTTTGATCTACTTTCTAACAAATCATATCGTGTTTCAAATTTTGATGTCTTGGATCTCAAGAAGGACACTATTTACTGCCTTTGATTTCGCGTTGGAGCGTTTGTAATCGATGCATTTCGTTCGAATGGTTGTTCTAGTTTAATGATTTTGTGGCTAATAATCGATAGTATATCTAATGCCTATATAGAATATATTCCTTCAAGAATGTAATAATGGAAGTTGTATTTAAGTGAAATAAAGCTTGTAAGACATACACGTAAGCCTAACTTATTGGCTCGGTCCCACGCGTATTCAATAGGTATTATTTATTTTTTTATGCTGCAAATCACGTTCATATAGTACATCATAATTTTAATCTTATTAAATTTATTTAAGAGAAAATGCGAAAGTCATTTGACTGATTGGAGAAAAATAAATAATACCTCTTTTGCAGATACCTTACAATTTGGAAAAACGTCGGGGAGTAGTCGCGAAGCTTTTCACTGGCGATTCACGATCAAAAACAGATGACGGCACCTTTGTGGCCATACCTAAACGTTATCGCAAAATCGAGTTGAAATATTCACGTCTCGGTTACGATGAATTCGATTTTGATCAGTATAATCACACCAACTTCTGCGGTCTCGAAGCAACTCTTCCTAACAGCTATTGTAACGCTATGTTGCAGGTAAGCTTAGTTCAATCAGCACAATGAATATCCAGAAAGCTTATTCTTCTTGCAGGGAAACAAGCTCAGATACTCATGTCTATCACTTATTTTCCAGTTGCTTTATTATTGCGAACCTGTAAGAATAGCGCTGCTCTCTCACTCGTGCCAAAGAGAATTCTGCCTATCCTGCGAACTAGGATTCTTGTTTCACATGTTAGACACGTCCCGAGGACTGCCTTGTCAGGCAGCCAATTTCCTACGAGCTTTCAGAACGGTTCCCGAAGCAGCAGCCTTGGGACTTATACTCAGCGATCTCCACCCGGAAGCCAAAAGGAAAATGAATTTGATGCGATTGATACAGGTATGTCTCTAAATACAGAACGTCCGTGTCTATGTTAAATATTAATATGTTAATACTACTGTTGAATTTCAGAGTTGGAACAGGTTTATATTACATCAGATCCATTACGAAGTTCTGGAAACAAAGAAACGGCAACTGGAGGAAGAGGAAGCTGCTCGACTTAAATCAGGACCAAAATTTCCTCCGTTCGTTTATAACGAACAGGATTTCCCTAGCATTTTGCAGGACATTGGCTCCCGATATAGAAGCCACGCAGAAGAAAGGAAGAAAAGGAAAAAACAGGAGGAGGATGGTAAATATATGTGGATCACATCGAAAGGTAAACACAATTCATGTGTAACCTTTTTATTGGGCACTTTTTGTGTTTATTTTTCATTTTGTATATTATTATTTGTTACACTTATTTAACCATTGTGGCGACATATCTAAAGAATACAAAGAAATTTTAAGGTTTTTAAGTTTTAAGTTTTAAAAAAATTTCTTTCTTTTTTTTTAATAATAGAAATTATGTATATTTTCATATCTGTATTCTTGGGATATACCGAGGTTGCCAGTTAATCCTCATCCTTTTTATTGTGCTAGATTTATGCAGAAAGTTTTTTAGTCTCTTGTTTAAGCACGTTTTTTTCTTTTTTTTAATTTTGTCTTTACCTATACTTCCTCTTCTTTTTTATAAGAAAGAAGACATTGTTTTCTGCGAATGCATAGCCTATTTGCAAAAATTTGTTTTGTGTCTGCATTGCTCCGATTTCCAATAAATTCATTAAACTTTTCATTTTATATTTTTAAGGAGAAAATCAGAATATTTTAAATAGCGATATTGTCTGTAAAAAAAAGGATAGCAATAATGCATTGCCAATACAAATACTATATTCCTGAAATTTTTTATATATTTTTTTTATAAATTTTCATTATTAACGTATACTATCTTAAAGCTACAAAAAAAAAAAAAAAAATGATATTCGAAAAAATGTATACAAATATTTATTTCCAATAGACAAAAACAGCAAAAAATCTATCGAGGAGAACGAAGTACGAGATGAAGAGACAGAGATCAGTCGTCTGTTTGGATCTGAACAAATGCATATACACCGCTGTCTCAAATGTGGGCAAGAAGCTACGAAACATTCCATCATGTTGCTATGCAACTTAGTTTATCCGGAATTAACGCATCCTTGTAAGCCACTATTTAAGCTATATGTATGTTGGGAATACACATCAATTATCATTATACAGAATGAATGAATTTTTATCCTTTGCAGCCGAAGAAGTTCCATTTACGAGTGTTCTTACCCGTAGTTTAAGACCCGAGAAAGTTACACCTGCATGGTGTGAGAAGTGTCAGAAGTTTACACCCACACTCCAGTCTCGACAACTGACTAAACTACCTCAAATATTGGCTCTGAATTGTGGTTTAGATACACAACAGGTACATCAGACACAATCTTATAAGTGTTTCATAGAAAAATCTAGCAGTTATAACGGGGAACAGTCATAAATACAAAAATATTCTTGAGTAATATGAAAAAGATAGTTTTACAATTACTATTATTTTGCCAATATCTAATTTCCGAAATGTCATTATTTATTTATAATATTCGGTATGAAATACTTCGTTACTCATTATTCCTAATCATGTCCTACACATTAAATAATTTAATAACTAATCATCAGAGTTCTTTCATGACTGCATCTCATAAACTGCAAGCACATACTAAGTTCCATGATGATTTTTAACATTCTAAAATTACCACTATTGTAGGATAAAGCATTCTGGCAAGCGCAAATGGATATAGTCGTTCAAAAAGTATTAAATGGCAAAGAAAGTAGTCCATCTTCGAGTCCTGTTCCCATTACTGCGAAACCATGTCGATATGGCAACAATTGTACTCGAATTGGTTGTAGGTTCAGACACATTGGTAGAGATCCAGGTACAGTTACAATCTATTTTACAGTTTTTCAGAATTTTCATTATATCTTGCTTAACTAACATTTTCGATCTGTTTTATTTAAATTTTTTATTAGAAAATATACAAACGCCACCAGTTACTCCACCCATAACAACTTCGACACCGCAATCGGTCTCAACACCGCCTAGTCACTTATACTATTCTCATTCATGGATTCCACACGATATAGAGATTTCCTTGGATAGCAATTGTGAATTATTCGTAGAAAAGATCAGCACTCCAAAGAGCGATTCTAACGAAAGTAGTAAAACGGTCAATGAGGTCATAGTAGAAAATGGTCAAGGGGATAATAAGATACAAGAATCTGAGATCTCCGGAGAAGAAGAGAAAGTGGTTAAAAATCATGTTAACAGAATACGAAATGACGATGTGGAGAAAGGAGACAAAACTGATGAAAATTTGGATAAAATAAGCAAAATTCGGTATAGTCTTAGTGCTGTGGTTTGCTACATCGATGATAAGAGTAACGAAGATAAGAGGAATATCGTTGCGCTATTGCGTGTCGGACCAAATTATCATGAACGATCGGCTGGCAGTGCGGTGTCGCAGTGGTACATTTTTAACGATTTTTGGTACGTAAATATAATTCATTTTCTGTACTAAATGATACTAGAATAATCGACGAAGAATCGTATGGATGGCATGAATGATGGAAAACTTGGAAAAGTTTTCTATGCATGCAAATGTTCTAAATTTGAATCTTACTTTTTTCGTTATATTTTATAGAGTTTTGTTTCAAGTTGTAATGAAAATTTCTCTATTTCGTTTAGTATATCCGCAGTGACACCGCAAGAAGCGGTATGGTTCAATCTTGATTGGAAGGTTCCATGTGTTCTTCATTATACTGCTGTACCTGCACCTGAACCAGCACCGTTTGTCAGTCCGCTTACCTATGATGTATTTGGTGAAGATAAATGCGTCGCTCGCAGTGGAGGGACAAGGGGTATCACGTTTACCCCATTGACGTCCGACGAAATGCCTAAAGCAGGTTTCTATCAAATATAGAAATAAAAGACATTAAATTATATACGTAAAACGATATTAACTGATAAAATTGTTTCTATAGGTGAACTAGTTGGAATTGACGCTGAATTTGTAACGTTGAATCAGGAAGAATCTGAACTTCGTAGCGATGGAAAAATGTCTACTATAAAACCAAGTCACATGTCTGTTGCACGTATAACTTGTATACGTGGGTATGTACAATTTTTAACTATTTTCTTCTCATTCTGACATTGGTATAGCCATTTTTTTTTTTTTTTTTTTTTTTTTTTTTTTTTTTTTTTTTTTTTTTTTTTTTTTTTTTTTTTTTTTTTTTTTTTTTTTTTTTTTTTTTTTTTTTTTTTTTTTTTTTTTTTTTTTTTTTTTTTTTTTTTTTTTTTTTTTTTTTTTTTTTTTTTTTTTTTTTTTTTTTTTTGATCACTATGTTTCTTGCTTAATATTTTTTTTAATTCCTTAAACAGCCAAGGTCCTCTGGAAGGAACTCCCTTTATAGACGATTACATAAGCACTCAAGAACAGGTAGTAGATTACCTGACAAAATTCAGTGGAATTCAACCAGGTGATTTGGACGCAAACTTTAGTAGCAAGCACTTAACAACTCTAAAATCAACGTACCAAAAACTACGATTTCTCGTTGATAATGGGATCATGTTCGTCGGTCATGGCCTGAAGAATGATTTTAGGTAATTACATTACTTTTTGCTTTTATTATGTAGCGGCACATGAGTTATAGGACAATTCGAATCGGGAGTGACTCGTATTGTTGTGCCTTAGAGAGTTGACGCTGTTTCGATTTATTAGATTCAAAAGTAAACGAACTCTGAACAAGAAACATTATCGCCGTTATTTATAATCGTCAATCGGAATCAAATTTGAACTTTTTGTAAGTCCATCGATCAATATAAGTAGACGAACATCCTCTCTAATCAGTCTTTAGTGCGAATCAGTATAGCGAGTCGGTATAGCGAATTATTATAGCGAGTCATACGGTAGAATCGAGTGAGCGACGGTTACGACCGACTTACACTATCTCTGTACTTATACTTAAAGTGATTTTAATATACATTGACTATTACATTTTTACCACTCGTCTCTTTAATATACTAACACGTCTAATACCACCTCAATCATATTGATTTTACATATGTTTTTTTCTCGTTGTTCACAGAGTGATAAATTTAGTCGTTCCACCGGAGCAGGTCGTAGACACAGTATTGCTGTTTCATTTACCTCGTCATCGTATGGTATCGTTGCGTTTTCTTACGTGGCACTTTTTGGGTAAGAAGATTCAGTCGGAAACACACGACTCTACCGAAGATGCCAGGGCTGCTCTCGAGTTGTATCGGAAATACAAGGAGTTAGAGAATTCTGGAAAACTGGCGGAATCGTTAAAGGAGCTTTACAACGTTGGCAACCAACTACAATGGAAAGTAAGGATGATCGATTACTTAAAATACCCATAGCCAAATATATATATAAATACTTTTAATTAATGCTTATTAAATAATTTGTCTGTTTTCAGGTTCCGGATAGCTGATACGAGGATGACCCTCAGGAAGAAGTGTATGATTTAGTTACGTGCAAAGACAATGAAGTTTAGACGACAATTTTTAAGATAGTCATAAACAAATCGACGATTGAATTTCGAAGTATAGTCATAAACAAATCGACGATTGAATTTTGAGGTATAGTCGTAAACAGATCGGCGATTAAATTTTGAAGTATAACCATAAACAGGTCAACGATAGAATTTTGAAGTATAATCATAAACAAATTGATAATTGAATTTTGAAAAAACATTGTTTATTATTTCGGTCCATGCGTTTATTCTGTTCGAAAACAAATCCAATCATTCGTACATAGAAACTAGGGAAATTCCAAGATTATATGTCTTGATGATGTCGCGGGAGTTAATGATTACGGGTACAACTACATTATTAATCGTATTTAGTATTTTCTTATCTCACGACATCGGTTCGTATAAACATAACTCAATTATCGACCGTGAATTGTAAATCTTTTAGTTAGCCTCCGTCTGATCGAGATTATTGTAAATTATCAAGCAAGACGTTAGAGAAAACAAAATTTCGTGTTGATTGTAATTTTTCAGCAAGGATCGAAACGATACATTCGGTACGTATTCGATGGCAATCGTATATACGTAATGTTGTACATACATATTGTTCTATAGCATATTAGTTTTTGAAGAGGAGTATCGACCTCACACTGCCGAAGATGGTGAATATATTTATTTTGTTTTCTCGATGTATCTTAAACGGAAGATAACACATACACGTAAACCATTCTGTTTGGTAAATTGTTTTCTCTTCAACGACACACTACTTTGATCACTGAATTTGTGAAATTTAAAAAATTTACCAAAGTTCGAAAATTATTTCGATCTTCCGATATTGAAATTTCGAAGATCGAACGTTTAAACGAGATAAGTTAAATTGGTATACAAATATTTTACGATTATCAACAAATTTTGATAAAAAATAACGAAGAAATAGGACGTATGCATACGTCATGCGTCGTTGAAGGGATAACAATACGTGTATATAGCGAAAGATTAATATTTTTAGCAATAATCCTAGAGGTGGATGAGTATGTCTGTACGAAACGTTTCATGATTTCCTTTTTTTATATGTATGTTTTTTAAAATATTGACTTTTGTACCGTTTTTCCCAATGACAACTCATTAGAGAAGGCAAAAACCGGGGGAAAAAAATATGGAGACGCTTTTTTACAAGATTTATTTCGTCCCGGTGGTGGTAGATTTCATTTCGACTCACGAATATACGCAGACCATTTTCGCTCGATCGAAAAAACAAATCAATCATTGCAAGAACCAGAAATTTTTCTAAATACTTTTTCTACTTCGAGGTTCTTAAAACGCAAAAAGTAAAAATATTAAAAACGAAATACGGTAGTGTATATTTTACAAAATGATTGTACTCATAAGATTATTTTTGTATAAATTTTATCAAAGACAATGAAAAGTCAAAATAAGAGAAAGGATGTGTGTGTGTGTGCGCGCGCGCGCGTGTGTTTATGTGTGAGAGAGTGAGAGAGTAGAAACATTGTCAAAACCTATCAAATAAATCAAGATTATCGAAAGATATATTTTTTTATATCTGGAACAATTTTCTTATCATTTATGCGCGACGTAACTTTACAAATTAACGCAGGTCTAACAAAAAACGATCCATACAACAATCGTAGAAACAACAGTGAGAGTATGATATTCATGCTAATCATGCATTTGTTTTATGTCTACTGCTGTTACGTCATTGTGATTTTTGTAATAAATGATTATATGAAAAATTAATTGTTTCTGATCATATTGTGACGAACCTCCTGATACAAGGATACGAATTTATTTAAAACAGGGAATAAGTCTGAAAAAGAAGGTGGATCACCCCCCACGGAGATTACTAGTTGGTCTCAATGAAAAATTAATTAATTCTCCATTTTCATGATATATATTTTCAAAATTATTCTCGTTAAAAAAATTCTAGATTTCTTAGAATTGATAATGTAATTTCATCAGAGGCGATTTTTCACCCGCATTTAAAAATAAAATACCATCTTTAATATTAATAATATTATTAATTAATATATATATATATTTTTTTTTCTTTTAATATTACACCTTAAGTCTGTATGTACAAGTCAGTTTCTACTTTCCCGCTTATTCAGGAATTCGTTTGCTCTCTACACAATTATTAATTTGTGTTAGCTAGTTACTTTCTGAACGGTTTTTAGTAATACAGTTAATAATTTACAAGATTGTACACACATACAGTCGGGGCAAGCCCCGGTTTCACGTTACAACGCTCTATCATACGTTACATATACATATAATAATGTAGAAATTGTAATAAATAATCGAAAACTCCCGTTCTCGAGCTTTTGTTTTAAGAAGGAGAACAAATATAAAATCGACTGCCGATGTCGGCGACGAATGAGATCTCTATCGACGTGAATCGAAGCATTCGAGCCGATTAAACGTTCCTTTAATGGAAAATAGAATTAATAAATTATTATTCTGAATATTCCACCAGGTAAGCCAGAATAAATATACTATAGTATATTTACAACACAGAACTAGACATTTTTCTCTCGGTAATCTCAACTATTTTGCAATTGCTCAAGCCCTGGAATATAATCAGCGTTTGTACAAGACCGATAAAATAAAAAAACTCGCTCACTCTTTGATCTTATTTTTTCAGAATTCTCCATAGCAGACGTTTCCTTTAAAAAAAAAAAAAAAAAAAAAAAAAAGGAAAGATTATGATAAATTCTACACGGAGTGAAAAAGTGCAATTTATTTTTCATAAATTGCAAGGTGTATCTGCAGGCCACTTCGACCTCCACGTCATCGAGGCAGTTCGATCGATCTTCGTATTCGCTCGTGATCATCGACGAGCATGTGGCTTAAGTAAATTACAGGTAATTAAAAAATGACATAATAATAATAATAATAATAATTAAAAGAAAAAGAAAAACGTCTCCTGACTAGAAACTTGCATGATCGAGCTGCAGGAGCTGGAAGGAGTATTCAGTGGCAGTAGAAAATAATCGCAGATTCGCCCCAGAACCTTTTTTACATCGCTTATTCGTTCGTAATTCGATGTAAATAAAAATGCTCGAGCAGTTTCCTCGTTCGGGGCTGGAGATAAAGGCACTCGCGATTTTGTTAATTACAATAATCGTAATATTAGTCACAGTGCTGCTTGACACGGGACTGTATTACAGTTAGGACGAGCCGTGATCCAGGCAGTGCGTAAATTTGTTCCTTCGCGAGATTCGAGGATTAAAAGTGCCCTCCCTGGCTCGTTCGTTCAGTTCGACTTTCGAGATTTGAAATGAATTCCATCGATGGATACTTGGCCCTTTTTCTCAGTGGTCGTCACCCTGCTGGAAGTGGCCGTTCCTGTTCAATGGTTGCCTTTCCGGTGCATCGGACGGTCTATTCCTCTTAAAGAACCCGCACTGTCGAAGAAATAAAAAGGTACTTTGTAAAATCGTTTCAGTTCTTTACCTTATTCAGTTTTTTTTTTTTTTTTTTTTTTTTTTTTTTTTTTTTTTTTTTTTTTTTTTTTTTTTTTTTTTTTTTTTTTTTTTTTTTTTTTTTTTTTTTTTTTTTTTTTTTTTTTTTTTTTTTTTTTTTTTTTTTTTTTTAGGCTTTACGGAAGATGTACTTGTGCAATATCAACGACATTCTCAACAAATATTCTTCGAGATGCCTCGATTTTTCTAACGAAAGATTTCTAGCACGAAACGAGAACAGAATGTAAATGTTTCTAGAAGGATAAGAACAGTTTAGAGAGATTACAACGCTCGATAGATACTTTCAACAAACAAGCCTTAATATCATCGTACATCGTCTTACGCAAACTCGTACCGCTTAATTTGCATAAACAAACCTTGTGCAGCAGGAAAATAAGCAGTAATAGAATGATCGTTCCAGCGCAGGCGGAGAGTACCACGACCCAGAGCGGAATAACATCCGGCGCAGATGGTGTTATGCTTGGCTCGACGTTCGTCTTAATTTCGTGACTCTTGATCACCTGTTCGGCAGGTGCGCCTATGAACGGTTGCTTGGTGACTTGTGCCTCCAATCGAGTCGAAACCCTGACTTTTTCCTGCAGAGCGACCTTCTTCAACGTCCTTGCGTCCACTCTGTACCTAGCTCCGATCCAAACTTCCTGATCCTTCTTCAGTGGACCCAAAACGCATCTCAGCATCACGCATTTGGCTGTCTTGCAGAGACTAACCGGTTCCTGCGTTCTTACGTTGCTCTCGTAATCTTCCTCGTCGAATTCTGCTTCTGGCATTAAAGGGTCGTTTTCAAGATCCCTAGGTATTCTATGAAGCTTCTCGAATTTTTTAAATTCCCTCACATTAACCATATCGCTTTCCCGCCTGAATCTAGAACCATCGTTGTAATTTGGAATCTTAGTCGATAGACGTTCCTCGGCAGTGTCGCGGTTCTCTCTTCCGTAAACTCTGCTAGTCACTCTTCTGTCTTCTATTCTTCTTTCCTCGTGCGTGCTGGTATACTTGGACTCGTAGTCGCTTCCTATGCCAGCAGCTTGGCTAGATTCTTCGTTCCAGGATTTACTATAACCCTTCGTTTCGTATTCGCTACCGGTTCTACCTCCCTGGTAACTATATGGATCCAACGTATAGGTTCTTTCCTCGGTGTAGGTAAACGAGCCCTGCAGAGGGAATCTGCGACCATCCTTAAGCACGATGAACCCTTTTCCGCTCGAATCGACCAGAAGTTCACCCTCTATCTTCAAGAATCTACCGTCCCTGTTCTCCGTAGATCCAGAAACGTAACTCTCTCCTCCGTAACGATCCTGAAGAGGAAACGTAGATCCATCTTGAAACTGTATATACTCCTTTCCGTCGGCAGAATTTCGGAATCTTCCCATAAACTGAACATATTGCTTGCCCTGTCTGTTGAACAATTCGTAACCAGTCGCTGACTTCGATAAGGATCCAAACAGTCGTTCCAGGTCCTGCGTGGAGCTGACGTTACGTAGTTGGAATCCGAATTCACCTCCTCGTACAGTTTCTTCTCGATCGCCGCTGATGAAACCGCTCTGAACTCCACGATGTTCGGAGGAACTGCCGTAACGTTTCTCCTGCTCCAGCCTATATTCCTCTTCCTCTAATCTTCTTCGTTGTTCCTCTTGTTGCCTTCGTACTACCTCTTCTTCTTGCTGTTGCCTTCGTTCCTCCTCCTGTCTCTTCCTCATCTCCTCGTCCGCCCTTCTACGTTCTTCTTCCTGTCTTCTCTGATAATACAAACGTTCTTGCTCCTCTCGTTGTCTTTGCGCAGCCATGTGTTGTTCCTTCTTTCTCTGACGCTCCGATCGAGCCTCCTCCTCGCGTTCGCGTTGCGCCTGTCGTTGTCTTAATAGCTCCTGGTAGCTTTCATCGTTCTCGTTTATGTTGGAGTCGAATCTACCCAACGAAGACGAGCGACCTCCAGAAACGCTGGTCTCGCCCCAGCGATTTACGAAAGTTTCGGAATGGTTCACGTACGATCCATGGCCTCCATCGAAGTCTGGCACCCTTGCGCCTAGACTGTTACCGTCGCTGGGCCGGAAACCACCGCCCAACGTAGCCGTCTCTCCGTAACCGTCAGACTCTGTGTGAAAAATCACGCCTCTGTTGCCAGCGGCTAAGTCTGCCGTATTTATAGAGCTGGTCCCTGAATTGTTTTGAGTGTAGGTGGTGATTAGGACGTCTGGTTTGCTCCCAGTGTCGGATAATTGGAACCTTCTTGTTTCACTGGTGATCGCTTTAGACGAAGAGGAGGACGAATGACGAGATTTCTGGATGTTGGAACTGTCTCCGGTGTTGATCTCGGACTCTTCCTTCTGGGACAGTTTACTTTTGTCCATGTCGAAGCCTCGTTGCACGTTAATCGTTCTGCCTGATTGGGACTCGTCCAGGATCACTCCCGATGGATCTGGATGATGCCAGTACATACTTCTGCGTTGGTCCAGCTGTAATTAGCATACGAATATACTACTTTTCATCCGAATGTTATCATTCGTTCGGTCGATTTAAGGGAACGTTCTCTATTTCGAGACGAGAAGTTATTTTTACAAAGATCGCTTCTTCCAACTTAACCTGACTTTGGCTTTTTCTTTTTAATTTAATCGCCACTTACGCGCGAGCCAAACGATTCCTATATCCGATAGCGTTCCATCGAAGCGAAACGATTTACAAATGCATCGAAAAGGCCGGCAATTTGCGAGTCTAACGACTCGGTGAAAGCGATTGGTCAGAAAAGGATTATAATCTCGACTTGTGTAAATGTATAGGACGATCGAGAAACGAATACACGTATTCGTACAAAGCTCAAGTGTTACGATACAATGGATTCAATGCGATTTTCTTAAAAAAATGTATCATAATTATACGATGATGGACCGAGCGAGAGCGTCGGCGATTGGCAGTAAAATCTAAACCGAAACGTAAGGCTGTCAAAGCGTCGTAATAAAAATATAACAAGTCTCGAAACGTACCTTCAGACTAAGATAATTTGCATTGGCAGGTTCACAGGCGATGGGTCCAGAAGTTTCCGGCTGTTCCAACAAATACAGCAACGTGTCTCCAGCCAAGGTTTGAGCAGGCCAGATGAGAAAAGCCTCTGCTTCGATAACGTCCGATGGACCCTGGTTTCGAATGGTATAATTGTGCGTCATAGCTGGTCCAAACTCTGCCTCCGTAGTAACATTTATCTCGCTGGTATAATTATCCGGATTGTAATACAGATCCTTCGGTTTACTTTCACCGTCTATTCGTAGATCGGTCTCGATCCAAATTGGTAATCTCAAGGTATACGTATTATCGTCGGTCGTGTACGGATTCTCAGGATTGGTGGTGTTCACGTCCATTTCGAACTCGTAAATCGGCTTCATTCCATGCGACGTGACAGGTTGCAACAACACTCTGAATTTAACTAATCCGTTCTTCTGCAATGGATTGCCAATGTCGCAACGAAGAGTATTGTTGTTCGATTGTTTGGGCGCCGAACATTGAACAGGCACCCCCATAGTCTCGATCTTCTCCACTTTGATGTAATCGATACCAGCGGGTAGTTTCAAGTTGTACGTCGACTCGAAAGCGTCCTCTCCCATGTTCTGCACCAACACGTCTAGCTGCAGCCGTTTGCCGGAGCCTAGCAGGTACTTCTGCACGTTCGATGTCACGTTCATCTGCAGATCTGGGATGCACACGTTGTCGGAGCCGCAGTTCTTTCTGATGGACAGAGAGTCCTTCCTGGACGTCGTGGAACCCAGAACGGGACGCAACGAGAGTCTAGGGTCTCTCGGTCGAGTGTCTTCGTAGCGTTCCTCGTCGAGACTCATCCGCATCTCGGCGTCCAGGGATGTGAGCTTGTCGCGAATGTTCGGTGTCACGTATACCTATGGATGGTGGAAGGGATTCTGGTTAATTAAATCTAACGAGTCAAAGTTTTCGACAACTACGACTGAAAATGTAACAAATGGAATTCTGTCTCTACGTTTACGTTTTTTTCTTTTTTTTTTTTTTTTATTAAATAATACTTGAAAGTTTTTGGTAGTGGAACTCGAACATTTTCGATCAAGTTCTCCGGTTAATCGATAAAAGTCGTTGGCCGAAAAGCAAGTGAAATGATTTAGACGAACCTGAACGGTGCGACAGAACTGTCGTTCGCGATCGACCATGATCGTTCGATTCATCGTGTTCCTTCCCTCCAACTCCAAGAAGAACAATCTCGGACTCTTCGTCTTCTTCACGTCCAGGGCGTACTGAATATTGAAATTATGCCTCGAGAAAACACCTTCCCCGCTGTATTTGAAACAAGCTCTCAGAGGAAGGCAAGTGACTCTGCTGCCGTCCGATAGTGTACAATTTCTATCGTCCAGAGAGATCAACTTCGACTCTAGATCGAAGGACACGTACGAATCCATCTTGATGACTGGCCTGGATCGGAAGAATATAGCGGTGGCAGATTCGTAAGCACCGACCACCAAATCTGGATAACGATTTCCATCGAGATCGAGACCACCAGACACGGAAAATCCAAACGTGTTCACGGGTACATCGAGGTTTTCAGCGTAGATCACCTGGGAATGCTTTTCGAGAACGCCGGTTGACGAACCGTGATAGATGTACACGGCACCGTGACCACGTAAACCACCGTAAGGAGCACCCACCACGAAGTCACCATAACCGTCACGGTCGATGTCCCCCAGAGAGGCCAGTGACAAGCCGAATCGTCCGCGGTTGCTCTCTCCGTCCCTGGATAACGATAAGCAATTATCGCGGGAGTTCAACGATCCGTGCGTTCTCGAGTTCTGGCTGATCCTCAGGATCTTCCTTGGAACTAGTTTCAGCCACGGATAACGACGATTCGTTCGCGTGGCAGGAAAATCGAATTACGACAGACACGAGTGTTCTCTTTTCTACGATAGTAACTTTGAATCGGACAATTGCCTGTGTTCTTTGGTAAGAACCGTTTATTAGTATGACTCGGATCGGTCACCTGGTAAGTAAAGTATCCGCTTATGGAATTATAAACGAAAGGAATATCACGTGTAAAAATTGAGAATTATGATCGACGCTTCTGCAATATCGTCGAACTTTTGGCTGATAACGCGCGTGTAACGAGAACGAGACGAGACGATACCTAGAGTCAACTTTGCGGAATTTTTCAGCTCCAACGCCTTGATAGATCACGTACACCCTTCCGGTCTCGATGGTCATTTCCGGGTTATCTGGCACCGTGTACATAGGCGCACCAACTATAAGATCGTCCAATCCATCGCCGTCGATGTCGCCAGAAGCAACGGCGTAACCGAAGTAAGCTCCCATTTGCTCTCCGGTGATGTTGCGATGATTCGTCATGTTCGAGGTAAAAATAATCACCTATGATCGAAGATTTTTCGTTAATTTTATACGAAGCTTGATATCTCACGATGTTCGAACGTTTTCGCTTCTATCTTCGCCGATCGAATTTGCTCGTTAACTTGTTTCTCGATGCGACGATTTAAATAAAGAATCGTTTCTAACGAATCTCGATGGTTCGAATTCGTACGGTTTCCGCTAAGAAACAAGCGAACGAACGATCTCTCTCGGTAGGTTACTTTCTCTACGAGAGAGAATTAATTTCCGATGCCGCGACTTCTTTTCTTTCGAATTACCGCGTTAATATTTCATGAGCATACTTTGCCGAGGAGATCGGAGCCACGAGGTACGCCGACGGCGGTGCCGCTGTCACCGTTTCCAATAAAATCGCCGGTCGTGACAGAGTAACCCATGTAGCTATCGTCCTCGGTGGCTGGCCCTTCCTTCGTGAACATTATTCTCGCGCGGCTGTTCAATGGCTGTGAAAACGCTTGGCCTGTAAAGCAATCGACGGAGTCAATCACCAAGTTGTACCTACGATTTCAGACACATACTTTCCCAAACGTATTTGCTTTCTGACTACGATCCAGCGGAACGCGCACTGACACCAAATAGGAATATAATATCTGTGAGAAACATGGATCGATATAGAATGGTTGATCGTAACATGGGAAATATCCGCGAGAATATTAACAAGAAACTAGCAACGTGCGATGTCAGAAGAAATATCTGATCGCAAGTACAGCTACAATACAAAGTATCGATTACTCGATCGTATAATTGACGTGACTAGACCAAATTTATATAATAAAGAGAATTTAGCGAGCCGATACAAACGTTACTTCTCGACTTTATACGCGTTTCAATTTCAAATACAGATATTTCGCATCTTACGATGTATTCTATAAACTGCGCGAATTAAAGCTACGTCCTATTCCATTTGGATAGCCACTTGAAATGGGAATAAAATCGAAAAATCGTAGTCAAAAAACGTTGGTAACGATACACGCTCGTAAAGCGGCGCTTTTATGATTAATCCAGCTTCTAAGCGCAGCTCTATCAACGACGCTGATATTATTCCGATGGTCGCTACTACTATGCAACTGCGACTAAACGTGAACAACCAAGGAGAGACTCTTTCGAGTCTAATTAGAAATTATTGTTGTTACTACAGACTGGCTTCGTATTATTATTCTCTGGCTGCAACGCGAAGCTGCGAAGGAAGCGGGCCTGCACCAGTTAAACACTGCCACCCTCGTCTCACCTGGCAGTAATTAATAAGTAATCATAGCATACGGTGCATTAATCATCAATCGGATATTAATCACTGAGGGGGAGGAGCGTCAGAGGCGTCACAAGCCTCAAACTGTCAAGCATACAAGATTATACTCTACGTTAATTGCAAACTAATGTACGGAACAAAGGATGCTCTTTGCTCTCTCTCTCTCTCTCTCTCTCTCTTTCTCTTTTCTTTCCCTTTTTTTTTTTTTTTGGGCATTTACGATACTCTTGAGCGTGACAGTTCAACACGAGTTCGTTCGAATCGTTATTAATCACAGGCGTCGGGTTAATCGCGGTAAATCCGCATGAGTGGAAGCCAGATGAATATGGAATTATTGGAAATTGATTATTTGGGGGACAAGCAAACGAACGCCGCGATCGCGTGGCAAATAATCTCATCGTTTCGAATTTATCGCGAACACCATCGATACGTGGATCGATATTTGCGGTGCGCAGAATGAAACGTCCAGGGGAGTGCCGATAAATATCTCTGGTTTGCTTTTCAAGAGAAGAAAATGTCCGCGAGTATCGAGAAGTAAGAAATAAAAGTTGAATTTGCGATTAAGTCGAACGGTAATTATTTATCGTTAAACGAAATATTCCCCTGCATAAATTCTCAGAACTCGATATAATTAGCAACGTTACCACGCTACGACGTTATATCGAGACGAAGATAAAAGGAAAACAGCTCCGCTCTCGAAATAACGTCGTATCTTTTGGAAACAACAGAGATATTTGATCGGAACGCTCTACTTCCTTGAACGCTGCACGCTGTGAAGTTACAAAAAAAAAAAAAAACTCAATACGAAAAGATCGTCGCGGAGCATGAAGCAACGTTTGTTAATGAACGCCGTCGTTAAGAAAACATGTCGGCAGATTAGAGGCGTTGAAAACAGGGGGCTGGTTTTAAACGACACATTTGTTTATCTTTCGTTTGATTAGGGGCGCCTGCAAGTACGCGATACCTGATGCATCTGCTTCGGGGATGACAAACATCGTCGCTAAGAACTCCAATCTCAATGCGGTGCTGATCGAGTATATCTGACCTGGAATCGTTCAACGAAAGCCTTCTAAATCACTTCAAAGACCCACTGAGCACGTGTGGTCGCGATGTATCACGCGTTGCCGTTCCGTCGCCCAGGCGTTATGAAAGCTCGAGCTCCGACTTGTTTCTCTTTTTTATTAGCGGCCCAGTGACCGTTCACCGTCCAATTAGTGGGTGTAAATGGGGATTTAATTTTGCCGATCGCGATTCTGCCGAGTATTTTTTAGAAGCCCAATTGGTTTACGGGGATCCGGGAAATTCCTTAATTCGAATAATATTTCCATTTTTACAATATAAATGCGATATAAGTGCAATTTAAATTCCATTGATCGCTGAGATTGTCCGTAAGCCTTCGAAACTTTCGAAGTCGAAATTCAACGAATCTTTGTAATTTTACTTTTTATGAAAATTCATAATAAACGACTCGAGTTACTCGATCGAAAGAAATCGAGACTTCGAACGGTCTGAAATTAGATATTCGAAGAGACGGTAACAATTTCTCTTCCTTGGTCCTGTGTTTCCAGCTTCTTCGAATATCCCAATTAAATGGAAATCAAAATAGGATTGATACGCGTATTTACAAGTCGAACAAGATGTCGTGTCTCAAGGTGGTATCGATTGTGAAATTGTCGACCTAAATTGTCGAGCCGTGGAAGCGGTGTACCACGAAAGAACCTTACCTTGCCAGTACCAACTTCCTGGCGCTCCGATGAACAGCCTCTCACCGTTCTGAAACGAATAGAAAGGCACTCCATTAGAGAAATTAATCGACGTCGAATAACTAACCACGGGAAACGTTTTACGATGTACTTATTTTTTATCCGACAAACTCATTCCTTCTTTTCCTGAATACTTAGTAGAATTCTTGGGATTACTTTCACCAGCGTGATAGACGATCCGATCAGAAGCATCGTGCATCCGATAGATTTTTATTCAAACGTCACATTGGATTCGCTCGAGCGAGATTTCGATCTTGTTTTTAATTTAATGGCAACGCCAGATCGTAGGATCGTAATGGAAAGGATCAAAGTTTGCATCGAGGTATTTGATTTTCACTTGGGCTTGTGCTGTGACGCGATCACAGTCGCTAACACAGTAAGTTGATAAATTCTTTTTCTTTTTTAGCGGATTGCACGCGCGATCGAGACGACGATCTTCGTATAATTTCCGTATACAAGACGCGTCTGGAACACGCACGAGCAACAACGAGCGCGATCACCGGCTCGCGATTTTTCCCAGCCACGGGCGCTGTAACCAGGAAACGGACGCACCCACGAAAGTTCAACTTTTCTTCAATCGAGAAGATAATGGCGTAGATAAGGGACGTGGCTCGCGCGCACGAGCCCGAGACGCGATAAATCAGCGACTCGTACGTATGCTAGTCGCGTGTCTATGCGGCGCGTTGCGCGTCACGCATGTTAAATCGGTTTCGCGGATCGTGGCCTTCGCGATCCAGCGTTCGCGACCATCACGACGCCCGTTTGCGGAAAAATCAAGCGTCAGCCACTGCGAAATCCCTGGTAACTGGCAAGAGCAGCGAGAACCGTTTCTTCGATCGTCGAAGAAATTGCAAGAACGTGCTTACAATTTACGAAGCGAGGAACGACAACGTTTAGGTTGGTCGACCAGGGACTAACGTCAAGCCGCTAAACTAAATCGAAAACGTAGAACGAAATTTTCTCGTACTTCGCTTTACGCAAAGTTGGCGATATTCCACGTCATCGTCGATCAAATTTTTCTGCACGAGTTTCGAAGATTTCCGACGGAAACTCGACGACCGATCAAACTGATCGATTACGATTAAAAGTCGATTACTCGGCCTTTCTACGCGAACGTGTTTTTCGATCTAAATGTAGCATCTTTGGAACGCGTGATGCGTTACGCAAGCCTACCGATATTTACGTACGACCCCGTACTCGTTACAGTAGCTCGGACTCCGCGGAAAGCCGAAGACAAATATAGACGAGATGAGGGGTTCGATTAAAAGTCAATAAATTCCGTAGCATGTAACGTAACTCGAGAACGTGTCGCAACATTTGGCAGCCGGTGATAAAACAACGCTCTTCAGCCACGTTCACACACGCTTCTCTCCTCCGATGCTCGACCGTGCACTTAATCGGCGCATGAATTACTCGAGTGCCACTCGAAATCATCGACATACCTCTGTATCGCGGCCGAACCTTCCTATCGGTCGTTCCCATGCTGCGGCCGCAGACAAACTTTCACGCTTTTACTCGTCTGACGCGTACAAAGTTATACTACTTGCTGCGACGCGACTGCCAAGCCGTGAAAAAGAAAAAAAAAAATAGAATTCATAAGAGGTTCGTACAGTATTGAAAGAATCTCAAAGTTGAGATTGAACGGTTTGCAACACCAAGGAGACAGTTGCGATATTTAAATCGTACCCATCTGGAAGAGCAAGAAAGGTATATAGGTTTTATATGTAAAAGCGCGCAGCTTTGTTGTTACGAGTATCGGTCGACTACGAACTAGTGGCGCGTTTGAAGAAATAATTTCATTTTCATGGGTTCAAATGACTAAACAGAAACAGAACCGTCCTCTTATTACAACAGCTCCTTCGATTCGTATCGAAGAAACGAAAGAAGAAGGTATAGCCAGCTAAGGGAAAACGAGCCGACAAAATTTCAAACGAATCGATGCTACGACGTTCTAAATCTATAAAATTGCAGAGAAAAATTACGAATCGTCGATGTACCGTTGCGAATAGTTCCGCCAATTTCCATAAACGAAATTTTTCTTAACGCACAAAGCACCGCCGTTAATCTGCTAATTGCCCGTTTAGTAGCATTAATAGAGAGACGAAATGCAATCGTTCCAATTAATTCCATTTACCGTGTACGATCGGACGATCGTCCGCGTTATTAGAACTTAATATTCCATTGCGCGGCTAACGATAGAAGAAGACCTCGTCAGCGGCGTATTTGCCGAAGTCGAAAGCCCGCAAAGTCGACTTCCTGCGTCTACGTTTTACACGATGTAACGGTACGTCTTGCACGGTCTTATCTAACGGCTATGCAACAGTAGTAGAGATTATGTCCCGCATACATATTAATCAACGTTCCGTAACAGAATGATCGATAGAGACTAAATGCAAATTCACGGTTGACGATGATATCGAACGATACGAATAGCATCGCTGATGACAACGGACTTCTTTTTCTCGTAGTTTGCATTGAGTTTGAGTTCTTCGATTAGATTTGAGGCTTGCAAATCGACGAATGCAAATGGTATACTACGAGTGTAATGGTTACAAAGTGACTATAAAGATCGTACAATGACTATAATAAGGTGGCCCTCCTAGAAGTCGCTATAATTGCTGCAAATTGAACGCACGAAACGACTATAATTATTATGAAACAGACACGAACGATTTGCGGATGATCATGAGCATAATGTAACCATGAATTCTCAGAAATATAGTGTGACTATAGTAAATGCCGTATAGTAATAGCCGTGCGATTACGCGACTCTAAAACTACGAACATACGCTTCCTAGGCTTTCTTTTCCCCTCACAAATTCTACGTATCTTCTGGCTGCTAGTTTTCATAAATAGCGTCCCCCCTGCACTGACCTTCGCGAGAAAAGCAAACCCACGATTCCGCTTAAGTATCACCGGGATCAAAGTGTTAATCGCGGGACAATGTCGGTGTACTCTCTTAGGATGCACCTACGCGCCGATGCAGTCGTACGCCCACGCGCGCACAGTACGTTTCACGGTGAAGGAAACGCAAGGATCGTAAGAAGATCGAAGGAAGAACGAGAAGTACGGAAATACCAGAGAGTAGATTAGGCGAAGACGCGAACGAGCAAGGGGGAAAGTCGATGTCAGAGTTCAAGCGAGCGGTTGTCGAACGCGACGGCGACATTTGTTAGACTACGTGCGATAGATAAATTGGGCAGCCGTCGAATATTTCCGAGACGCTCGAGCGATGGAAATTGCCATAGGAAAACTTCAGAGAACATGCCCGTTTTTAAGCTTTGCTAGGTGTTGGAATTTAATCTTAAAATTAAGATAAATAATCTGTGGAAGACACAACGTTTACGTTGAAATGATATTAGGCGATATTTATTAAACGGAACTACAGAGTTGTATTTAACATATAAGCGAGTGATTA
This sequence comes from Bombus difficillimus, assembly GCA_014737525.1. Lineage (NCBI taxonomy): Eukaryota > Metazoa > Arthropoda > Insecta > Hymenoptera > Apidae > Bombus > Bombus difficillimus. Next base: position 5,320,551 of record JACXIT010000176.1, read on the forward strand.
ACAAAGTACGCGGATATAGAATTTATGAATTGTTGACAGTTGGCTAGTTACTCTCAGACTGACTGTAGGTAGCGACCCATGATCCCTTGAACCCTCCTCTCTCTATACAGTAATGAGTATGACGCGTGTAAGTGTCCTGTTCAAATGCCTGTGTAGGTGTCTGTATAAGAGTGTTTGTGTCTATGATTGTAATATCGTTGTATTCCACCACGAGGTATACGAATTATCGAAACCTGTTCCTACGTTTCTAGCTTTCTTTGTCAGATTCCACAGTTCGTTTTCGTAGCGTCGAAGTAGAATGGTAGAAGATGGCCGATTTTTATGAAGCGCGGACACCAGAAATACCTACGGGACATAGTCCTGTAGGTTCCACGAAATTATAAAAGCATGCTTGCTTACCGACAATACGACGAGAGAGTTGTAAAAAGAAAAAAGAAGTTGAAGTATCGAGCGAACAGAGCGAGAAATTGGCAAACGCTAACTTCGAACGATCGTAGCTTTGTAACAAATGGATGAAATTGAAAAATTGAAAGGCCATTTTGCGGATAAAAGTTAATATTTATATTCGTGCGTCAAAGGTAACTGACGAAACTATTCTTTAATGGTCCTAGAAAACATGGATATCGCTTTACTGCCAAACTATCGACGTTTCAGTATCCGTTGTTTCTACCAGCGTAAAAATCTAACTTGAGAACGCGACGGTATAAATTACAAGGTAGAACGTAATTCAACATCGTTTCGCAGAATTCCGGCGTCAGAGCTTCTCCCGGAAGGAATTAAAAAGCCAGGCGGTGGACGAAAATCCGACAAAAGAAGAGGACGAGGCAAAAAGGTTCGCTAGCGATGCGGAACGCAGTCGATAGCCGTGGCACGAAGTTAAAACGCGAAAATGTGACGGCACCGCGAGCGGATTGCCCGGCTCAGTCGCAGCCAAAGGGCCGTGTCTAGTTTCGTTTTACTCTGCTTATCATGAGAAATGGCGGCCGTTTGTAAAACAATGCGGCCGCTAAGGGAGGACGAGCAGCGGCGCGTAGGTGGCCTCCTTGCGAACGCTGGTCGACGGTGAACACGGAACACGGTGACAGAACGAAATGTCCGTGCCTTAAATGGCCACCTGAGACTCCCCTGTCGTTTCTATTGCCTGCTCGCCGCAGCCGTGTCGCCGTCTGCCCTTTTTCCTCCCATCCGGCTCTCTCTTCCCAGAGCGCCGTGTGTTACGCGATTCGAACGAACCACGCGCAGCGTGCACGCGAGTCGTCCTGTCTAAGTGCGAATCGAGCGCTTTCAGATTTTTATGTTCGTTATAAAGCGATGATGGAGGAGGGTCGACAGATTCGTCGAAAAGATTTTTAATGCCACGTGGATCGTTCGGATCGTTGACGAGTCAATTTCATTTCTGTATTTCTTCCGAATTCGAAGAAGAAGAAGAAGAAGAGTGGAACAGAACTATATCTATCTAGGAAGGGTTAAACAATTTTTATCGATAACGAAACGGAACGAAACTCTGAGCAAATTTGTACAAAGCTGATACAGAAGCTTATCGATTCAGCGTTACGTTGGAACAATAAACAATCGGTTGCTCGTACGCGTAATAGTAATAGGTAAAATACAGGTAGAACGTACCGCATAGGTAGAGTAAGAAGGTAACGTAAAGGCCAGGAAGAATAATAGGAATGCATTTTCACTGCCTTCCGATACGTAATCTTTGCTCCATTAGAAACCGCGCGGACGATACTCGTAAGCACAGTCGCGTTACAAACGACAAGCTTCGCGCTGTAATTCTGCCAGATCGCCGAGTTTATGCAGTCGACTTACCGCATTTGCATTAGGTGCTTCTTTCTTATGGTCTATAACGCGCGTCTCTACGGTCGCTGCTGTTCCTCCGAGAAATCTAGATGCGCCCCTTACTTTGGCTCGACCCGAGCCAAGGCTAATATCAAATCTATAGAAAGTAAAATTTCTCCCAGCTAAACGCGCTTCGAATCATCCATGGAGAATCGTGGCCCATTAATTTCCAGTTGGAGCAAAAAACACAACTGTGACATAAACTCCTCGACGCTATCGGCGGGGCATCTCGGTTGCGTCAGTGCACCGAGTGCATGCAGCCGGTCTCTTCTCTTACCGTATGCATTCTAGTGGCGCCAGCCTGCTGCTGCACTTTAGGGGCCGCTTTTATTTATCGTCCCGCAGAAATGTTATTATTTGCGAGCCGGCCCGTACGGCCGATTCGCACGCTACGCGAACAATGGGCCCTCCTCGTCGACCAACAATGTCAAACCGTGCCACCGAGTCACGTGCACGCCCAACACTGTGCACGGGTGCAATAACCGTGACTTTTATGTTCCGGCGCCATCCGCCGGGCTATGAGAATCGTAGCTAACGGACGAAGCTGGCGATTCAACGACCGTCGAGTCGAAGCTTCGTCTCGACGCGCTGGTGGTAGCCTCGCAGCTATGCGACTCGATCAAGACTAATCATAGCCTGATTAGTCTCGCACCCGGAAGTCTCGGGCGGTACGAGCAATAAGAATTGAGACACAGAAGCCCTACGAAGTTTTACGAGATACAGTATCTGCCTTTTTAATCTAAATGTCTCATCGGACAAACGGTTGCGTTAATTTTTACCACGCGTTAATTCAACGGATAAATACCGAGTGATCCGTGCGCGTCAGTGACACAACAAAAATACGAAGATCCGCGACGGCTGGCGTTTCAAAAATTCAAACGCTTCGGAGAAAAGTTGCCGTCCCGAACGAAATTTCCAATCCCCGTGTCCTGTGCGCTGCTTTTACAGCGAAGGTATTAGCGAACCGGTAGCCAAGCAAATACGTGCATTTGTCGAGGGAACTCGTACGACACGGCTGAACACAGAAGCGGCTCGATGGCGCACAGACGCTCGAAGCTGAAAGGGGGAAAGAGACCGACACGATGTACCCCCTACGGAGTAGCGTTGCCTGGATGCTTGTACACGCGAAAAATTTGCAACCGAGACAATGGCGGCCGTATTCTTTGCCTCTCTCTACACGAAACACGACCGGCACGAGTTGTATTCTGGCGCCGATCGCGAGGGGGAGGAAACTGGCCATCCGAGATTGAAATATAACCGGTCGCTCAAATATGTATGGGAGCATGCTGAAATTTATGCCACCGTTTCCACGTATTTATGCGCGCCTCTGCGACCGTAGCGGGGCGGTCGATAAGTTCTTCCAACGACTTTTGAAGAAATCGAGAGACGTTTATGATAGCTCGCTGCTATATACGACAGGGTTGAGTTTCGATTTTTTAAACGACCATCGAACGGGGGTTCTTGGTGTTTGTTGGATTATCGTGGTGTCTTGCGTGACGAGTATTTAATTTTCTTCTTGATTCGTCGAATTCATTTCCGGGAATGAATCGCAGATCTCTGGTTAAATGTTCGACGAGAAACGAATACTTGGAAACGAAAATACTGTTTGTACGGTCGAAAGCAGTTTTTTTCTGAATTGCAGAAGTGGAAGCAGCCCCTTTCAAGCGTGATAACGTGAAACTGAAGTGGACACGTGTTGCATTTCAGTTTATATTGCGAATGAATAGCTCGAGAGGTTGAAGACGTACAAGAGGGTAGCTTAGCTTCCACTAACTTTGTTACATCACGTTTTGGAGAGAGTATCGTGGGCGGTGAAGTCGAATGGATTTTGAATTCTACTTAGGACCATCGATGGAACGTAAATGCTTTTGAATTTTATTCAAACCAAGTTCCAGAGAAACTTCAAATTAAAAACGTCTTACTTAAGTTCGAGCGCTCGATAAACTTCTGTTATTTTTCAACCAATTTTTATACAACAGATTGAAACAGACCTTTCCCCACGAGTCGTAAAATTAAAAATTCACCCGACGTAAGATTCTACTCTCGATTTTCTCTCTACGTGCTTGGAAACAGCATCTCGACGCGTCGATCGCCAGCGACGATCAAACAACACTTTCTACCGCCCGAATCGGAAGATCGAGCACGATCGACCGTATAAAAGATAAATCTCTATCGAGTTGGATCTAAAATGATTTCCTCGAGCTGGGAATACCGCTGCAACATTGAGATTTCACGAAAAGACCTCCTCGAAGTTATTTTTTAACGCGAGTGAACGAGAGGGCTACGCGTTTGTCCGTGGAACAAGAGGATCGATGATCGCGTTTCGCGTCGTATAGATCGGTATCGGGTGGATATCGATCGATCTTGACTAGATCCTCTGTAGATCGGGGGATAACGCGCGGAACCAGATACAACAGAGGTAGATACCAGGAGCGGCAGTTTAACGCGAAGATCGATGGCCGATTGCATACTGAATGGCGTTCAGGAGCCTTCTAAATCACCGGTCTCGAGATTTAGTGCACATGAGGATCCTTCTAGCGGTCACTACGAACAAACGCCGAACAGTTCGAGAGGAAAACGTTATTGAAAATGGACGAGTTTCTGCTTTAAACAGAGACAAAATTTACCTAATATTTCGGTGACTCTATCACGATGGATAGAGATGAACGTGCTCGGTGCAGTGTCTTTCTTTCGAGGATAGTTTAGCCGTAAAACGAGTTGCGTAGATTTTTTTTTTTTTTTTTTTTTTTTGATCCAAAGTTTCCTTATTCAACGATCCCTCGTTTGAGAACGAACCGTGAAAAGTTCGATGTAAAATTAGCGCAAAAAAGCTGAGATCGATTTTGCATTGAACTTTCAGCTACGCTGGAGCGATTGGCGAATATCCAGATCCTCGAATATCGCGAACTCTCGAGCGGAGAAGGGTCGACGTTGCCATCCTCTAAAATTCACCTCGAATATCCTGCGAAGCACTCCGAAGCTGCCTAAAACTTGGCTGCAGCCAAGACGAGGAATCCGCGTCATGATTTCGAAGTTAAACGCGCCATTAGAATTCGTCAGCGTCGACCAGCTGCTGGATTCGCGGCGCGACTCCGAAACCGGCGAATAAAGACGGAGCGAGGCAGAGACGAGGGGTCGGAGGACCGAGGAAGAGGATCGAATTTGCCTAAAATCATTGCGGCAGCGTCGTTTCACGACTGGCGGACTGTGGGTAAGAGGCACGATTGACCGTTCGTACCGCGGGGGTGGGGTATTAACATTGAATGCCGAGGCGAAGTTAGAGCCGGGAACGGACCGCGGCATGCATTAAACATCTGCTATATAGCCGAACAATTCTGAATTATACATCCACGGTGAGATAGCCGGCTGAGTGGCTACGGAATTGTGCCACTATTTCTTTGCCGGCAATCGAAGCTGTCCCGCTGCGCCGATAACGCCGCTCCCAGCGTCGATTCCAACCCCGTCGCCGGAAATCCTGCCTTTCTTCTCTCCCATCTTCGCAGATTAGATCGACGGAGTCTGGGTCACGGGGCCCCGGGACAAGAAAGCGCGTTAGGAGAAATGTATCGGGCTCGGATCAAGATTATACGACGCGAGAAGGGGTTGGTTTCAGTCGGTTGACGTCAGTGAAAGGGAGTGAATCACTATTTTGAATATATAGAATTTTTCGATGATTTTTAAAGTTGAAGCTACACGACGATATCTTTAGCTCGAGACGTTTGGTTAGTCGACTACGATCGAGGGGATGTCGTGATTTTTCCTGCCTCAGGGTAACAAAAAAATTGTCAGATCGATGAAAGTAATATATGTATAGAGGAAAAGATAGATGTATCTATACAGAGAAAAATGTCTAACTCGAAAACGAAGAAGCCTGTAATCCATCATTCGGACGGATGTGGTAATCCTACACTGAAAACCAAAGCGAAGCACGTTTTCCCCGAAAGCAGAGTTTCCAAGCTGCGGGATTAACTCATCCCCGAAAGCGATCCGAGCAACTCCGCTCCTCGCAACCTTCTTATTCTTCATACGTTTCACGTCCGCACCAGCATGGACTCATCCCTTTTCGTAGCCGAAGGATCCTCGAGAGATAAACCGCTGACATACCAATTTCGAATTCGTACCTATTGGCCCCGCGATACTTATCGCGACACCGGCCAAGAACAAGGTATCACCGTGGACGCAGGTGCTACGAACGAACGTGTCGAGCGCACGAGTCGATGCGCCGATTTGCCGGCGAAACCCAGCGAGAAGAAACGAAAAGAAAAGATTAAAAAAAAAAAGTAAGGGACGGGGTGCGGGGGGGGGGACAAAAGGCACAGGTCGACGCCTACGTGGTGTCCTGGGCAGATCGGCTCCGGGGATCTGGCGACCAGCGCCAGAAAATCGAGCTTTCGACAAGACAATCGTATATAGGAAGGAAGAGAAAGAAAGAGGAAAAAAAGATAGACGGAGGCCGGCTTTCTATACCCTCGCCATGCACCACGAATACGAATGGCCACGATCGGAGGTGCGTAAGGCAGGAATTCACATTCCTGGCCATATTCGGCTCCTCCTCGCCGACCCCTCGTGTCGCCTCTTAACTCTTTTGGGACGTGGCAACCGCCAGGACACGTGGGGTTACCGTATTTATATCCAACGGGCCTCTGTGTTTACGCCAGCGACTTAAACAGTTAGAGATCGTAGAGAGAAAGAGCGTGCCAAGGGAAAGACTCGTATTTGGGCTCGCTCGTTGACTTCAATAGTTTCAAAGACTGAATTTTAATCCCCCTTCAATCGTGTTCCACCCTTTCGCTTTGGTATCTGGCTTGGCTTTGACTCGGTGCACGGTGATTTGTGAAACCGTTGTGTGATATTCTTAGGGGAACGTTTTTCGAGTTGCATACGTTTGCTTCTGGCGCAGCAGCAGCAGCAGACGACGAGTGGAATCTCGAGGCTTGCGAGAAGACGCTGTGACGCGATGACAGGGGGTTGTGGTTCTCGTCGACGGTTTTGCTATTCGAGAAACTCAAATATATTCGAAGGAATATGAAAATTCGTGGCAATTGAACTTTCATCGATGCATCCACGACGCGTGTATGAAATCTACGTTACGCGTAAATCGTTGGTGACATTTTAAAGATATATTTTCTACGAGTGAAATATTATGTGTCTAGTATTCTTTCTTTCGACTTACCTTGGACATGGCAGCGCCCAATCCAGCTTGACACGAACCCTGCCTATGGTATCCCCAGTACCCTGAAACGGAAGCACGCAATTATATAGCGTCGTTCTTCGCTGTTCTAAACAGAGACGTCATATCTCGGTCGTTTCGTTTGAACGGACTTCTGCCCACGTACCGGCAGCCCTCGATAATTGAGAACGTTCCCCGAATCGATCCTTCGTAACGATAATTCCACGCATAATTACGGTCGACAAATGAAAGATTACTTCGAGATCGTTTAACCTGTTGCTTCGATGTCTCTCGTTCTTCTTTCCCGCTTGAAGGTTCTCGATCATTTATTTTTTCATTCTTACAACACAACGCGGAGTGTAGAAAAATGTACAGATGTCAGAAAATAGCTCTATCGAGAAGATTAAGTTTTAATATCTTACCGAAGAAAAGGAACAAGGTTCGATAAATCCAACCGTATTGTTCACATAATCAAGTTTATACCAGAACAAGGTATGGTTAATAAAATATTCATCATTTTTATCCCCGTTTCGTAATCTGTACACTAAATCTTTAATGGCATCTTACGGGGACACTCTTTGATTCGACACAGTCTTTCAGTCTTAGTTCTCATAAACAAATTACGAAAAATGGACATTCCTCGATATTTCTTCTTCTCGCAAAACCAGAAAAAAAGAATCACGCTTTCCTTTATCAACAGAAAGTAGAAAAAGAAACGGAGAACTCGAATTATCTAAAAACATGGACGAATTCGCGAAAGGTTTGATATCTCAACAACAATGCAAGCCGCAGGAAAGTCCCTCGACTGTATTCTACGACGAAAAAAGAGACAGGAATTCCTCGAGGGGAACTCGTGTCAGGAAAGGTGAAAGACTTGGCGCGCGCATTTGCTAAACGTCTTGTACCGTGTCACGGAGGTCGTTCGTCCACCTATCGACTAGGAAGTCGACTTAGGAATCGTCTTAAAGGACAATCGCCACGCACTCCCGCACACGTCCATAGAATACGTTGCACGCATCATTAATCCTGGATCGATCTTGGACGCGTGACGTGTTCGCGGGTCGTTTTCTTCGGTCGCGGATCGCCTTGATCGATTCGGGCTAGTATCTCGTTCGCGACAATGTCCAACGTCGCTTCCAGGAAATCCTCCCGACCTTCGCAACGCCAACAAGATTGAATACGATTAAAATTAGATTGCCGATTCAGACTCGGTCCAGATGAATCGCGCTTCGTTTCGAACCAATGAATCATCGCCTCTCGGATGTCAATGGAAATTCAATTAGTCGGATTGTCGTATATTTTCTACGAATTCAATGCTGCGCACTTTTGCATCGATCGAACAGTGAAATTTCTACCTACGTCATAATTTTATTCCATCGATCTTAACGCGTTACTTACCGACAGCGTATCAATGGCGTTTATCGACCGGTAGCCTACAAATTGACGTTTTATTGACCTCGGCTATCGACTATCAATCGGTTTTTTCCTCAATCTTTTAAAGCCGATGGTAGAAAACTTGTTGAAGAAATTCGCGCTTGTATAGTCGGTAATAACAGCAGCATTCGTTGTTTTTCAAAGTCGTCAAAAAGTTGTTAACTATTCGAAGCCTGCCTCGAAAATCGAACCCGACGATGTAAATGACATTGGTGTTCGAGGATGATTACCTAAAATTATCTCTGCAATATAGCAACCCGGAAAGCAATAATCATACAGACGTCGATACAATCGACAGCCCGTAAGCGATGCGTTAAGATTACCTAAATTACCGTTGAGCTTTTCAAACGCACGAACTTTTATATCCTACACGTTGATCGATTGTATTCGTTTGCCGCCTGACATTTTTTGCAAATGCAAAGCATACCCCATCGCTAAACATCACGACGCTTCTCTTCAAACTCTGACCGTACGAATTACAAGCAAATTAATCCACAGTCACCGCGTTCGAACATGTTCCAAAGCCAGAAAACAGCGACGGTAACCAGAGCACGTCACCGTGCTCCATTGTTCCCACTAAATACATAATTCATCCGGCGCGAGTGACTTCTTCACGGTTATCAATTTCTACAATTCTCGATCGTGTCCCCGCTCGTGTACCACGATCGTTCCCCGCGGCCGGTAGTTCGCGATTTCCTATAATTTCCCGTTTTTCACCTCGATCACGAACCAGTTCGAGTGTGTACACACGTGCGCGTACGTGTACGAGTTTGATAGACCGTTTTATCCGCTTCTGATACGCTATTTCACGTGCTCCTCTCGAGCAATTACGTGTCATCGAGAAAAAGGAGCGGTTATTACAGCCGTGTTCTTCTGGTAATTCGCTCTTTCCGCTCCGAGATCTCGCCTGCAGCGAATGCCCTTTTGCAATCGCACAAATATCCACGTTTCTTCGCCGCCTCTGGCTCGCAATGATATTTCAGTGGAAGACCATGTCGCTTCGCGGCGAAAGAAGCGGAAAAGTGGCCGATAAAATTGCATTACCCGCGAGCAACGCGTACCGTGCGTGAAAAGTCTTTTTCTTCTCGCGTCTTTTCTTTCCTACTTCTTTTTTTTTTTTTTTTTTTCCTACTTTTTATTTAAGCGAACGAGTTTTCACGGCGTGTAATTTCCGAAACGAGGACAATTGACGGTTCTCATCGAACGTCTAAAATCTCTCGAACGATATAATTTACCAACTAAATTATACAAGTTTTTAAACGATCGCGTAACCCACTGCGATTTATGTAGTTGAACAATAACCTGGTGGGCAATTTATTTGATAATTCACACCATACGCAAAGCCGCCATCGGAGGCGCGTCAAATTTATTATCCAATTAGGAGGAACGAAGCCAGGCTCGGTTGCATAGAACGTTCTATTTTCAGATACGTCAAACGCGATTACGGGGAGGAACGTTTAAAGGGGATTACGTAGCTGTAGAAACGCGACGAAACGCAGGAAGTAAAAGACGTCACCATGAGGGAGAGAGGAGGTTTTGGTTTCGTTTCACGTGCAAGCCAGTCTATCGCGTAGTCCGACTCCGTATGGAAGTTCTTTTAACGTCCATCGTTGTACACTGTACATCGGTGCGCACGATGAGAATGCAGAAATGCAGCTCGGAGGTGCACTTACGATGTGTATTATCATTGCGTCCGTCTTTTTGGAAACTTCCGGTTGAAACGTTCGCCCGTATGTTTACGCGAAGTTACGCGAAATACGCGAGGTTTCGAACGCCGTGACCCGCCATGATTTCCACGTGGATCGCGCGCCATGTCTTCTCGCTTTCCGATCTTTCCAAACGATATAATAGATCGTTTTCCGCTCAATGTGTCTTTCAATGAGTTTAAGTATCATGTTCTCAAAAATAACAGAACACAAGATTTTCATGCTGTTTCGCATTCCAGCTGTGCGCGATGTTCTCAAGGACAGTCAATACCTTTATCCTCTGTTTATCATACGTATGAAATCATCGGTAGAAGCGTTCGTTTTCTAAAGAATTGCAAATATCTGTGACAAAAAACTGTTTGCTCCGTTTCTGCAGCTTCGTGTTTCGTGACAGAAACAAGTTAATAGTTCACCACGTATCCTATCGAAGATGTAACGAATAATTCAACCGACTAGAGAAATATTACATTTCCACGCATATTCTATGACACTTGTCCCAAAAAGGTTAGTCACGATAAGACAACAAAGTCGTTCTAAAATTTATTTATTCACATTTTCTAAATAATTCCACGAACAGAGAGCCTTTATCTCTACAAGTAACGCGATAAGAAAACCGATTATTTGCTGTTTCAACAAACACAAAGTGTAGCGCCTTGCCCATCAATCAAAGCTATCCCGCTTCGTGTTACAATCTCGTGAAAAAACGAGAAGAATAAAATTTCAAACATATACGTCGATTCATAGAGGAAACGAACCGCGCATTCACGATCCGTTTGGAGCACCCTCGCGTAAGATTGATCGCGCGAATGTGACTGCCGCCGGAAAGATTAATCTCGACCTGACACTTGGCATTAGCGTCAATAAGCTGGCCACACTCGTCAAAGCCTGCGCCAACGTAATCGTGACGAGTCGCTGCCATTAACCGACAATCGGCCATTATCAGCCGAGAAGAAGCAACAAAACTCAGCATTTTGCCATTGCATCGAACATTCTTCGTTTCAACTAGTCAAGGTTACGTCCGCGTTTCTAACATTGTTACCATTAAGCGCAATTTACGAATTTACGAATCGATGGACGAAGAAAAACGTCGACTCGTGTAACGTTACTGTGTCGTTTTCAAATTTTTCTAATTTTCACGGCAGATTCGAGAGCCGAGAGAGGTTTCGCAGTAATTCTATAACGGTGGTGAATATTAATTAATGAATTACACGTGGCGCGATTAGAAACGTTCAGGACACGATGATTTACTCTCTAGACTTCTCAATAGGTTTTTTCACCTATTCGATTTGAATTTAGTTCACTGTATGAATAAATAACGCATTCCATGAATTAAATATCGACTCTTGGCAGTTGCTAAGAGATTGATCGCGAGTCAATGAACTTTTGCTTTAGTCGCTGCTCCTGACTTCTTTCACGATCTACAGCCTTTTATGAAATTACATATCCGTGTCTCCTTGCTCGTTTAGAGTGCGCTATCCGACTATCAAACCATTACGTTCAACTAACTTAATCGCTCTTAATAATTCCTAATAAACTCTTAATAAGAATCGTTCGATCATACATCTTTACAACCTGACACGTCATTTAGTCGCGAGCCAAAAAGAAATTATTTCCAGGATGAAATGAAGAAATAATAATAATTGAAAAATTCAACGACACGAACCGTGAAATTTGACAGTTCAACCGACTCGATTTCCCTCGATTTCTCACATATCGTTCTAATACACCTGTGCGTATTTCCAAGCTGTTCCTTCGCTCGCATCGTCCCAATGCTTGAAACGAAAGTTGCATTCGACGCAACGAAGAGTCGTGGTTGTTTTAATCGAGCTCACGGCCCGACAGAGACTGTCAGTGTAAGAAAACGACGGCTGTATGGGAGAATATCCGGTGGGATCCAGGAGCGTGCAGCGTTGGTCTACACGAGCGTGACTACGTACATACGTTATGAGGACGACGAGAAGGGGCCCTGACGGCCGATCGGTCACTTTAGACGAGCTGCCAGTCACGCAATTACATCAATCGGTCGTCGACGACCGATCCAGCCGTGTCGGCCAGAGAAAAAACAACGTGGTCGATCGGCGCCGCCGTTTCTTCGTGCGCATGCAAAGAAGCTTCGGAGAGAGAGACAGCTGCCCTTTAACATCGCGTCCCAATGGGCCTTCGATCCCCATGTATAGCCGGTAATGGCGTGTTTAAAATCGATACGTGAGAAATCAATGGTTCGAAGAATGATTCCAAGTAGGTGGTGTAACTGAATGATTCGTTAGAAACGCGTTGCGATATAACTGAAACGAAGTCCTGTACTATTGAAAAATTCCAAATTTACCTTCTATCCTTTATCGTACAACACGCAAAGTTCTAGTAGTCTGGTCCGACGAAAAGTGACTTTTCAATGTAGATTTCGGTATAGGTAGAATGGAAAGTTATTTTTACGTTTGACGAAGTTTCTTTGTCTTTGGCGAAAAAGTTGCCTTAATGTGCGAGATAACGAAAGACAGGTTCGATCGGAGGATATCGTCGCCAGTCGCTCTATTTATACTCTTTCGTGTCTCGATGCTTTGCGAGGGTGCTATTCTCGTCGGTAACAGAGTGCTTTGCACTCGAACTTGGGCCCACGACGAACTCTATGGAAATACGAAGAAAGTTACCGCGAGTAAGCAAACGAAGCGTAAGACTAACGACACGGAGGACCTGCGCGGACCTTCGAAAACAACGACATCCTTGTCACGAGGAAATATACATCGAAAGCAGCAAATGAAATTATCTAAATATAAATAAGTAACGCAGTGATAAGACGCGCGAGTCAAACGAAACACATATTCGAGTAAATTAAAGATCGTTCGATGAAAATAACGATTTTCGCTGCGAGTATTAATTCGTAATTTTAAAGAATGAAATTAAAACGGTACGGTGAAAGTGTTCGTACGTTCGTACACGTGACGCTTAATCGAGTTGCACAGAATGAATGGAGCTACTGTGATTCTGATTCCGCGTAAATGTGTGAGTGTGTCGACGGGCGATTAAGTATCCCCTATCAAGCGTTTATTTTTTAATAAGAAGAAAACGAAACTCGATGGTCGTGGTAAATAATCTGAACAATTGAAAACATTAAATACCATGTTGAAATTATTCAACTATATTGGAAATAAGAATCAGTTTGTGGAATCGGTTTAACGTCAAAAGCAATTATCTTACAACGGTAAGATAGATTACGATTAGATTGGAAAGTACGCTTTTCTATTATCAGATTACTCTTTTCTTTCTATCCTTTTTTTTTTTTTTTTTTTAAATCGGTTCAGTTCTTAGGTACCTTCGAGAGCCATAACGAGAATCGATGACGAGTGATATTATATTTCTATCGGTACGAAGGAAACAAGAGGAAAAGTGACGTGAATCGAGGCAAGCGCGTTCCACTTTTTGGTTAAATTATCGAGTGTTCCATTGTTCCCTCGAGCTGTTCGAAACCTCGCCATGAGAACGTACGATGGCCACAAACAACGTCATTTCCCCTGACGGATCAATCGTCGCAAAACTGTCCAAAAAGAATAGCCGAAGAAAAAAGCAAAAACGAAATTGCATTTCCATTCTGGAGAAACAAGCAAGAAGACAATCGGCGTGAAACAAACGAAACACCGCAGAGGTTTATCTCTGAACAGCAATTCCAAGCGCCTGTTGGACGCGAGCGCGAGCCGCAATAAAATCGCAATAAGAGTCGGATCGTTCTTATTGCAACGAGAAGAATTCAAGATCTTGTCACCAGCATTCTTGTTGTTAATAGTTCGTCAAGCCAGGACAAAGTGGCCGTGATTTTTATTGGTTGCCGCGAATAAAATAGCGACGGCCATTCGTTTTGACAAATCCTCGGGCAAGAAACGAATATCCATGGCGAAGCCGGTAGAGAGATCGGCAACACGATCGTAATTCAAGCAGGATCAAGTGTTAATTGGCCTTGTTAGAACGACGCTGAGCTAGCTAGCGGCCCGAGGCAACGGCGCCTTCTAATTACAATTTTCCGTTTTTCCATCTTTTGTTTTTCTTCTCGGTGTTTTTCCTACACGAGCTTCCTTCTAGAACCACGCTTCAGCGAGTGGGCGGCTATCATCGTTAGAACGCGGCTCGCTAATGGCGATTCATCGCCACTTTCACTGGATGCTACCGCCGCTGCTCGCGTTTCTCGAATGTGCCGTTTTATTGTCTAAGTGGCGACGATATCGCGCCACCGAACAACGAGGGAATGTTCTCTCGCCTCGCGCGCTTAACAAACGCGCGTACTGTTTTATTAACCGTGATGGTTACTTCTCTCCAAGCGATTGCTTCTTTCGACTATTTTGATAATTGTCTTGCTACCGTTGCATACGAGAAACATCTTCTTCCGTAGCAAGCGAGCTCTACTTTTAACAATATTCCTACGAGAATTAAATGTTTCTAAGTTAATTTCATTAATTTTCGCGATCGGAACGAGCCTCTCCTCTTATCAAAAATATTCTTAATTTTGAGAAAAATACGGAAGAATCTAAATGACTCAAGGACATTCAATTACACCGACATCGACATCGCGCGATCTAATGAAACTAACCATCGAGTACGTAGTCCAAATCGAGGAAAAATATTCGAACGAAAAAAGAAAAAAAAAAAAAAAAAGAGTTTCTATTTCCTAGTCGACGTAAGAAGCAACGATTCCGACTCGATACCAAACTTAGATAAAATCGCTGCACGTTTAAGGGGAAGCGTTGGAAACTACACGCCGTAATAACAGGCCGATTTCTATGGAAACATTCACTGTAGCGTTTCATCGTGAAGGATGGATCGGAGTCGTTCTGCTCTGTAATCACTGGCTGAACGCATCGAAGGTAATAGATAGAGTGTGAATCATAAACCTTGTCTACGCTTCTCTTGGAAGACCTCCATCCTGACTCTAAAAGCTCTTTTTAGTAGCGCTTAACCGTACACCCTTTTCTTCTCCTTGTGGCACGTTTAGCACATCGCGAGGCCATTAGTCGACCGGTCGATTTTTCAACCAGCCACGTTGATGAACCACCGGGAAACCGCCCGATCGTTCCTATTTGCACTACCATAGAAGGACAAACATCGTGTAATCTTTATTTGAAAAGCATACTGTTCCCCTTTAATCTGGTTGAAAATGAGGTGGAAGTAGCGTACTTGTGAAACATATCGCGTGATACGATAGACGTGCGTTTGTGATTAAATAAATAGAAGTAAAAGAGGGTGAAAGGTATAAGATCGCATCGAAGGAATTTTATGTAAAAAATACATCGATTTCAATTCGAAAAACAGCGTTCCATCGCCTCAATGAATCTTCATCCTTGAATTCGTTTGGAAATAATTTTTATGTTTGTTAAGAAAAATTTGCAAATATTTGACTTGACGATTGAAAGATACGGATAAGTACGTCGGAAATTTTTTCTCAGATTTTTCCGACGCAGGAACACAGTTGCGGCAAAAAACTGTGTCTGAAGATTTTGACGATCGTCAGCAGAGCGATATATGTTTCGTAATAATCGATAAGAACCTCCTAAGTTCTAAAATAATAAATAATAAATAATAAAGAAGTATTAATCGATGCGTTAAGGTGCTTCGCACGTTTATGCATATCGGTGTAAACACGCATATGTATTTGCATGCTGATATAGGTGTTACCGGCAGTTCTTTACGACAAACGGAAACATGCACGTGAGCAAATCTACAGGAATAAAAATTACGTGGTGGCAGATGTTTGCGGATGTTCGTCTTGCGTATTAAACCACGAAGTAGACAATGAAACAGAGGAACGGAAGGAAAGATATTAATAGGAATGGTAGGATCGAAGCGACCAAAACGGGTTCTACGAAATTTCGCAAAACTACAATTTCTACTAAAAGTTTTTAAAACTTCCTTCCCGATGACGGCACCTTCTTCAAACCTAAAAGTGACTCAATTTCCCCGAAGGTTGTTCTCGCCGATTCACGACGCATCGATGATCTCACGTGCTGTTTTGCAACACCAACGTCATCTCCTACGAGCGATTGAAAATTGACAAAGAACAGAACTCGCCTGATAGAAAATCAGCCGTTTCACGATGCGATTTATGTCGTCGAAGGACGCGAATGTTAATGGAACGCTCGTATAATGCACAGCTGGAAAACTAAACGTTCCAATGCGAATTATATCTACGCGGTAACGTTGCAAACGACAAATGGTAACCGGACGACAGACGAGAAGCGAACACGGCGATTCGCGTCCAGAAAAGGCAACAATGAGCAAATATCCAGATAGAACGACCAGCGCACGGCTTCATAAACGATCTAGCCGTTAAGAACGCGCCTTACGATTCTCGGGAAAAGCGACGGCAAACGTTCGCCCGTTTGGCCGCCACAAATTGTTTAATTGCTCGACTCTCGCCGCGGAATTTCTCGACGATGAGCTCACACGTCTGCGATGCGTCGCACTTCCGCGAGGATATCGACGTTTTCCGACGAACTGCGACCATTTTTATCAGTTTCCACGAAGATGGCTCGTCTTGCGAATGTAACGTCCACGTAAACGCGATATCGATCATCTACGGTGAAACGCTGGATCATCGGTGATCGACAAAAAATATGTCAGACGCGAGTAGAGTCGGAAGCCACTTAAACGCGTCAGATTCTGCTAAGTTAATCTTGGACTCGGAGCTTAGCAAGAAAATGTAGAGCACACGCGTGACAGGAAGCGCATCGGTCCGCAGCGCGTAAAACACGCGAGCGCGTGCAAGATTTGCTTCGCGTAGGAACGCTTGACTTTAATTGCGGGAAAGTGTGACGCTAGGACAACCCACGCGGCATATTTCTGCCCCTGAAAAGAATCTGCCCTTGGTACGCGAACGTGCACCGAGCACAGGAGGAAGTCTTAAAATCGTTTTTCTCGTTGAACGCTTCTTTACTTGTTTTTCTTCCTTATCGCGCTAAAACAGATACGGCGAACCAAGTATACCGTTTTCTCACGCCAACGGTCATTCCTAAGCGAGAAGCGAGACGAATCTCTTACATTCTTCTCTTCCCTGTTTTTCGATTTTTTCAATTTCGAAACACACGGTAAAACGAATACAATAAAATTAGAAGAAGGAAATTAAATATTTCGAGGGAAAGAAATTCCATACTACACCGAGTCAAGTTCGATTAGAAGTTTCTTAGAATATTCTTTGAACTGTATGCCGTTTTATCGCGCTTCGTATTGCGAGTTAATTACACGCTCCGAATCGTATTCTTCGTTATGAAATAATTTTATGTCGATTCCTTTTCGGTCTTGGAGTCGCGGAAGATGATCGACCGGAAAGGCATCCGAAATATCCGAACAACGTGGCAGTGGCATGCATAAGTAACTTTTAGAATCTGCGCTGAAAGTCTGGTGGACCGGTGATAACCAGTAGATAACAGAAAAACGCAGGACATTTCAAAGTAGCTTATCTTGGAACAATGGCACGAACGTTATCGCGAAGAACAGAAGAAAGTGCACTTTCCGTGATGGACTTAACGCTTAACCATTCAGCTCCTGTTTGCATTCGGATAGATTTTAAAATAGCACTTTCTTCGTATCTGCCGCTTATCGACTGGTTTCGTGCGAGTTCCCTGTACCAACAAGCTACCTTTCTTTATGTAAAAAAGAAAGAATAGAAACTAAGAGACGTTCCAGCTCCGTTAAGAAGCATTTTTTCGTACCATTTAACGAACCGTATCGCAAAAATGCAGAAGAGTAAATAATTCCGGAAAAATTAAGGAAAGAACCGATGGAATCGAGCGATTCGACTATTAACGCGAAACGAATTAAGAAAGAAAAAATCAACGGTGTTTTTAGAATTACCGTAAAGCAAGCAGCCGATTCACCGGCTGCCAGAAAATCGATACGTCTTTTGTCATTAAAACACCATGGCAGACCTGCATGGACGACAGGAAATATCCTGTTACCGGGCGTATTTATGGTCGCCATGCCTCGAGGACACGGCCACATGTCGCGGTGTATCCTTGTCTTTGTCGGAGAGAAAGTTCGTCCCGTGGGATTTCTCAAAGGACAAACGATTTACCACTTGAGAAAACGAAGCTCCTGCTACCCCTCGAACAAGCACGCGAAACGGAAAGAGAAGAGAACTCTTCAGACGCTGTTTACAACTGTTTATAGCATCGTGAATGTACGTAATCCATTTACATATGTATCGTTGGCTGCGACAAGGGTCTCAGTGCCAAAAATAACTTTTTGAGAGAAAATGTTTACCAACCACCCGCTATTCAGAGACTCGAGGCTTTCTTGACTTCGGTCTAACTAACGTTTATCAAAATCGGCGATTCCGTGTACGTATAAGCTGTGACTTTTTCGAATTTATCCTGGAAAAGACCGAGAGACAGACCAGAGAGATTCTAGTTTGGCCCACCGTTGAAAGCAAGACACCTGTTTCTTGGATCAAGCTATTCTTGGAAAGAGCGAGAATCCCTAACAATTCTGTAGAACCTCTACGGTGATTATTTAAAAGCGTGGCCTCCTCGTCGATTTCAGTGACCTTAAAATAAAACAGTCAGCTCTTTTCCACACGCGTGACCGCTGTTCGGTTTTATATTCAAGATATTGGCAAAAAGCTTTTGTTAAATTTACCTCATGAATATTCATGAATATTCATTGCAGCGTGAATTCTGGCATAGGCGGTCGCCTAATGGCGACCACATTCCTATAACACAGCCTTATAAATAAACCTACGGATTAAAGGAAAAAATTAATGGGTTATAAGTCGTGCTAAATTTATATCCGATCGTGGAGTGGTGGCCGGCAACGCTGACATAAAAATACATATATATACTACCAATTATAGATTTAAATTCAAGGAAAGATTTTTGCAAATATCTCGAGAAGGTCTTTCAGAATAACGACCTTGGAAACATATTTCAAGATCATTGAAATCGATGAGGCGGATACGATTCTAGATAATTACCGAATCTGTTTTCTAATAATAAATATCTTTTCCCACGATTTTTAGACTATTTCAAACAAAATACTGAAATTTACAAGCAAAAAGTCGAACGTATAAAAATAAACTCACTGGTGCGACAGGGTGAATATTCCTGTGACTCGTTGAAGTTGTTGCTGACGGCCCAGCAGGTGCCAACGGGTTCCCTTCTACTTCCAACGGGTGAGTCCTTGTTCCATCGATTGTCTTCCGGATCGTACTTCTGTTGGGACACGGAGAACCAGATGTACCTCGGGGCGCACGCCTGCAAGCATATCAAACAGGAACGTTTAACGTCGTTCGCCTCTCGCCACGCATCCCGCTCTCGTATTGTTAATGGCCGTTCCATCGCAATTAGACGTAACGACCAGCCTGTCCACTCGTTAAGCACATTTTGTTCCAACACACAACAGGCAAAGACTTCCGTGCCGATTGAAATTCCACGTAAACACACGTGGATCGATCTTTACGCAACCAATTCCAAATTCTTGTTTCAATCGTCCTGAAGTAAAACGATATTTGAATCAATATACAGGTTTCCCTGTATATTAATATTACATTCGATTATTTAATGACAATTATTAAGAAAATTATTTTCTTCCTCTTAGTTCATTTCTCAATGGAAACCATTTTTTCTCCATCTGTTAAATTTATACATTTTCACAAAAGGACGAACAACTGGAGTTTTCGCTTCGGAACGTTACTCCGCATTGTGTCATCCGATCTGCACGACTCTGTTACAAGCGTTGACTAATTCGTATTTTCGGCAGCGGTGTCACAATTGACTTCGCAGTTGTCCGCTCGAATCCTGGGACAAGGCTCGGTTCACGCGCAACGATCATCATCGTGTTACGTCAATCGCTTGTACTTGACCAGAGAACTAACTGTAGCAGCTGATGGCCTTAATAACCGACGTACAAATATACGTACATAATAAAACGTAACGACACGCTTCGCGTTTCATCGAACAGGAATCGCGTCTAAGAGAATTCCCGTGAAATTCGTCACGCGCCACCTCGTTACGGGACTTGTCGCTTCAGAGAAAACCACGACGGCTGGCAAATTAAATTAATCGCGGAATTCACGGAAATTTTAGGACGATGCCGAGATTAATGACTCACGACACGTCAATCTCGTTAGGGTTAAATGTAACGATCGTACCTCCTCGTGATGTAGCACATCGCGATCGTTATGCTTCCATTAATCATTTCTATATCTTTTGCATTTCCAGTGAAATATTATGGCATCCTTTACCGCTCGATCGCGTCGAGGATCTGTGCTAATTTCGCGCGAAATATCGTCCGGTTATTTACCCTGCGTGATCTTTGACTCCTAATTCTTGTTTCTTGATTGCACTGATTTGACAGATTTAGTTGGGTACGATTTGTAATAGTCGTAAAGTCGCAGATAATGTATCGGTCTTTGAAGTCTCTCTCTCTCTCTATATATTCCATTTGCATTCTCGCGAGAAGGGTGGCACACAGCGATACGGAATTGTGAATAATGCAGTTAAGACGCGTATCGGTATCAGAAATGCAATACTTAGGGAACCGATGCAGGATTTCGTTTCTATAGTCTTCGGAAAGGAATTAACGCAGAGATGTCGAAGACGCATACCTGACATTTTAACGTAAATAATTCTACTATACGGGAAATTTGGTTAAACAAATTCTTTACTCGGTTTGCCGTCGTTATTTTTAATATCAATGCGAAACGAATATTAAAAAAATAATACTTTCACTGCAACCGAGACCGAAAAATAAATAAACGATGCGAATGAATAAATAAATAGAAAAAGAAAGAAAGACGAAACAAAATCCCACGATAAATCAATCTGTGCCGCGTTATTAATTAATTCCCTCGCATGCAAGATTTCATTCACCGCAAGGCTGAGATTCTCTTCGTGCACGTAGCCAGCTCGTGCGTTCAATTCGAACGGCTCGCCGTAAATCAAACACCTTGAAAGGAGGCTTCGCTGCGTTTAAACGTGTCTACACGCAGATTTAAGGGAGAGAACAAACGCGTGGTATCGTCTCGGACGCGGTCCAGTAACATTTTAATCGGCTCCCAAGGCTAACTCTGTGTGTAAACGAGCCCTAACGAGCCGTATATGCTGATTCCGCGTGCAGGAGGATCGTATGTTGTTGCCACGACCAGTACACGCAACACTGCATTATTAATTGCGAGCCAATTAAGGCGCGTTACAATGTTACGTTGTATCGCAGGCTCTCTGAATCGGGCGATCATCCAGCGTTCATTGAAGATTAAAGGAGATCATCAGGGATTGAGACATCCAGAGTGAAAGGCTGAACGGTTTAAGACGATTCGAGCGATTTAGGAAGTGAAAACGAATGTTAATCTGCGCTTAGTACGGAGTTGGGTGTGCTAAGTTTTATATACGGTGATCCATTTCAAGCGAAACACGCAATTATCTTCTAAACTATTCGTTATGCGAAGAAATGTTTCAAGTAGAACTTGCTGTACTTGGCAGGAGACATCTCCTGATGATGAAAAATCTTATTTAAGTGGACGAGCTTTCCAAATCTCAAGGACCTTTCTTTGTTAGCAATGAAACTACATACGCGTTTGTACGCGAACGTGTAGCTCGTTTTGAGTATTTTTTGGTTCATATGTTGATTCAAAACTCATTAGTTACCCAATTACTAGATAAGACGGATCGGATCCGCAGACTAAAAAGGCATTACCCCCTAGATCGAAGCATCGGATTCAATTAGAATCTACCTCGCTATAAACTTTTATAATTCAAGCTACAGAACCACGCCAAAAAAATTTACTGAAAATTCTGTAAAAGAATTGTTTGTAAATAATCGACTAAATAAAATAAAAAAAAATATTTTGATAAACCGCGAAAGAAATATTTCCGCGAACAACTCGGGAAACCAGCGAATCGACAAATTTCCATGGACAAACCGATTCTAACATCCTCGACTGCGATCGTATCGACAAGCGATCGACTGTACGCCCGTTGGAATCGATTTATCGGTGTTGCGTTGAGAATACCGACGACTACGCTTGACGCGTGATCGCGGGGATCGGAATCGAACGGTTCGATGCAGAAAAGCGTACCAGGGTAGAACGAAGTGTCGCCGAGTCGTGACTTAATTGAACGTAACGACCAGTTGTGTTCTTTCGCCGATCGAGAGGCAGGGAACGGTGGACAGGAACGAGGAACGTGAAAAAAGAAGAGCTTGCGTCGATGTGTACCGCAATTTATCCATTGCGCCAGTTTAGCTCAATCGCCCAAGGATCACCGGCTCAGATCGCGCGTACGACCCTTTTCAAATACAAAAATATCCACTTATGTAGCAAGCGCGTTTGCAACGTAAAAGATGAGTCACTTTTGTATTGCTCCCTATCTGTCGTTCTGTTGCGAGCAATAAAAATAGCTGAATTGATTTTTAAGAATTTTATTAGAATGCGTTTCGACCATTGAAGCGTAACTGCTGTTGTTAATCCAGAACACTATTTTTTAATCCATCTAGATAAACGCTTATTATTCACGTTATAGTACCACGTCAGAATAATTTACTTATAATTCTCAATGAAAATTGATTGTAAAATTATTTCAAATAAAAAAGAAAATCTAATGACACAAAGTTTCCAAAGAATTTTCTATCGTCTTCCGTTTCTATCAGTTACCAAACTAAATCACAAATTTAGAAACGTGATTAATTTCCAACTGCGTCAAGTAAAATCGAATTCACGAGCAACTCTCAGCCGCTTCCTACTTCCTACCTCTCGAAAACTACCTCCGAGCTTACTCCTTTCAGAGGGATAAAGAAACGACTGGAGCAACGAAACAGCTGTTAGAACAAACGAAAAAGAGGCGGTTAAAAAATACGGTGGAATCAAGAGGTATAATAGAAGCGGACAGCCGCGTCGAAATACAAGAATGGGTTTGGTCATCGGACGCGTCCCGAATAAAGGCAGTCCTCGGTGAACCCTTTGAATGCATCTCGTCGAGTGGTAGAAAAGGAGGGAGAGTGGAAGAAGGAACAGACGAAGAGGCAAGCCTGGAATTATCACGGTTACAGCTGGTCTCGCGGATCGATCGTGATCGAGCCTCTACGAGTAAATCGATCTTATACGTTTGACAATCGGGTTCGGATGTATCTTGATCGAGATACGTATTAAGGAATCGACAGCTGATCGACGCGTGCACGCTGAAAAAGCAGATGAGGAGAAACGTTTCGACACGTTCTCTCTTCCTTTTGTCCGGATTACGTATGTGTTACAATGTTGCGATGACCAACAGGCAGTGAAAAAGTTGCGGACGGACAGTTTTTCGAGATCCAGATCTTTGCGGCAACCGTGACTCGTTCTCGAGACACGATACGTTCCTTTTTTCAAACAAATTATACTTTCAAAATTAACTTCTTCGTGTTTAATTTATTCTATCGAACCCTCTGTAGATAGACTGAATGGTGAACAACCTTGGACTTTAACGAGGATAATTTTATCTTTAATTGTACCATGCAGTAGAGACGACGATACTCAAAATCTTTAGGCTACAAATTTTTCAGATTTTCTGAAAGCTGTAGAATCGTCTAATTTCCCAACTTCCTAAAGATCGTACGGTAAATTATTAAAATCCTCGCATTTACTAAAACCAACATTTTCCTTGCCTAACGATGTCTTTGCTCTAAACGCAGCCACCAAATCATCATTCAAGGATGCACGGTGTTGCTCGGTCGTCTCACGCGACGCTAATCATCCACCACTGTGTAATTTCAACCTCGTTCGCTTATCTTGCACGAATTTGAAGGCGGAAAGACGTGAATTTCGCGAGCGGCATGCAGCAATGCAATTTACTCGTCGTTGCAGAGCCCGGAAGAGTTTAAACTCGAATAATGACACGTTTTCAGAGCGTTTTCACGACCGTAAGTAACGGAATAACAGCATGTTCGGGCTACGAAAACTCGCGCATCTCTAATTATAAGAAGAAAGAAGGAGAGAAAAAGAAGGGAAGAGGATGGAACGAGAGAAAGGAAGAGAATGATAATTCGAACGATGATTGTATTCTTTGTTGAGGCTGACTGATCGAAGAACGATTGTAATAGAAAAATATATTGAAATAAATAAAGGTATAAGTATAATGTATGCTGGTCTTTTTTATAGTGTTACACTCTTACAGTGTTGCAAAGGACAATAGCAAAAAGGTTAACATTGTAGCTCTAGCTAAAGTCTACAAGAAACAGCAATAGAAATCTACTTGTAGCTCCTTTTTTCTAGACTTTGTAATCCAAAATATAATTTATATTGAAGAGCACAATAATATGGATCCCTTCTTATTTAGAATATTTTTTCTTTTTGTTTCACTAAATTCTATTCTTTTATAGTGTTGCAATACAAAAAAGCGATAGGGAGGTTTATATATTTATAGCAAAGGACATTACCAAAAAAGTTAACCTTGTAGCTCTAGCTAAAGTCTACAAGAAACAGCAATATAAATCTACTTGTAGCTCCTTTTTTCTAGACTTTGTAATCCAAAATATAATTTATATTGAAGAGCACAATAATATGGATCTCTTCTTATTTAGAATATTTTTTCTTTTTGTTTCACTAAATTCTATTCTTTTATAGTGTTGCAATACAAAAAAGCGATAGGGAGGTTCATATATTTATAGCAAAGGACATTACCAAAAAAGTTAACCTTGTAGCTCTAGCTAAAGTCTACAAGAAACAGCAATAGAAATCTACTAATAGCTCCTTTTTTCTAGACTTTGTAATCCAAAACATAATTTACATTCAAAGGCACAATAATATGGATCTCTTCTTATTTAGAATATTTTTTCTTTTTGTTTCACTAAATTCTATTCTTTTATAGTGTTGCAATACAAAAGAAGCGATAGGGAGGTTCATATATTTATAGCAAAGGACATTACCAAAAAGGTTAACCTTGTAGCTCTAGTTAAAGTCTACAAAAGAAACAGCAATAGAAATCTACTAATAGCTCCTTTTTTCTAGACTTTGTAATCCAAAACATAATTTACATTCAAGGGCACAATAATATGGATCTCTTCTTATTTAGAATATTCTTTTTTTTTTGTTTCACTAAATCCTATTCTCTGCGTAACAGCAGTCCGCAGGTCACGGATATACAAAAGTAAAGATGTAGAGATTTTCTTGAAGTAATTACTTCAACATTCTTCACCAGTGATTGCACCTTCGCTGTATCTGCGTTCACTCTTCATTAAAGGACCACTCGAGAAAGAAAGAGCTTAAGGCTTCGCTGATGGCATGGTTCCTTTAATGTCTTCAGTCGACCACTTCGTGGCCTTTCAACGCGCTCCTATCGCACGAGAACGATACACCCTTTCTTTTTCTTTCCTTTTTTCTTTTCAACGTTGTTCAACTTTTCGATTTTCAGTACGAACGATTGTGTAATAATCGGCGCATGATGCGATAATTGGGACGATCGGAAAGTTTGAAAAGAGAAAGAGCGAATAAAGGAATATCGAGAAAAGACGAAGAGCGTACCTGCGCGATAGATACTCTGTGATTATAAAATATTATACAATTTGATCTTTTTCTAAAGTTCGTTCTATTCTTGTCGCAATTATTTTCATTCGGGGAATTGTTCGCCTACAACGCGAGAAAACTCCATGAAAATATCCGTGTATCGTACGTTTCTTGGAACAACGAAAGACGAAAGATAAAAGTAGTAGAAGATAAAGGGAAGCTAAAATTGTATTATCAGACGTTTTGAATTTACAACAGTTTTTTGGAGGAACCGATAAATCACGGTGTTCCATCAAAATAGATTGAAAATCTTGAATTCTCTTTCCTTTAGGAACTCGGAAATATCTGACTCACGAATCATTGCAATCGTATTTCTCTCACGAGACGATAATACTTATCTTTTCAAGCGTAAAGCAATCGGAGCAGTCAAACGGACTTATCTAAAGGAACGTGAAATATCCTAACAGCCAACAGGAGTTCTATTATTTCTCTCATTATCGTGAGCCACGTCCACTTCCTGCAGTAAGTTCGAGATTACTCTTTCGAAAGCGGGAAGCTGGCGATTTTTCTATCGATAAATAGGTTACAAACTTTCTTTTCTCTCTCTTTTAACGAATCGTTACCTTTAATTGAAATTTCTCTCAATTTTGTCTTCTCTCCATTCGATAACTATTCTTATCGTTGACCTACATCGTTCGAAGCATTCGTGTCGCATCATTGGAGAAATTAGATCATTGCCAACCGTTTTTCAGCGAAACTCGAGGATTCGCGCGTAAAGTACAATAAATGCCGAGGTCTTCTTACGTCAAAGTTTACGACGCGACTGATTCGTTGCAGGCCAACGACAGACCGGCCGGCCTACCGTAAACTCTTTTAGCGTTTGTCCTTTATTGTACGAAACGTGTAACGCACGTGTGCACGCTGGAAATTCCCCAGGCCGATAGTTGACAAATACCGCTACAGTGCCGGTGCCACCGTATCTTCCACGTCTCTACAAACTAAAACAATGTGCCACTATTTTCTCGGCTGCAATATTATCTGCAATTCTTAATGCGTTTCCACTGTAAACCGGCTAAAAGGAACACGCTAATGCTAACTGTAAAGTTCATCGAGCTTGCAAATATACACTGTCTGCCGAACGTTTTGAAATCGCTACCTGTCTCGTAGAATCCACGACTCGAAGAAGAATCACGTTACTATTTTTCTTTCCTTTTTTTTTTTTTTTGAAAAATTCGTTAATCGAAAATCTATCAAAGCGGAAGTAACGTATCACTGGTATCTGCGGCATTAATCTTCAATCGATAATAAAATTAATACTTTGACGAAGAAGCACGCTGATTGTCGTTCTACGAAAAATAACCATATTATTATTGTTTAAATATATAACATAGGAATAATAGTAATATCGTGTGCAAAATATGGATTCGTTTACGCGTTACCGCTTTCTAACGTCCCCCGTTTCTTCGTTCTTTTTTGTTTCAGCTCTTTTCCTTTTCCTCTTTCTTTTCCTTTCGTTCTCCTTTTTTTTTTTTGATAGTCGATAAATTTTTTCAAAAAAAAGCTAACTGACTGGACGTATCGCCGACGAGAAAACGACCAGGCGGGCGGTAAGTTATTTTTGAGCCGTGAATGAGGTCATCTCGGGTCGGCTGCACCCAGACCTAACCAACGAGGATAGATCGCTCGTATTTTCGAATAGTCGATACAGGAATGGCTTCCGTAGAACAGACCATGTTTTTCGGGGAACCTGTACTACCTCGTTTATGCACGATGTTCGAGCATTGCATACGAGTACAGTGTGGACTAAATTTTTCTTTTTTTTTTTTTTATTATTTAATTTTTACTTTACAATTTGTCCAGAAGGACATTTGGTAAAATATTATATCTAAGCGAGTAAAAAAAAAAACAAAAATAAAAATATAGCATGTGGATGGCTACCCCCAGCGGGGTATCATCTTCGTGTTTGCTAGGTTTAATCCTTTGTGAGGTCTGTTGGGTGTTTTCTTTTTAATCTTCTTTCAATGTTTGTTGTGTGTGGACTAAATGTGTCGAAAACGAAACGAAATGAAATTTTGAATCAGGAAGATGTACGTATCTTTGTCGAATGGAATATGCCGAACGTTAATTAATCGTTTGCCAACCCGAAGAAAATATCCTATGCTGGTAACGCTAAATTACAATGCGTTATCGAAAAAACTTGATCTATATAGAACTGTGTACTCGCACGTTACATCCCGACTGTCTTGCGTGTTTCATTTTCCGTGATGTGTATTATCGGTGACGTTAATAATTATCGTTACTAATTGAAGGATAAGAGCCAGCGTCTCTATCTTTTGCACGTACGTCTCGCACAAAACACGCTTGACAAAAAGTAATTGGCGATTGGAACAGTAAATCTACAATCGTCCGATCACTTCGTTCTCTATGGAATAAAAGATGGTTTCGTCGTCAAATTTACCAAATGTCCAACTGGATAAATTGTAAAGTACAAATTAAATAATAAAAAAAATATATGTATATTGACGAGATTCCTTTCTCCGATAACTACGTAATACATCGAAGCATTATTCTCCTTTTCAACAAATTTCCACTACTAACAAATCGTCCAGATTATAGCCACGAAATTATCTAACAGCGATAAAATAATTCTTTTCGCTTATAATCATTTTGCCGCGTACAAAGCCGAACGAAATGAACCTTGATCGACTACTTCTAAAAAAAAAAAAAAAAACGATAATATTTTCCCCGTTTAGTAAGTGGAGGAGACTGTGGGCTAAAAACGACACCCTCCCTTCGATATATTAATCCAACGAGCAGTCCCCTGGAAGGCGTAACGCGGCGATTTCATGGCAAATTACAGCTCCAAATGAGCCCACCGTACGCGTTGGATCTTAATCCGATTTGTCATACCGCAGGATAACGCACGATTTAACGCGTAATTCTCTCCGGTGCGCTTGGAGTCGAGCGAAGAAACGCGGCAGTAACGCGCGGATTACGGAGACTCGATGTTCTCGGTGAAAATAACGAAGAAATCTCTGCTCGATTTTAATACCGGAAGGCCCGGTCGGCTTATCTCCATTCATTAACGAATCAACAAACATCGTTATTTCGGTGAGTTCTTTTAAAGAAAAAAAGCACCGTCTTCCCGCGTTCTCTGCTTCAAATAAAATAGCAATTATTTTTAGACTATTGTTACAGTAGGTAACGAATGGAAATTATACGTTAGCAGTCCACCGGTTGAACAGTATAAATTCTAGAAAGTTAGCCCGATCGCGCAAACCAGCCGAGTTATAAAATAAGTAAAACATCCCTGCAGAAAAAGCGGCGAAAATAAGAACACAAAGAAGGTAAGAGGCAGCCGCACGAATGAAATATCCCCGCTAAATTTGTCCCTGCGTTGCACGGCCATATTTTTCACCTGAGTCCTCCTTGGAACCAGGAGCTCTGTCCCGTGACAGGATAACAGAGCGACGAGCCACGGACGGATATTTACGCGCGGTGGCTGCCAGAGGAAGCGGGCAAGACAGCGGAGGTGCACGCACGGAAGACTTTGGTTCGCTTTGGTTTCGTCGTTGACTCACCTCGCGGCTGACAATGAGTCACTGCCTTATTTATACATCGCGCGTACACGGTCAACGGGGCTGGCTAACTCAGAATTCGCGTCCCAACGCGGTAGAAAAGCGAAGATTCGTCGAACGGACGAACGAACGAACGAACGAACGAACGAACGAACAAGGCCGCGTGTGACTCTGCCTCCGGGCAAGTTGGAGGATTCTGCGAATGCGTTTCGATGTCGCGAATACCGGCCGCGATATTTCAGATTCGCGAGAAGAAAGGTGCGAGTTATCGCAGCCCGTCTGGCAGCGGCGTGTTACGTTTGATGGCTGAGCAACGAGTTACATTATGGGCATGCTTGTAAGAGCCGCTGGCCAATATCCGGGACAAAGCGACGCTGCTTGTACCTACAGGAGCTCGTTTTGCTTTCCTTTTGGTTCTTTTAACGGGGAAGGTGTTTTAATGGCGTGAAACGTGGACGAGGGACGTCTCTGCGGTCTGGGAGCTTGTATGGGTTGGATTCTTATTAGGTGGAGTGTCGTTAAGCTTGAGATTAAATTTGTTGACCGATGCAGAGTACAGTAATTCGGTCTAATTAAACGTGTAGATGTTCGCAAAGAAGTCTCTCCGTCGTGTCCTCTTTTTATTTTCCTTTTCTTCTTCGGAGGAAAGAATCGGACACGAGATCGATGCGATCGTTCCACTCACGCGCTTTTGTCGAACGGCTACTAATTGTAATTAGAATTGGTCGGGAAGCTGATTCGTGAAAACGATCTTAAAGGTACCAAAAGCGGGTCCTTACGGCAAAAAACGATCGTTTAGCGGACATAGCAATTTGTCCCGTCGGCAAAACACGCGCCCGGAATGTGCATTGTCTCCGTTTCTTGCATTATTCTACTTCAGCTCTTCCTTCCTTGCTCTTCAAACTTGCGAAAAAGGATGGCTGCGTGTACGGATTGAAACGACGGTATCTGCGCTCCATTGAAACCTATCCATACAGATTTTCTAATCTACGTACCGATAATTTCTCTACGATATTGCTCTCTAGGAAACGCGAACCTGATATATCTTCGAGCAACGTATTTCTCAGAAAAAAAGCTCATATACGTTTCTAACCAGGCACAGAAACGCTTGCAACAGTGCCTCCATCGAAGCGTTCGTCATAAATCGTCACCAACGTCCACTTAATTCCGGCGCAACCGCACAGCCATATGATTCCAAGCGAAACCGCAACGAAATTCCAACAAGAAAAGGAACAGACGATCGCAGCAATCGGCAAGCAACACGTACCTACCACGAGACAAAACCGAAGGAAAAGAAGAAGAAGAAGAGGAACAACGTCCGCACACCCTCTCGAAGATCCAGAGACAGAATGATCAACCGCTTCTCGCAGTATCTCTCACGAGGCCATGGGAATTTCTCAAACATTGTCCCGTCCATTCTCTCTGACAATGGTATTTCCATTCTGCCAGCCGACAAACGTTAGATCTCCCTTGGTCCCATCGATCCCGACCACTGTTCCAGGGACCACGGTATCGTTCTAATCCCCAAAAAGGACGTTCTTCCCGAACGATGTACCGTGTACGGGCAGAAGGTCAAAGGGGAAGGATACGCGAACTTTTCCTACGAGATTATACGCTCGAGATGGAAAATTGATCGAGTTCGGCGGATATCTATGCAGATTCTTATATCATCAGATGGTTATCGATCTGTGTTTTCGTTTCGATGTTACGTTCTTTTTAAGGAAGGGAAAGTAGGTAAGAACTTTGGCTAACTCGACTCCACCTCCGAGAGTTTGCGTGGGAAAGAGCGAACGGTGGTTGGTCGATATCTTGACAGAGTGGTAAGTTTCGTAAAAAGATCAGACGAACAGTAACAACACCCGAAACTTACCAACTATCGTAAATCTAAAACTACCCAAAA
This sequence comes from Bombus difficillimus, assembly GCA_014737525.1. Taxonomy (NCBI): domain Eukaryota; kingdom Metazoa; phylum Arthropoda; class Insecta; order Hymenoptera; family Apidae; genus Bombus; species Bombus difficillimus. The sequence continues at coordinate 5,351,632 of JACXIT010000176.1, forward strand.
TGAGAAAACCTAATTTCTATCTTTCGAAACGAACCACCACTAAATTCAACCACGCGCTATTCCAGAGAAACTTCCATTAAACCGGCGAGGGAACACGAATTTCGGTACAAGATTCTGCTCTCAAGGTGGGTCGTCGGGGTCGGTGGTGGGTTTCGAGCGGACAGCGTCCTCTTCGTCTTTTAATCGATGCGTTTTTGCCAGCGGATTCTCCGCGAGGACTCGCGAGACGACGCGACGTGGCTTTATCGCGACGGCTTCGTCGTATTTTATTGTTGCCGATTGTTCCCTCGGTCCCTGGCGGGCCGTGTACGTGCACGGTTTTTGCCTTCTTCGGGCTTTCTTTCCTCCGCCTTCGGTTTTTTGCTCGGCTCTCATTGTCTCCGCCGCTTTCGTCTCGTTCGTTTTTCGAGAATCGCAAGCTGCTGCCCCGCGAGGAAAGTAGGTGAAGCGTGCCGCTATTCCACTCGATTGACATAGAGAATTTCATATACAGGGTGTCATGAAAGAAGCGACAACTTTTTCTATTACCGTCATATATCGATCATTGGTTAACGGTCGTGCGATATGGATCGTACGATTCTATTATGAATCGTTTGACGCCTTTTTCTTTTGACGTTACTTGAAGAATATGCAAACAAATCGATCGCGATCGAGCAGTTAAAGAACAACGTTCGCGAGGAGTCTCAAAGAATAAGACGAGAAACAGGTGAAAATGTGATGAAAAATGTCGTTGAAAGAGCATGCACTGGTAAGACGATTGGAAGAGATTTATATTAATATTCGTCTTTCTTTGCTTCGAGAGATTTTCGACTAAAGCATCGTTTCTACGGAGACGGAATTCTAACGACGAGTAGTTTTTTTTCAACCTTGAATACCGTCCGTACTGAGATTTTGCCGGGTAACGTATTAATAAAGATCGGTTCTTTCGGTTGTTTTTCAGACTTGTTGTTGAGTTTGTTATTGCACTGGTAATTTATGTGTTTTAAATTGTGCGCGAGATTTCTTTGAGGAGGACGCGGGTGATTTCTGGGTCAGTTTTGATGGCGGCAATGAAATACGAGAGTTTTTCTTTTCTTCGAAGCCGTTGAAGTTAGATTCTGTGATTGCGTTTACGATGTAGACTCCTTCAATTTGAAGAGCTTTCAACGTTTTACGGTCTAATGAAATAATTTGAGCGAATTCTTACGAACAGGTTTCTCTCACGATCGCACGTAGTAATCCTGAGAACAAAAATTCTAGTTTTCTCTAATAGTTCGCTTCCTACGTACGCGAGTCGTTTGTTTCATCGGCGTACAGCATGATCGAACGAAGATTTGTCTGGCCAAGGGGGAAAAAAAAAGACACGATCCTCTTATTTGGAGAAAGGAGAAAAGAGAGAAAGGTCAGAAGCGCGAAACATCTGGCAGCAATCAAGAAGCTGTATCTTCGAAACGTCGGCGGATCGTGAAAGAGATCAGAAGTACGGAGCAGAAGAAAAGAACGAAGAAGCGTCTCTGAATTGGATAGTTACAAAAAACCATGCAACGACAGTGAAACGGTAGATGAAAACGCGAGAGCAGTTTATTTATGAAAGAATATAAGAAGACCAACCCTGGGCTGCTACGTGAAATTCAATCGCATCTGATAAAAACTAAATTAAAATTCATCGATTCGTTAAAATTCTATCCTATTTTATTCTCTCCTATCACGGAAGATTACTATCATGAATTTCCAAATTGACGACAATAATTTTTCTCTCCGCGACGCAACAGATCGGACTCGACAAGTTCCAGGGGGCCAGTATAAAGTTACCACGCCAAGAATTTCGGGAACGGTATTTATATAGAGATACAAGTTTTTGTTAATTAATAGTGTGACTGAGTAGAAGCTCCGGTCTGTCTCCTTTTACGACCGGAGCTGAATACGTGAGGTTCATGTGTAATCCTGCCGAATGCTTCGACACGTCGACTATGGCGCTAAAACGATATGGTCGGACAAAGAATTATTCGCGTCACGTACCGGTGACGTCTACCTGCGAGTTTGATGTGTGCCGAAAGACAAGGATCAACCCTAAGGCCGTCGTCGGGCTCGTTAATTAACCGAAAATTGTACGATTTAAGCTCCCATCGATCCCTCTTTCGGTATTCTCCTTTAATTTCTTTATTAATTGCTTAAATTCTAAAATTACAAGTTTATTCCGTAGCTGGAGCTTGAAAAATACGCGTATTATCCTCCTTGTTCGGCGATCTTTCGATTTCATGACAACTCGTCGATATTCGTTCGAGATCAATTTGCGATAAAACATTTCTAGAATGTTTATCTAGCCTAAATTTATTATTTATATTAACCCCAACTTCTGTGTACATTTTTAGAGTCTCGGTTTCGAGTTTCACGATGTTAATGAAGTTAACGCGAACGCAAGAGTTTTCCGTCTTCGTTCTTCTATTTCCTAAGCTATTCCAATTGTTCGGCTAATTTCGCTACCTCGTTGATTTTCCTTTCCTCGACGATGCTTGGACAAAAACACCGATCCAACGTGTCGCTAGGACAACACCCCCTATAAAATCATCGATAACGATCTCCTCGAATTACCAATCCAGAGCTAGAATTACCTGGCAATACACGCAACATCGAAACTCATTTCATTTCAATATGCCGCAAGTTCTACGCGAACGATGATTGATAATGATCGCCTGGCGAGCACCGAACGAAACGAAAAACGTCGAACGCCTGTCGACCGGACAGATTGCGGTACTTCTTACAGAATATCGCGAACAAATCGCCTCGATATGCGTCGTTGAAAGCATCGACGAGTACATACGCGCGTGGATAACGGATGAAAAGTATGGCGGAGGGGAAGCTGAAAGTGGAAGCCGTTTCATCCATGGCCTGTCGATCGTCGGGCCGTGCCACTGACGATCTCTGCAGGATGCCAGGTTTTCTCGATGGAAGTAATTCACTCTGATTCATCGAGTCGCCAGCAAGAACATCGACCAGCTCGTATTAACGCTGCAGCGTGAATACACGCTTCTGTTTGACAGGCATAACCGTTCGATAATATCGCTGATCGTACGAGATGGGAATTACGTAATTCGCCTTACAGCGTGTACAAACGATCTGCTCTTTGAGAATAATGGATTCGATCGATACAGCGGATGTATTGTGTGGTGAGGAATTAACGAACCAAGTCTTAGGTACGGAAAACAAGAAGAGAGTATGACAACAGGTGTTCACGTTTTAAATGTCCAAGTTAAAAATGTCCAAGTAATCGGGAAGAACGTTATCGTGCAATAACGTACAAAGCTAGCTACCTACGAAATTTCCATCTACCTAAACTTTGTCTTCGATCGACTATCGACCGATGAACGGCTCCAGAAACACGTCAAATTTTCTACGAACGCGTATAGACGAGCGAACACAGAGAACAAACGAAAAAGTTGTTTGCACCGGCGGGAATAATATGGGTTATTTTTAATTCGCGTATGACGAGGTGGAGAAAGCGACGAAAAAGAAAAAGCACAGTGGCATTTACGGTGGAACGTGCACTCGCATTCTGCGGTAAGTAGATAATTCCCGCATAATGCCGGAGGCCAGGGGGGGATGAGAATGTCGCGGCGACGTTTCGCTATGCGAAAATTACGCGAGCATGGGAACGATAATCGTTGCTAATACGTCTCTCACGTAGGAGAGCAGCTCCTTATTTATGGGAGCCCGGGTTCTTCGCGACTTGACACCGCCGATTTCTCTACGAGGAATCCGAATTCGAGGAACGGACTGTGAGCTGCATTTAGTCATCTCGGATACGGGGTATCGTGTCGTTTCAACGATTGTGTCGTCAGGTAAAAGTGTGTCACAGAGTATCGTGTTAAAAGAAAAAAGACAACGACGTAAAGTGGTCGGTTCTTATGCAAATACCTTTTGTAGTCTGTACTTTACTACGTTTTGTTACACCGCGTTATTACGCGTGATATCTACATGAAAGTAGATCGTTATAATCCTGTTATGGCAAGCAGCGAAGGTATACGTGTATGCTTTTCCCAGTCACTGTAAAATAGCAGACAAAACGAAGTTCAAAGTTGGTACTTGCGGGTATAAAGTCATTTCGAAGGGTAACCAAGCCACGCGAAAGGAAATAGGTACATCGGTAGCGAATAAAAACGGCCCTGAAGCGCCCTTTCACACGGCGCTGCGATACACGCATCGCGATAGACGCACGACGAATACATTGTTCATTATGAAAGCGTTCACACGACGATTCTGTAATGAACGATGCATAATCGATATCCATCGTACGCGTATCGCATACGTGTATCGCCGCGTGAAAGACGAACGAAGGCTTAAAAGCACCCGTTACAGCCAAGTAAGGCGCCGAATAAAATAAGCAGCGTTCTGGATCCAATTACGTATAAACCGCTAAACAAACTCGGCAAATCCACCGGCCGAAAAATCCCAGTCCTGCGCGGCTTCCTCCTTTTTCCTTTCCTTCAATCATCCCGACCGGCACACCGCAGCCGTGCGTGATGTGCATCCGCACATGCGTACGGGATAGACCCGGCCAAGTGCAACGCACGTAAAGATAAGGGCGGCAGTACATCATAGGGACCGCGTCCCGAAGGGAAAGAAGGAACCGACCGACCGTCTTGCAAAGTCAGAGATCTTCGCGCTTAGATTCATATCCGAACAACAATTCCATCGCGCGTCTCGTTGCAACGCGCATCTATGCGAACGGAACGCTGTAATAGGACGCGCGTGAAACGGTCGAGCGACGATACACGCAGAGGATTGCTAGATACGATGAAAAAATCGCGATAGAGGAACGCAGAACGAAGCGAACGTTTTCTACAAATTATCGGATCGGTGGAAAAGTCGATGCTCCTAAATTGTTTGCCCGCGAGTCACGCGTGTTGTAGCACACGAAAAGAGCGATTACTCGGTCGTACAGCAACAGGTATGACTTTACGAGCAAATAATTTAGTTACGTCCGTTGAAATGGGGCACGAACGTTAACACTGACCCAATATTTTCCGCTTGTATCGCTTCTTTTACACTCGCGTTACCTAGCAAAGTAACTATATATGGCGCGATATAATGGCAAGGCGTTTAGACACAGCAACGGAAACATAGAACGAAACCAAGATTCGTTTGTTTTCGATTCCTGAAATAGAAGGTACGGTGTTCTAAGAACGTGCACGCCTGTAATTTCTCACAAGGCCCCCTTCGTCTATTCGTAACTACCGCTTTTATACCTTTGTAAACTCCTTTCCAACGTAAAAAGGAGAACTTTAAAAGCATCTTATATAGCGATATATATTTACTGGTCAAATAATCTAACGATTTTAATAACTAGATTTCGAATGCTCGTAAGTTTACGAAGAATTCAAACGTATCTATACGCGTTATATCCGCGTAGGCTTCTTTAATCGAACCGAAAAACGTTACCAAGGTAGATGATAAAAATTTGATAGATTCACTCACCAGTATGGGTCCTCCATCTTTTAACGATGCCGAAACCGTGGCACCGAACCATTGAAGGGTTTTATTGTCGATTTGACTCAAACCACCCGGTACGTTTGGATTTCTGATATGGTTGTTCCCTGCAACCGGAAACCATTTCTCATTAGTCGTTGCCGGCAATTGCTCCTCGCCATTGTTAACGATTACTTCATCCTGTAATGACTAATGAGTCGATAGAAGTATCAAATACTAATTTTAATTATATTTAGCGCTTTAAATTTTAATTACTATATTGGTTAAAAAATTTCACGTAAGAATTAATTCTTGATTCACGCTTCTTCGTCTTCAACGAGAAATATTTCGCATTAACGTTCCCATCCTCCAACGAATAAATGAACTTAGCTTCGATGCTATGGCTACCGTGGTGCTGATAACGAATCAGCTATTGGAAGAAAAAGCGGCAGACGCACGTTGGAAGAGGAAAAAGCGGGGAAACAAATCGCCGTTTGAATATCGCAGCGCATACTCGCGATCGATTATCAAGAGGAATGCGCGTTTCTTCTTGGACCAGACTAACTATTTCGAAGAATAACGAATGCCGTCAACGCGAAGGATCGGTCACTTAATATCGGAACTAGATTCTTGTAAATCTAAAGGAGAAGCTTCCTAAGAACGAATCAACGCCCAGATATCCCGTAGCTAGCAGTCACTTAGCTCCAGGTAACCTAATATGTCGCCGCGGGTACTTGCTGCAACGGAATGAAACGAAACAGAAACGACCAGTTTTAGCGCCGTTTGCATTTACTACAAGATTAATTCACCAAGGAGTACAGCCGCGGCAATATTTATCACGATAATCGCGACTCTGCCTATTTGTTACAATTTAAATTCCACACTTTCGCGTTGCTACAAACGGAATCAATTATCTCTTCGCCAGTTATTTATCTATCTCTTGTTAATTGGAATATTCGCCGGCGATTTGAAACGTTTCGCACGATAAGGTTATCGATTTAACAATTTTTACAGGCTCTAAAAGAACAAGTACATCTCGAAAAGCTTGTTTCACCATAAAGTAAAACTACATTCTCCGTGTACGATCAACGACTGTTCGATTAAAATTAAATATCAGTTTCCCGCGCGTCTCATTAAAGATCATTTTTTCCAAGCGAATAGGATATAAAATATTCAGAGTTTTGGCAACGTAAATAGGAGTAACGCTGCTCAAGATTGGACAGTTTTCCGCATACTCGCGTACCGAAGAAAAGTTAAACGATGTCCAAGAAACGAAAGTTTTCAATGCATCATACGGATATTCTTCGAAAAAACAAGACACGGACAGGTGTCACTGAAGAGAATTCTCAGCGAGTACACCTTGGATTTTTCTTTGTCGATTTTACGAATGGAATGAACCCGTTAGCCGTATCGGTGAGTCGTAACCCTTAAACGGAAGTTGTCCTTCGCTTCCTATCCCTTGACTCGCGATCGTTGCCGAAGGCGTATGGTTACGTCGATACTGGAGAACCGAGACAGATCTCTCAAGTATAATTCAATCGCAATGTTATTCGCAATTAATTCGCAAACACGTCGAATAATATTCGATAAATATTCCGAGAAACGGGTCAATGCCAATTTCGATTCGAACGTTCATCCATTACGATAAAGCTATTTTTATTAACGAAAGATCGTTGAATCTTTATTCGTGACTTTTTAACGCGTTCAATCGACTCGTTTAAATCCTCCATCTGTCAAACACGCTCGTTCGTCTAATTAAAACAAACGATCGACCAAACACAGTCCTTAATAGAGGCAATTATGAATTATCGACGGCGGAGGAACGAACGACGTCGCGATTATCGCGGCCCAATTATTTCGCCGCGCTCATTAAGGGTACGTCAATTAAGCACGCGTTCGCGAGCCGAGGGACGGAGCAACGCGACCTTCCTTGAAGATCTTCAGATGGTATCCGGCAAGAAACGCCGAACCTACGTCCGCGCACGCCCGTAGGTAGAACGACCTTACGGTTTTCTGTATTAGGCAGAGTCGGCTTCTTGCGTGGACGATGGTTCCCGGTATCCCGAGGCGGCTCGCCACGCCACTCCGCAGGGTGTACACCTCGAGGAGTTCCTCCGCGACGAGATGTTCGCTCGAGCACCCGAAGAAGTGACTGACCTCCGGACAGACCCGCGCGAGATACGACTTGCTTCCTCGTACGCACGCGGAATAGCAGATACCCCAACGATTCGAATACTATTGGTTACCAGAGATCTAGAGATCGAGAGATCCGATCGAACGGAATAGACACGACCTTGCAGGCATCGATACCATCCAGCGCAGTGATACGCAATTGGATTCGAAGTTGGAGGAGATCGAGTGGAACGAAAGGTAAGAACAACGGAATTAAATCGGGGGTGGTTTTCGATGCGACGAGTTCGACGATCGGCGTGTTTTTGTATTTTCAGTATTTTTTTTTTTTTTTTTCATTTTCGCTTGATAAATTTTCAAGCGCAAACGACACCGCGCGAGCGGTTATTTTTCTCACGGGCATTTTAAAATAGTGATGAGCGAGCGTATGGACGGATTTACATGTCGTTGGAGGCGAGCAAACGTTACATTTCGAAAATAGCCACAGTTAGTATCTCGCAACGAAGAAAACAATATTATTGGCCAAAGACTAAAAGCCGGTATGATATTCGTTTATTTTTCATAGTATTCCATGAAATCCACCATGAAGCAAAAATGAATTTTCAGGAACTATAAAATAAAGTTTAAGATAAACGTTTCAACATAAATTGTAGTTCTCTCGCTAACGTTAATAACGAAAACAAAAGCTCCAATATTTTTTGAGAGATTCGATAAAACGAAATAAAATACTCGTGGAAAACCGCTCAATCTGGATAAAACTAGACTATTCTCACAGCTTCCGAAAAATAAAGAACGGAAACACTCGATATAAATAAAAGAAGTCTCTTTTGTAACGCAGCAAGTTATCTCAAAGAATCTATTACCAAGGCGTCGAACAAGCGACAGACAATATTCCAGCGATCTTCTCTCGCAGAAATACCCATATAATCGCGTCGTAACGAAAAATCCATAAAAATAAACGCGAAAGAAAATGCAACGCGCCTGAATCGCTGTTTTATCTCGATCTTGTTCGTACGAGATCGATTCAACCGAACCTCGTCGAGATAACAGAGAATCGGCACCGGTGATTTCCTGCCGATTGCTTTCGAACAGTCAATTACTTTCGCGCCGGCAAATTACGGGTCCGGAATCGTGCACGATTCACGAGATACGATCGTTACGAGGTGTGTAAGCACGTCTAATTCGCGGCAGCATGATATTCCGCTAATTTGCATCGCGGGCATTAACGTCGACTCTCGCTTCAACATTCTCCGCTGAAACGGAAGATCGTATCGCGGGAGAACGCGCGCGCTTCGTCATTATTAATTCGAATGGCTGGCTGAAGTTGAGAGATGGAAATTTATGCACGCTCGTGGCTTCGTTCGGTTTTCACTCTTTTTATTTTTACGTTGCAACTTGTTCGACTCGGAATTGAGTCATTACGATGCTCTTCTCCTTTTCTCTTCCGTTGTGAAGTCCTTTTTTCGATCGTAGAGATAACGACGACGACGACGATGATGGACGATCGCTTCCTTGATTAAGGGACAAGATACGACTCTGGTGTGAAAATATTTAATGAAACTGTCTGCTCTTCTAGTTCGACATTTTCTTCTTTTTTTTCTTTCTTTTTTTTTTTTTTTTATTTGCCAGATGAAACACGACGATAAGATTAAGATGCATTCGGTAAATTTGAGTCTCGATAGGCAGAGTGTAGCTACGTACAGTATGCAGATATTTGCGCCGACATAGTTCTTGTAGTTGGTCCGCTGATTTGCGAGAGAAAGACGATACCAGACGAAGGGATAGAATTCTCTTGGATTTCCTTTCGTCTCTGCACGAGCAATTTTTCGTGTTAGATGTACTTTCTAACGGATGTTCGCTTATATTGTACAACGAAATCCGACTCTTTGGTATCTGGCATTATTACGATAGTCTGACAACAAAAATTCTGAACAAATCGAAAGATCGTGGAATCACCTGTCGTTTATCCGGCGATACGATTTGCCGTTCGACTGATAAAATTCTCTCTCTGTACAACGGTCTAGTCGCGATGCGATTTAGTCGGTTCGTAGTTGCTTTCAGAAAAAGGATCGACGAAACGTTCGAAATCGATACGGTTAGAAGCGATAAACGGTCGAAGCGGTGGAAGGGTCAACGACAGGGTGGGTGGAAAGTCGCCGAGAATAGAACGCTGCTCTACAACCAGTCAGCCGGTTACTTGCCAGTTGCCGAGATTACGAAGCTCCTCGAGGGCTTTGTAAGCGGGTGGAAAGCCAGAATGTGGGTCAGCGACTGTGAACAGCTAGTGGAACACGAGATACGAGCCCTCGTTAGCAACAATGTTCCCGTTGAGGTTACCTTTCAATGCCTCGCGGCGGGTACGAGAGTGCAAGTGGAAGAAAGAACCGGAAAACAGATATCGGATTGAGCTACGAAACAAACTGCAAGAGTCAATCCGACCGTGCTTCCGGCACGCGATAAACTATCCTATCCTACGATAAACGATTGCATTTTTCCAACATCCTTTTGAAATTCGACCGTTCGAACATTTTTCTCCGCTAATCTGAAAATTGGTTAATCGACCATGCTACCAACTAAGATGCTACCCTGCGACGAGCGATGGTACGCGCGATAGTCTTTTCGAGATCTGTACAAAGTTCTTTGTTCAGGTACCTTTCTTTAATCCTTCGTTAACCGCAAGTATACTTTGCAGGATCATTTTCCATAAATACCGCTATAAATCGAATCGCTTTAGAACCGTGATAGTACGATAATATTTGGTAATTATAACATATTAGATAATTAGAACGTACTGGGTACCACGACAGCGCAAAAATTTCGAAATGAACGAACTTGAATAATTTATTTAATCGAGTGGTTATAAAAAATATAACGTGTTATTAATATCACATTTGCACGAGAATCGAGATGGAAGAACGCAACGCGTTATCGCGAAGTAAAACATATTAAATTGCTCATGCTGCGCAAAATAATGTCAGTATGATAAGATTTCTAATCACGTACGACACTTTGTAAACCTATGAACTTTAAATTTATACCGCTTGCTTTATCGTCGTTTTTACAACGATTGTACAAAATATCGGATATGTTTTTCAAAAAAGAAAGTAAGTCAAAGTTAAAAATAACGAATTAATTCTTCTTACCTTTGCTGTCGAAATGGATCAGCGTGCATCGGTCATCGGCAGCGATGTCGCATTTGTAAACGGCGCCGCCTCTGTGAACGCCAACTTGTGGAGTTTCGGCCTCCGGTGCACCCACGATCGCCCTGCGAAAAAGGAAACGTATCGAATCAGCCGCGAAATCCTTAAACTCGGACTCGAGAGAATGAAAATCGTACGTTGATAATAAAACGCAGCCGAAACGAAGGCGTTGCGTCATTAGTGCGATGGTTAATGTTAGCTGGTCATCGTTCGATATTCATTATCGTTGAGGAAAGACGATGATGCGAACGTATTTCCGAGATCGAGGTCAGTGGTCACGAGCTATTTTGAACAGTGGCGCAAGAAGTCAGTAACTGATCCGACCAACAGACGAGTTATTAAACCAGGTAACACACTTGCCACCGCAATTTTTATCGGTTTCACGGAACACATTGTTGCCGAGTACTAGTTCCATCCTACTAGAATGTGGAAGTGAACATGTAGGTAAAATGTTTATTGAAATCAATTAGCTCTTTGTCGAGTCAGAGTTAATGAAACAGTAATTGTCAAGCGACGATTAGGTCGTAATTTAATTTGTTATTTTCTTTAATCTTCTACAGTGTCGTATCGATATTTAAACTATAGCGTTTGGAACGGATACATATGAAATATTTCTGACAATAAATATTCATTGGATCATAACGTCAAAAAAGTTTAATGTTAACGAATGATCGCGTTATTCTTCTCTTAAGTAAGTAACCGTTTGGTTCTAAAATTAACGAGGACAATTATCGTCTATAGACGTTCAATTATTTTAACGATCGTCATCTTGTGCTCTAAACTGCCCATTGTATTTGTTGGCTTAGAATTTAACGACTACTCCACTTTTCTAACGAACGACTCTCCGGTTCTAGATTATCATTGAAATTATCGGAGCAAAACATTAAAATACGATAACGTAGATCGTCGTGAAATATTCGACGAGCATTTAATATTTCGAAAACTTTTGTCTTACGAATTCGTAATTCGTAAATCGAAGAGCATCGTCAACAATCGTTTCACTGCCTCGTTAACAGTAGCACGATAATCTTGAGGAATCATACAATGATAGTTATCATTTTTCCTTGTACTCGAGGAATTTACGTTTTAAACGTCGCACGAAATATCTTCTCTTATTAACTCGTTCGACGTTTTTTATTCGCGATATCGGAAATTGTTTTAAAAATTAACGGAATGAGAATAATTCCTGATTTTAATTTAATCACGCGTGGTGTTTTATTAAATATTTTCCTCCTTTTAACGAGTCTATTTTTAATTTAAACATTCCACGTTACCTCGTTAAAAACATTATCAAAAACGCGTAATTTCCGGCGGTTCGTGGCAGAGTACAATCATCGCGCGTTATCATCGAATCTTTACGTCTGGACGTAGGCGTGTGCGCGCACAATATGAAGATTGCTAGCCGAGGTAATAGATCGTATAATTACCCTGAAAGGGTGTGTCGATCCTGGGGTTGTACTTGAAATTACCATGACCTATAATACCACGTGATTAATACCACCTGCATACGGATGAATTTTGCAACGTCAAACAACGTATTGGAATAGATAAGAGGAGTCATTCGTTATTCTTATCTTCTATAAATAATCGATATCGTCGAGATACACGTAAGAGAAGCAAAGTGCTGAGCGAACAAACAACGCGATTTCTAAAGCAGCCTTGCTCTTATATCCTGGCTCGCCTTGAACTTTTCCGAATAAGAATTTCTTTACTTTGCGCGTAATTGTACAACAATTAAATTTTATCGCGATGAAGATTATTATAGGAAATAATAAAATTAATAAAAGGCAGGATATCAGATACTTTTCGCGTGTTTAGTTTCTCGTTCGATAAAATTTAACGATAATGTCTGAAGTCGAAAATACGAAGGAGCAATTAAATAGAAGTTTGGTATTTGATATTAAATTTGAAGAGAATCGTCTCAACTCGCGAAGCATAAAGCACTTCTGATAAAGAAAAATGACTTTCGAATATGTAGTTGTATTGCCGCAGGCTGATAAATGATGCGTAGCGTTTTATCGTCGAACAATGGATGAAACTGACGGAGAAAACGTTCCTTTCGTTGAATTTCACTTTGGGATAAAGACTCGGTTCTTTACTATGAGGAGAAGCGGTATCATAAATTTCTCTCTCGCCACGTTAATAATTATCTTTGAGTAAAAATAACGCGATCTAGAAAGCTTCCTCGAATAAAAAATCATTATCTTGCGTGCAAACAATGAAACAAAATCCTTTCAAGTGCACAAAAGTGCAAAGTATTTTATCGTTAAACACCGACCTAGAAACATTTGTTCCGTCTCTAGGATGAAAAGAAGCTCCGTTCGAACTTTCGTAGAGGCGCTTTAAAGCAACCGAGACTCTTTTGTCGGGAAGATCATCGTCGTCTCCGTTCGAGGAGTAAAAATGCCACCGTTTACAGGGCAACCTTGGCATACTCCAGCTCCTAGGCTGCAGTGCATAGTGTAGGTAAAACTCGCATACGCGTGCAGAGGCGCGTTAACAACGGCTGGAGCGACGATTATGCGAGTTATGCAAGTGATTCGCAAGTCTACGCAACGCGCCGCCGGAATCGCCATGCGTCGTTTTGATAAGAACGAACGGTAACCAGCAATGAACAGGGACGAATCGATCAACGCGTTGAATCCTCTGATGAAGATTTCCAGCTTTCGCGGTTCCTCTTATCCGAACGAATCGTTCTACTTCCCAGCAGACGAAATTATTCTACGATGTAATCGTGAAATTTGATGCATTTGATCCGCTGCGATGAGCAAATGGAAAATCATTTTCATCGCAGGAGGGTTGTTGCATCCGAGTTGTCGTCCAACGAAATTCGATCCATTTACGACCTCGATGTCCAATGGATTCGCGGACACGCCGCGTTAATAGCAACCGTGGGTCGAACCTGACGAGGACTTAAGCTCGCCCACTCTATTTTTTTTTTTTTTTTCTGCGATCGTGAGGAACTGCAGTCACCAATATGTGACGCATGCACCAGAACAGGAATGCAGGGGCGAACCGGTCCCACAGGATACCGCGAATACAAACGTTTAGAAATCCTTCTTTTCTCTCGCTAACGTCAACCTTTTTACGCCTTTTTTCTCCGCAAAGATAATTTAATAATTTACCTTTATCCGTGTACCATTTATCGATTCTAGCAATTACTCGATTAAAACCGCGCGACTTCTCGCAAAAAGTTTTAAAATTCGCAGCTAGAATTGCTCGTCAGAAGATCTATCGATCACCAAGAAATTGTATAATTCCCTCTCGTTCGTGTCGATGATTATTATTCAGCTTACTTCTCTGTCCGTCGGCCTGTCCGAAGGTTTTTATTTTTAGCAAATACGAACTCATTTATCGATCGATACCCTACGTGATTACCGAGTGTGCTTAACGTATTAACAGGTTTCCCGGTGTATTACGTTCAATTACTAATAATACCTGATTAAGAAAATTATTTTCTTCTTTTTAGCATATTCTTCGATAAAAACCACTTTTCCTGGTTTGTGAAGTTTGTATGTTTTATTTTGATTACCATAGTGTCTCGCTTGGCTTGCTCGCTTCTCTTAATTTAATATTCGCTCGCCTCTGCAATATTTATTTCCCCTTTGCCCGTTAAATGCTAGTACCGTTATCAGTCGTCACGAACAGGATTCGACGATAGAACATTCAGGTGTGTCAATCTCGCGGATAGTCGTGACAGTAGGCGGTAAAGATGGTTCGTAGCAAGCGGGCAGGTTAAGCGAGGACAAGCAACCTGACATCGAGGGAAAGTTGAAACGCGTTGATTTATACAATGTCGATCCAGTTTGGAGAACAATTTAGATTCTTTTTTATTCGATCCCCGCTGGATCCAGTCTTTATACGGCTGACGATAAAAATGACAGGTTACAAACCTCGGATCGCTATTTCAGATCGTTCGGTACAGGTTTCACGTCTGGATACAGCTTCTTGTTTCCTAAAGATTTTATACAGGGTGCGGCCGAAAGTATCGTATAAGTGGACAACGGTATAATTGACAAGTTACAAGTTGCAAGTTATAGACTTCTGTCGCACGAACATCTTGTACGATTTCAGTTCGGTAATCGGTATAATTTGCCATATGTCCGTGTACATAGATGGACGCGCGGATACAGACAGCTGTGCTCGATGTTTCAAACTCGAGGATTTTCAATGATTTTTACGGTACAGTTTCAAGGAAGATTGCAAACCCATTTCTCAAATTTGTGGTGATTGAAAAACATGTGCGAATGCGTGTGCAATATGTTCGATCGTCTCAGATTTATTGGATGCTGAGGCCTCGCTACGTGCTAACGAAAGTCTGCAGCTGCACCGACAAACGTGCAGGTGCGGTGATTTAGCATCTTCTAAATTAGCTCGAGAAACGATTCGTGAGTCCGCTTGGCTCGTGAATTTTTATGGAAACTCGTGATCCGAAGAAATATCCCTGCTTCTAAGTAGAATTTTATTGTTCGAAATACACTTTGATCTTTAGTTTTATTTTACTTTATATCTGTAACGATCGCGAAGGTCCTATGAGATTCCGTGTAGAAAATATATAGTGGAAATATCGTCGTAGCAACGTTGCCTTGTCTATGAGAACAGAATAGAGAAGAGAACAGTACGAAGATTCAAACGCACGGACGACGCTATAAAATAACACAGTAGCTGCTGACATACCGATCCTAACGAGCGTGAAGCTGCAAACGACTCAATAACATCATATCGCCACAGAGCACTTAATTCGATCGGAATTTCAATTACGACCAGCAAAAAGGAACGGGGGCACACGGGAGTCTTTTCTCCGTGAAGTCGACCGGTTGAATAAATCAACAGTGAACGCGTATCCTATGAAAACACTCGATGCCTGCTGGCAATCAACATCTATGACTACATCAACGAATCAATAAATAAATCAATCGAGAGATCGAGGCAACGATCGAGCAAGAAACTTCTAACAAATTACGCGAAAGCTAGTCCCCGGTGTCGTTCTTGTTTAAAAGCCAGCGTAATCGTGCTTTCCGATTATTTATTCCAGTCGTATCTATCCGTGATTCGTGTCGAAATTCCTCGTAGAACAGCTACAAGTAGATTATGTAAGAAACTTCGAAAGCGTCGATGCTAGAAAGATCTGATTTGGAAATTTGTGAACGGAGCGGATTTAGCGTAAATTGCGAATTCAATTGGATGAAGCGCGTAGTTCCATTTTCACCACAAATACTACAAACTTGTCAGCCAATACGACGTTTATATCCGACAGTTTCCTAATCTCTGAAATCGCGAAAGTAACAGAAGTCTGTCTAAGCAAGATTTCGCAAGAACGCGATTCCGTATTTCTCTCGCGATCCTCCCGCTTTCCCCGGCGATGTTTCTCACGCATCTCGCGGCGCGTATAAATTTGTCGCGGATTCGCCGCGTTTTCAGCGATCAAAGCCGGAGATCGCACGGGACGGACGGGTCTCGTTGCCGCGAATGGAGCCGTCCGATTTTGCCAAATACGGCGATTACAAATGCGCGTCTGTCGCGTCGCGATATAAGTCAATACGACGGCCTCGCGTGCCGCGACGCCAAAGGGACGCCGATGTTCGCCCGGCTCTCTAATTCATGCACGGCCGCGATTTTTCCGCGCGATACGCGCCGCTATTTTTACGCCACCGTCGTTGTCCGTTCGCGCAAAAGGCCACAACCTGTCCCGGCGATACCTCTTCGTCCAGCAACGGATGGATTTATTTATCGGCCCATTGAAGCGTTCCAGCAAGCTCATTGCGCCCATGCGCGAAAAAAAAGACCTCTCCTGTGTATAAAATACGCTTGGTGCTGATTTATGGGACTGAGACGGACGGTCTTATTCGTGATTTAGGTACGACAACGAGATGAATGCGATTGGTAGCTCTCTAAGATGCTTAATTTGAATTTTATGGTCTTTAATTTAAGGGAATGTTGAGTTTCGATCGTAGACATAGACAGCACACAGAAGAAGGAGATCTCGTGTCAAAGAGCAAAGCATCCGAACGATGACAATTCGAATAACAAAGATTCTACCGCATTTCAACGCTATGCGTGGGTGAAACAATGGAAGTTTTGCAGCCTCCGCGTAGAGTGATCAAGGTTGCGGACCAAGCACACGATAGATAATCGATACTTGTTTCGTTTAATCGCGTGTCCGCCAAAGTTCGATCCGACGATAGCGATTCGTGGATTAAAACAAATGGAGTCGTAAAAGAAATCTGTAGGAGAAAGATCTAAATTTTGACAATGAGTCGAATAATTATGTCTTTTTCTAACGGAAAGACTTCGTTCGGTCTAGCCTTCGGCTGCAGCAACGTCGAATATCTGCATCCGAATATACGTTATACGGTAGAGAAAGGAACATTTAATCCACCGACTTCCTTCCGTCACAACTGTCATAATCAAACAGAAATCCGTGTATGCGCATAAAGAATGACGATTGTAATGCAACCTTAGTATTTCAAGCCGGAAATCACGTAACGCTTTAAGTCCCTACAAAGGGAAGTGCCTTCTATACGCCCATGAAAAGCATCCGACACGTCACGTAAAATCTGATATCCTCTCTTATGACGAATTTCATTCACAATCGGTTAGGCTTGTCATATTTTCAAAAGGATAATTGAAAGATAATTTCCTTTATCTCAGTTTGTTTCAATATCTTTCGGATTACATGATCGTTCTTTAAAAATTAACTACCAATAAATAATTTATTATTACTGTTACATAGAAATTTCAACGTATATCTCCAATAAGAATTCTTATTTTTGAAATTTTAGGAAACGTCGTAGAAAGTTTCAGATACACCTAGATTAAGCAGAAATTATAGATTATCCGCTAAAAGTTGTTCGCGAAGAATCGTCTATCGTACTAAGCGAGCGTAGTGTGGCGTAGCGGCTGCGGTATTTATCGCTAAAGAGATAGAAGACAGCTGGAAGCGAGAACATACCCGATTTTTGGAATGAATCCTCGATTAAGGTGTAGAGTTCAGCGAACTCGAGTCGTTCCCGTGGATCGTACATATGGTAATGAGCATGTGCGTGCTAGGAAATTTAAAACCAGGTAGAAGACGCCTTCCGCACGATATGTACATGCAACTCGGCTGCATTATCGCTGAACAGAACGAAATTCCGTTAAAACAGCTGTGTCGAATTGTTGCGAAATTTCTTCCTCACGCTAGTACGAATATCTCGACGAGATTCTAACGAACTCGAGTAAAACGGTCGTGCGATGAAACACGACACGCTCGACGATGGAATTAATTATAATGTCATTCGCGCTACGTATTGGATATTTATAACACTGATCTTATTAATTGCGATCTCGTAAAGCGCCAGTACGAATCGATATTTTCGGTGGATTAAAAGGCAAACGACGATCTATAGAAACTTGTACGATCGTATATAAATTATTATATGATATCAAATATACGCTTGTGATAATTGGGAAAAAATCTACCTATTAGAAAGTTCATGATCGATACTTTCTGCGAATAATGCAGCGAAGAGAATCGCAAAGTACGAGGGGGTTGAACACCCTCATGGCCTACTTTTCCAAACATGCCAACTCAACGACAGATTTCGCAAGTCTTCTCGTTCGATTTCAAACGGACATGGATCGTTCTAAAGTTCCATTGTGCAACCGGAATTTAGGGACACGCAACGCGCGCGTCTTGACGCGCGATCAATCGATGACGCAAGTGGAACGAAGGCGTATCGACGCCGAGGCTCTCCGCTACTTTATAAGGAGCACCACCTCCTCACCGACGCTCGCGACTTTCACTGTGAGCGAAGCTTCGATCGCTCGAAGCGAAATCGCACGTACACGAGCGTGCCGGGTCACTCGATGTACGAACGTTGATTTATGAAACGACTGACGCGAAGGGTGGCTGCTCTTTCTGTTCGCCATAGAGGGTGAATCCTCGCGAGGAAAAAATATTTCGTTCTCTTTCAAATTTCGTTTGGAACGTTGGGACCGACGGCGAAGCTTGAATTATTTTACTTCAACTGAACTACAAATGAACTTTCTGAAAAATGCTAAGAATTTTAAAGTTGGATCGGTTAACTATTCATCGCGTAATTTACGCTACCAAAACTGCGATTTAACGCAACACCTAGAAGCCGACAGAGAATAAATTTCGGCAAGCGACTCATTACATATTCACCTGCTAATCGCGCATACGTAATATGCACAGTTATCAGAACGCATCGCCACGCGCGGATTGTATTCTAATTAAGCGCCGACAAAGAGAAAATTTCCGGGTGCGTGGTAATTCCTCGACAGGAAATATCAGCGTCAAATTGGAATTTTAATGTTCTTTTAGACATACGACAAGAAAAACAATTTCATACGCGACAACAGTCGAAAGCCTTCAACCCCAAACTTCTTTGTGTCTAATTCTCGATAAAACTTTTTCGAGTAAAATTATGCCAACGCGACTGCATATTTATTGCGAAAGATTGCTTGGAAACTTTCTAATCGCCGTATAATCTGAGAAATCTTCGCGATTCGATTAAAATTTAATTACCATACAATTTTCATAAATAATTACCCATACGTTTATTCCAAAGTAAATATCAAACCATGCCGATCCAGCGACCAATGATCATGAATTCTTACGAAATTAGCCGCGTATCGAATTTCATGGTGGAAAAAAATATGGCTTTCCTTTCTAGGATCGCAAAGTCTTCGATTCTATCTCGGTCACGAGCAATTATAGATCCAATTGAACATTCCTCGAGCGTAATTTACATCTGGCGTATAGTATAAGCATGCGAGGCGGAACGTATGACTGTCTTTGAATGAATTCAAGGCCATTCAGCGGCTTCGATTAGCGATCAAGATTAACTGTGTCTCGTTCTTGTGTGAATTTACAATTTCGCTCGTGTCGTTCGTACAGATAAAAACCACTTGCACTCGTCTTGTAAAATTCAATTGGGTAGTTTCGAGTACGGCTTAAGATTCATCGCGAGCAAAAATTAAGCCTTCAACGTCGTTGAATGTTAACATCCTTCAATGGCGAATTAAGCGAGTATTTAATTCTGAGAAAGTTACATAAAAGAGCCGGATGAAATAATTTGTTTCGTCGTGGAAATCTTAGAATTTCGCGACCTTCGAACGAGTTTTTTACTGGAAGTACACGCGGTACGATATTGATGAATTTACGATCAAAAGTTTCATAACGAGCGTTGAAAAAATACAAGAGAAGCAAACAGGAATTTAGCGACTTTCGTGTCCGTCGATCTGTACGTGTTCAAGCGACTCTTCTAGATAAACCGACGCGGATGCCCAAGACTGGTCGAAAGACTCGCACGTGGACACCAGACTTGGCGAAACACGTGAAATCTCGACGTTCGCATTGGTCACGTTCGAGACCTTGCGGATTCATACGGGTCCTCTGTTATTGTTCTTATCGGACAACTGTTTACTCGATTACATCAGCCTCGTTGCTAATAAAAGATATCTGCATGGTAAACGCTCGGAATTCCTCCGAAGCAGACTTTAAACAAGCCACTTCGTCTCAGAACAGAACAGATTCTTGTTACTCGAGTTTGAAAAATTGTTTATCGTTTCGTGGAAGATCTGCCTGATCTATACCATTCTCTAAACAATATCCTCCTCTTTTGTTTTTGTTTTGAAAATATGTAATTTACTTTATTCGTTATTTCAATATTTTCATTTTATCATCGCGATAATTCGCTAAAATAAAAGAGAACGAAAATAGAAGAGAACGGAACGACGGCGAGACGGAAGGAATGCAATAAATTGTACAATTGTGACGTTGCATTGTCGTGCAATAAATAAGTGGCTGCAATGCACATGATCGAGAATAGAGAGTCGCATTCGTAGCTCGTACGCAACGAGATCAATCACGAAGGGAACTGGGTCTGGACGAGCAGATTAATTGGTCGATCTTAATCGCATTAATAAAAGAACGAATTAATCAGAATCGTCTGATCTGCAGTTACGATGCAACGACCCACTTCCATACGCGGTTTATGAACAATGCAACGGCAATTGCGTACGTACGTGACATCTTTTATGGTATTATCTATCTGGCTTATCAGATTCGAACGAATTCTGCTACGGAATTTTATCGCTAATTTCGAAGAAGCTTCTTCGTCTGTCCCGAGAAAGCGTACGTTCCTTCCGTTTTGTTAATCGGGAAGTTGGATGAGCACGTAAAAATAACTGGAAATGAAATCGTAGGAGACTTACACGGTACGGTGTGTAGCCTTTGTTATCCGAACACTCCAATTACTCCCCACTGTTCGTAAATTTCATTTCTCCCTTTTGCTTACTTTTCTTCTCCCGTTTTCTATTTTTTCTATTTTATTAATTTCTATTTTTTCAAATTTTCGAATTTCCCTGCTTTCAGCGTCTGCTTTCCAATCGTGCACGTTGCTTCGGAAGATTACATAAATTTTCGAATTCAGCTGCGTAAACACAGAGACAAGTTACTCGATCCAGCAACGTTCAATCGATTACAACGACGATAGTTGGAGAGAGGAACCGTAAATCATCGTACGGGCGCCCGTAAAATAGTTTTCCCGGTCTTCGAGCCACGTTCCTCTTATCGAGGGAACTCGGCAACACTCTGAGGAAACATGTGTTGCGCCAAGTCTGCCGAATAACAATGCAATTTCGTCGGGAAGGCGCGTAGGTGCGAGCATTTCGTTGCCATATGGTGGACAGAACAACTGGTAGTATTCGTGGAATAGACACGGAACGGTCGGAAGACACGAGACCGAAACGACATGCTGCAGATTTCCAATGGCAAGCTGTGCCCTCGAACAGGCTGACGGAAGTTCGGGAAAACCAGAATTTCCACGAACATCGGATATACCGTATAAATTTTTGAAACACGCGATCGAACCTTCCGAGTCCAAAACTAATCGCCAAGGATCTAACATTCAGAGCCTATCTACCATTTCAGTATCCATCGTATTTAACGCGCGAAATTATTTAGCTCTCTAATCTTCCTTCTAATCGACTGAAAGTTTCAAAATTCCTTATTGTTCGTAGAAACAGTATCGATCCCACGACATGGAGTTAAACGATATATCATTACAGCTATTCAGACGATAATCTCATTGTTTTAGGTTTCGAACGGCAGTATGGCATGCAGAACGATAGAAATAGTTCTGGACACACCTACGCGGTGATTCTATTCGCTGTGTTTACAGCACATAACACGTACGGCTTGAATATTCCCGTGTCGACAGTCACAGGCCGCAATGGTGATTTCAACCGTATCGTGAATCACTCGGTAGCACCGTACGTGATACCGACACGCGATACTCGCTGTCAATTCGTGTTACGTCGACGACCGCCGTGTGTCGGTGATCCACGAATTGCTATAAAAACCGCGACGAAGCATCCTGTGTGCGACCTACGTCTGCACGTGCGCCATCGATCCACGTGGGTGCTTCGAGACGAATCGCCACGCTGTAATTACAACGTTCGCTTGTCTTTTCGGTGATTTACCTTGGACGATCGGATCGCGATGGTCGCGTGATAAACGCGAGTTTTAATTATTGCCACAAAGTCTGAGAGGTAGATTTTACAACAGCTTTTGTACATGCAGCTTTCACGATACCACGTTAAAACTTGTTTCGAATAAAAATTGCACATTTCAAAATTAATCAAACCGTGTTTACTTTTACACGCTACCAATTACACGTTGACCGATCGATTAGGTCTGATCGATTCATTCGTTATACGGAAGAACGAAAAAAGGCAATAATAAATAACGGAGGGATTTAATAACGAGCCATTCGACTCTAAGGTGGTCGGAAATGCGCTTCTAAATCACTTAACGAGCCGTTTCAATTGCACTCTCACGTTGCCAATGCTTAATGACTTTCACGTACGAGTCATTACGTCACTCACGTCACTAGGAAACGAGCTGCGCTACGCACGTGACGTAAAAATCGCGTAAACACACACTGGCGGTCATCTGTTAAGTCACGTTTAGCGGAGTAGCTTCGAGAATAATTACGGAACATCAGCTGGCAACGATTAATTACGGAAACCGAGCGTGCTTCATCGTGGATTAATTTGTGTAATGGAAAAAATACTTGCGAAGGAGTAATTAATTTCAGGTGTATCAAATTTTTGCCTACAACGAGTCTTAATTGAAGTTTTATTTTTTACCTTGCCGTAGAAATTTTACTGTCGGTGGTTGTAAAATTATACGAAGCGAAAATACGAGGGAAATAATTTGCAAGCGAAACGGAGTTTTCTAATTGTCAACCTCATCTTGCAGACTTTCATACGCGGCAAAAAAGAATTATAGATGTTCGTTAAAAAAGATTAAGGCCATCTCCGTAATATAAGATTTATTACAATCCTTGAACAATGATTCGAGGTACCGCCCTACGTGCAAAAAGCCATCAAACTTTCTCCAAACTTTTCTTCCATACGCCAATCATTATCAAAAACTCAAAACTCAAAAATAAAAAGAAGAAAATACAAATTTACGTGACCGAAATTACTTGCCGTATCGTCGTTCGAACACGTCGATTTACACTTGCGAGTACTTTATTTCGTACGTTGTATATATTTCTGCGGGTTGTACGCAATCTCTGTATTTTTAAATGTACGCACGAACATCGCCGATATAGCGACAGAATGTGAAATAAAAAGAATCGCTCGTCCGAACGCATTCGTATTGAACGAGACGTTAAAAGTTAGCGGTCGGAACGAACGAATAACGAAAATACGTCGTGTATCGTTAAAAATTTCGTATCGCACGTCGTGCTCCGAAGACTGCACACGGCGCACGACGAGAAGAAACCAGAGGCAAAGCGGTAACTCATTTGAAGAAGCTTTCTTTTTTCCTTTATTCCTAGCAGCTTCTCCACCTGGCCCTGCAGCCGCGTGCAAACGTGTCGCTCACGTGTGTAAGAGCATTTGCACACGTGTTTGCATGCGTCCAGGTAAAGGTAATAGGCCCGCGGCTGTCGGTTCTCTTCTGGATAATGACACGGCAAGAGCTTCGGGCACGTGCCTCACGCGATCCTCATTATCTCCATTCCCCTCTTCTTCCTCTCTTTCTCGCTCTTTGCTCTTTTTCTTCCCTTTCCTCGGCGAAGTTTGTACACCTTCCTTTCTCTGTATTTTGTCGATTCACCACATCGGTTACGGCTGTTCGACGATATCGAATCGTTCGTTGGCTGCAAACGATCGTTGCATCGTTGGCACACGCAGTTGGCCACTCGTGATTAATTATAGCGATGAATATGTGTGTTTAAGAGTAATTAAAACGTTGACTTCCGTGGATCTTTTGGCGAAGTACTCTTCAAGAAACGAAGCGCTACCGAGTGTTATTCTCTTTTACAGTACTTTCGCGCGATCGTATCTACTTCAGCGATAGAATTCGATCAAACGATCGCCAATGCTTTAATTCGTCAAACGATGGATCGCGATCTACCAATTATTCGCGACTTGAATCTGTTCTACTCGTTTACACAGCGCAGAATAGTCTCGTAATCCGCTTGCACCAATCGTACCTTGTCAATTTCACGATATTATCGACGCAAAAACAGCGTACAATCTTTCTTTTCGACGTAATAAAAAATCGAACGCCAACGAGATACGACCATAAAATCCACGAAGCAGAAAGCAAATAGAGAAATGGAAGCAGAGAAGGGAAGGAGGAAGAGAAAGAAAAGTCGGGATCGTCAAGATCCATCAATATCAACGCCAGTTCGACGCGAATCGATAATCGATTGGAAGGTGTGCCAGGTATGCAGAGGTGGGCGGTCAGTACGAGGTCTGAAGACCGATGGGAGAATAAAAAGCGATGAATAACGCGCTGTCTTAGGTGGATCCTTGTACTTAACTCGACTGAAAGATCACGGTGCTCACGATCGTTCGCGGCTACCGTTTAAATCTTCGTTTACATTGCACTCCGGGGATCGTTCCTCCGCACACGATCATCGTACATCATCCTTTTATTGCGCTACGAGGCACGAGCGCGCGTTTCGCGCCGGATGCGTCGAAAAATTAAGACCAAAGTCCACAATCCCCCTGTACTTTCGTATTAGAAAGACTCTTTCTTTTGGACTTAAAATGGCAATTTAAAAAGACCACGAGAAGAAAAACGGAGGCAAGAGACGAAGAAAAAAAAAGAAAGATTCTATAGTTTGCACGGTAATTACTTAAAAGCGGAAAGCGCGCCGATCTATCCTGACACTTTCGTTTTGTTTCGTTTCGCCGACCGGAAACAGGAAAATTGAATCCTGGGTTCCTCTACCATCGATACGCTTCGTAAGCAGCAAATTCGAAGGAACGTGACCGAGATACGGTGGACGTTAGCGGGACGAAAGACTTCGCGAAGAGCTTAACCGTGGAAAACGTCTAAAACGATCGCGTACGATGTATCGGAGCAACGTCACGAGAGAACGATCAAAGTCGATGAAAAATAAGCAAAACAGATTTTCTGTAATCTTCCTTCTGCTTATTTCATCCTACACGTTATGTAATCTTGTTTTGCACGTTATTTCACTTTAACGGGTTAACGAACGGCTCATTGTCAAAGAATATTTTTACGGACGACACGTTACCAATGTCGTTGAGGAAACGTCAACCATTAAGAGCATATTAAGAATCGACAGTGAAATAAACAGGAAGAGAAAATGCGAAGATACCACGAAATTTTCTACGCTGGCGGAATCTCGAACGACCGGCACGTTGCAAATCGTGGCAAGGTCTTATCACGTGGAGGCGGACTGTGATAAGGAGCACATGCTTCCCGGAATTCTCGGCGAAAAATCTGACCGGCGTATAATAGAAATTCAACAAAGGGGGAAACTAGTTTCGCTTCGAAGAAAGCGTTCGTCGGTATAACGAATATCTCCGCGAGTTGGATAATTAATTCGATCAGCGAAGACGAAGAAAAAGGAAGGAGAGCGGCGGCCTTATCAGTCTCTCGTCTCGACGCTATGGCAGAAACTTTTATCGTCTATTCGAATACGAAGCGTGCCTTCGTTCGTGAAATATGTAATTTTTATATTTAGCGCGCGGTTCGAACCGCCGATATCGATACGAGTAATCGAATCTGGGAGAAAAAGGAGAAAAATCGTGCAGCTACGATGAAGTTTTTCCTATCCTTTTTTTCTATCTTTTCCCATCTTTTCTCTCTCTCTTCTTTACTCCTTTCTCGTTGTCTTGCTCTTGCTCCTCGTTCCTCTGTTTTCCTTTCCCTTAAATCTTTTATTTTGTATCTCCCTTTTATTCGTACTTTGCTTCTTCCTTTTTCTTTCGCCTTGGCCCCCTTCTCTCCTTATTCTCCCTTACCTTCTTCTTTTTTAGTAAATAAGGAGATCGTGAGTCAAGACCGAGTCGCGGACAACGATAGGCTGACTCATAATTTGGTTCGGAGCAAGCATTTCGTAGGATCATCGTGTTGAAAAATATACATGAGCTACGTCTGAACCTACAACCTGTTCGTCACGTTTAAAATTACCATTATGTTTGCCTCTAGGCCGT
This sequence comes from Bombus difficillimus, assembly GCA_014737525.1. Lineage (NCBI taxonomy): Eukaryota > Metazoa > Arthropoda > Insecta > Hymenoptera > Apidae > Bombus > Bombus difficillimus. The sequence continues at coordinate 5,377,905 of JACXIT010000176.1, forward strand.
TGCTGTAACAGTTTCGAGTGACAACGATTCGCGTGGTTGTAGCTTGTTTTCGAATACCATCTCGAGATTGGGAAACGCGTATTCCTGGCTTTCCAAATGCTTCAACGTACACTGCGCTTTTTCTTCCTTTCCTTCGTCGCGTACAACCTAAATATTTCTCATACGGTATTGATAAATATTTCAATTTCCGTGCGATTACAAAATAATTACAAAAACTCGATCACAAAATAAAACAGCTGAAAACATAATCGCGAACGATAGTACTTTCGCAACGTGTTGCGAAATCGTCCATTTCTTGCTTACTTCGAGACTACTCTTGAATTAGATCGCTACACGTACTATAAGACGTCCAAAAGATATCTTTAAGAGATCCACCAGACATCTCTGTACTGTCTTTTAATACGTTCGTCTAGTCTGGCTCGCAACTAGAAGTAAAAAGTTTTACGAGATTCCTCCGTACAAATTGCGAACAAAATTGCTCTTCTCGATTGTCTGTATCAAATATAAAACAGCCTGTACAGTACAATTTTACATTCAATGGCTTCGCCGAGCTTCTACGATAATCTTATTACGCGTACGCGAAGAAACGACTCGAAGAGCCGTAAGGACAACTTCGGTTTGGTACAGATAAAACGAGGATTGCGTTAGAGATCGACATCGTAGACCGCTCGTGAGAACTGATACGACCGCAGATTAGCTGGGACCTTCTTGAAGCGCGCGCTCGGATGCATGAAAACGCGACGGGAGGGCGGCAAACGCAATTTCAAATTCCACGAAGGGCCGTCCAATCGGCGGAGGACGGGAGGATGACAGGTTCATTGAGAAAACGGCGAGGCTTGGGTGAAACGGTAGATCGAACGAGGAGATTAACGCTGTATTAATCAGAGCAAAGCGAGAGCTACCAGCCGCCCACGTAACGGATGACCTAACATCCTGTATCACAGCCAACCTCGTGCTCTGAATCTGACGAACGTGTTGCCCGCTACCGCGTTTAGAGACAGACCTGTTTCGCCTATCGAGAAACGATCGAGAGCGAAAGTAACGATCATCTTCTACGCCATTCGAATGCTACGGAATTCTGGTTTTTTCTTTTTTCTTTTTTCTTTTTTCGAAGGCGAAACTTCGAACGAAGGTGCTGATAATGAAGAAGCAGTTCGGTAGCTTTAGATTTTGTAGATTTTTCGTCGCGTTCGATAAATAGAAGTTGTAGAACCGAACCGTAAAATATTTTTGTTGTAAAGGAAGATGGCGATTGACACGTAATTACTTGCATCCCAACAAGTTCGTACAAATTATCCTGTACGATTTTATAATTCAATTTTTAACGCCTTATCTCCTAAAAGGTTGTGGCGCTCATGCAAATTAGTAAATACGCGTTTCTTTTTATGAATCGTGTCGATGATGACGTAATCCTGCGTCAGCTACTCCTCGCCACTACACCTAGCAACGTACAAACGCACGTATATCTAGAATTTCAGAAGATTCTGCCACTGATCGTAAAGTTGCAAATGATTCGTCGAGTTCGGCTTGCTTTTCCTCGAGTATGGCAATGCTTATGTAGGAAGGAGTGCGTTCCTCTATTCTGGCTAAATCACCGACTTTCCGATATAGATCCTATTTCGGGAATTAATGCGAGAGCAGATCGACGACAGTACGGTAGCAACCTGGAACGTCCGCCTCGCGCCAGATTAACGAGGATGAACGCTCGTAAAGCTTCCACGAGCTGGCCTAAATATAAGCGCCTACGAAGTTTCTCGTAACGAACGATGTAATCCGGGCTTCCTGCGGCTTTGGATATCCTGAACGCCAGTCCACAAGTCCGTCCTTTTATTTCCTCTCGGATATTATAACCGTCTATTGTCTTCCGAGACAACGATGTACGACGAACCGTTGTAAGTAGCTGACGAGAGGAAACAGGACGAATTGAGAAAACTATCTGTAACAATATACCGTAGCTGTCATGTCGATAGATCCAAAAAAAAAAAAAAAGAAAAATCGTGTCGTTGAATAAAATTTATTTATGACTCTCGCTCGATTCTACCTGTCTCTCGGACAAACCGTCCCGACGATCGACACCGACGAACGGAAAATCCGGCTCGCTTTCGCAAATCCCTCGAACCTGTCAAATTATGAGGTCCAATCCAATTACCGGAAGGAACGGTCGTGCGGTACCATTCTTAAAACTCAGCGAGGTTGAAAACACGATCGCGAAGAAGATGGGCACGTTTACGAAAGCTGGAGGATTCGATTTGCATGCGCGGCAAAGATTCGAGCCGGTAGTCGGTCGATGGCGTCTCTATCGACTTCCATCGCGTGGTAGCTTCGACATCCTTTAGAATCGAATACATTACGCGTGGCCTGGACCTTAGCCGACCTTTCGCGCGGATTTTTCCGCACAGGGCCGACGTAACCTATGCTATTACTCGCGTTTCCTCGTTCTGTCGGCATTATTTATATCCATCGTCGCCGGAGGAGCTGGAGCAGAAACGTTTATTCGTGGGCCGCGTGACTCACGAGAGACACTGCTCGTACTCGAAACTACAACGAATATGTATACGGTATTAGTATAGACGATAGCGTAAACCGTGATCTTCTTCTTCGATGAAATGTTACGTTGCTACGTGTAGCGATAAGCGCATACTTCGTTAAGTATCGTCCATCTGGCTAGTTACCGAAACAGGTATACCTCTGGAAAATCTGTCAAAATTTCAAATTATTTTAAACCCATATCGAGTTGCCTGTTAATTTCGTTATAAATCGTATTAGTAACTTTCTTCGAGTCGGTGTTCTCATAAAATACAGAAGAACGATATTTTTCGAGAATAGTATGGATTTCAGCAACAGACGAGAAGCGAAAATGTATATTTATTTTGATCGAAGAAAACGAACGTTTTATACGTTATGACATAACGCTTATCACCGATGGGTGTTTATCGTCGTCGAAAGATGGAGAACAGTTACGAGCGTCCGGCTGAAACGGGAGAACTGACTCGCCTTGTTCTCGAAAGGGGACATAAAAGGAGAAACGATTCTAAGCTCTCCGAGAAGCACCTGTTATCCAAGGGTCTGCCCTCGAACGTCATGTCGCGGGGATAATCGATGAAGCAGATCTGTTTGCCAACGAGTCATCGACTGTAAATGATCGTAATTAGCGGTTGTCGTGAGTAATACCTTGGTGTGTTAGTACCAATGATATTAGAGGCGGTTATTGTTTTGAGATAAGATTATATACTTGAAACTTAATCGAAATATATTAACAATTAATCAAACCCCAAATAAAATGTAACATTCTTTAATGTAAAGTCTACCTTCTTAAAAAGACTCAAATATCGCTGCTATCTTTGCAACTCTACTGGCTATCGCATTACGCAAGCTTCGTAATTAATTCCATGGCGCTTTTAAATTCAACATTGCGATACAAAATTAACCACGACAACGCTATTATTTCGCATCGTTTGGAGAAACACGACTGCATTCGATACGCGATTCGCCTTATAATTAGAGAGATCGATCCTACGATCTGAATGGTTGTCGCGTGTTTGCAACAGAAGAAATTACACGCTTTCAAAGACGTCGTAGGCAAACCAGAGTCGATATTTCATTAGAGGAGTTCATTATCCGACGAACGCGGTGAAACAGCAGAAGTCGCTTCGCTATTTAGATTCTGGCACGAGGATTTAAAAGGATAGCGTGATCGTCCTAAATTCGTGGGAGTGTCTGCCATTTACGCGTCGATAAATATCGTTGAATACATTCAATAAATTATCCGCCATCATCTGCCTCAATACCTATCAAAGTTGTTGATCAGAAAATCGTTCGACCACGAGAAAAATATTTCATCTGCTTAAAGTAATTTCTCGTTTCTTGTATTTTAATGCCTCGTTTTTCTTGAATACGTTTACGCGATATGTGTAACTCAGAAGGTGCGTTAATACCACTTACGTAGCGAGTTAATGTTCCTTCCGTCAGCGGAATTGCGCTTCTTCGCGAACGGAGAACGCGTATGAACTAAAATATGCAGCAGACATTTAATAACCATGATTCAGAGCCACGAATTGTTCGATACACGGATTTCTGGAATTATGTGGGTCACGGGTTACCGACGAAAAAATTCTCGGACTCTGACACAATACCGAGAAGTCTTAAACGGCGAACGGCCCATAATTGGTAAAAATGTTAATCGAGTTTTGTTTTTAAGCGAAATATTTAAAATCTGATTCGACGTGTATGTAATAAAAGATAGCGAAAGTGAAACGCTTGTTATACGATGAATATTTTTACCTTCCGTAACTTTAATCAAAGTGCGAGGAAAATTCGGTGTGCAGTCATATCTTTGCCAAGAATTATGTGTCATCGAATTACACATCGCCCACTTAAAACTATGATCCAACCTGTCGGTGATTTGTAGCGTACCGAGTCGTTCGTGATTTTACTTTACCTTTTCACAAGATCGATCAATTCCATGATTAATTCACAATTTCCTTATATGACGATGATGATGATGATGATGATGATAATAATATTGTTAGTATCTTAGTTGGTATTTATCAATCCCGATGTTTATATCGCAATTTCATTATTTAGTATAGATAATTAACATTCAAAAAATAATTATTTTAACTTCTCCTATTTATTTATCGTAATGAAACGGCCGAATTGAACGAGTTCGAAATGAACAATCGTAATACTTTTAAAATATCTTCGTAGATATTCTTCGACATATTAAGCTATGTTTGCACAAATGTCCAGGAAACAATAAATTTCAACAATCGCAAACGACTCGCATACCCTTCAAAATCAATCGTAAACAAAGTAGGCTGTTCCCTCGATCGAAGTAACGTTATTTGTAGAATTGCACGAATTTCGAGTCAGCGGCGTTAGAAAGTATTCTTCTAATACGACGATCAGAATTTATTTTATCGTAACTTTAAGTACCAAAAAGAGCAAAATTGCATTATAAGAATTATAGACACGCGGAAACCTTTCGTCTGGATAACATTTTTGCGCGACAACTTTAATACATTGTAGCGCAAGAGGAGCCATAAATAAGCAAAAATCAAAGTAGGGAAGACAAAGACTCACCATCCTCGACCGTATCTATCCCGGTACACGGAAACAGCGAATCCGAACATGGACCTGGTCTCGTTTCGATAAACCGCGTAATGTTTGGTCTCCACGTTAAACGCGTCTGAACACCAGGGTGGCAAGCCGACGATGAAAATCAGGCCTATTAGACCCGCGATAAAATTCGTGTACCACATGCTTGCACGTTTTGCCACTCGACCACACGTTCAGTCGTTCTCATGCACGAAGGAGATGGGTTCGACTCGATAAACTGTCATAAGCGCGTGCACGACGATCAAGATCGATCCTCGCGATCGATGGAGCAATGGTGATGGTCGGTCAGGGTGTCGGCGGTGATAACGGTCGTACCATCGACGACACGTGACATTCACGAGGTCCTCGAGGCACTGTGAAACGGACACTCGATACGAAACGACGGACGGAAACGACAGAAGTAGGGGCACAAGAGAGTCGGGGACGTCTGCTTGACGGACGGCCGCGGACAGACTGAGTAGAAGTCTGTTCTTTCGGTTACTCTTCGCTCTCTTGACTCACGAGGGCTGCAACTCCCACCCACCGTACACGGTTCCGAAGTTGCGCTCCGCTTCGGCGTGCTTGCGTACCGCAACTAAGCTCGCCGCGACCCAATCGGCCTCTGCTCTCTGCTCTCGTCTCGTTCCCGCTGTCTTTTTTCTGCGTTTCTACTCGCCGCTGTGGTTAATCGCTCGACGCTGTTTTCGCGGATCGAAACGGTATTGAACTTGCCAGTCTATCGACGAACGCCATGTGCATCAATCGGAATCGCGAATCAATACGAATGAAGAGAAGGTAAGATTTTGAAACGAGGCGATGAACAGATAATGATAAGAACGATACGATAGAACGTTCCGTAACGATCTTTTCGTATACTTTTTATAAGCTGAACGAGACAACGATAACGTTATTTTGGTAGGTATATTAGTTACGTAAATGAAGCGATAGGTTTCGTGTAAAGATTTTTACGGAAAATCCCAGGACTTTTTGAAACGTTTTATGCTTTTATAATTGGAGGAGAAGAATTGAAATTATTTTGAATCGGATATATATAAAGGAAAAATTACGCGAGAGTAGAAAAAGAGAACGTTGCATAGAAGACTCTTCCGTCCTTGTTTAACTGGAAACGCGCACTGACGCCACTCGCAGATCGGTGTTACATTAACATATTTATCGTACGATTATGCACGCGTTATTAGACAAAGATACAAGGCGCCTCTGTGCAGCATTCTCTTTCTAACGTTATATCGCTTCTTCAGCTTGCTCACGTACGCTATCCTTACATCTCTATGTTTGTTACAGTCGTGCGTGTAAAAATAACATTGTCCGCTTTTGTCATTTTCCCCGGGAAGATGATAACTTAGGAATTGGAAAATAAATTATATCAGGAAGATATTATCGAATGCTTCAGTGCATGGGTGAAAGTTGTAAAAGTGAGCACTATCTATATCGTCGTCTATGAGAGTACGCTCGTTGTTACACTTTACGGAAGAAAATTATATCCCAGGGGCGAACTGTACATCGGAGAGTTTGAAAAAGTTCCAGTGGGCTTGTAAACATTTGACGTTCTACGTATAATTTAATTAATGAAATAAAAGTAGAGGGCCGGTAATCATGTCGGTAATCTGCTGATAAAAATTTCCCAGTCCGCCAAATAAATATTATTGTACATAAAATTTATGATTTTTAGGAAATCGTACCGCAAATTTATCCACATCCTATCTTCTAGATTATAGAAGTATAGTCGCGTGTGTCGTTTAAAGTTTAAAGAATACAACGATTCTAATAATCAACCTCCCAAGCTATTCAATTGATACAGAGCCTAGTACATCAATAGCTGTTCGAACTACTGAATGAGGGAAAAGATATTGAATATCTCTCAAAAGTTTTTAAAGCACATGGAAACATTTGATGAGGTTCGAGCGTAACATACCTAATGAAGATTTTAACGAAGACCATCGGTAAAATCTTTATTTTGGGGTGTAACGCACATGAATCTACAAATTTCGTGCATAGAAATTCGCATTATTTTTGCAATTTCGAATAAAGAGGCCGAAGGACCTATCCTCAGTGGTTTGCCATCTTAGCGCAAGAGGATTGAAATCTAAGCCTCCACTAAGATTGCCACTTTAAAAGATTCTTTTAAAAGTTATAAATATGAATATCGTTGAACGTATTGAAACTATGGAAATTATAAAATATAAAACGCTAGATTTTTAGATGAAGATTATTCAATTGCATATTTTATTGCTTTCCAGTTCCAGCTTTCTGATGACTTTTGGCACATGGCAGACTGAAGAGTTCGTCTTTGAATTAAACAAAGACCAGAAACAACGGCTTGAACGATTCATCGGCATACGAGATCAAGATCGACGAGTTTATCTAACAAAGTGGTAATAACGAGCAAATCTTTGGGGAAGGACTTGTATCAAATCACACTGGTTGGCAGCAAACCACCTATTTGACGGTGGCTGATTGTTCCGAAGACAATGTCTATCGACAAGTTACATGTAGTCGTACAATTGGCTATGGATTGGGAAAACTGCCATCTGCATATTTTTACGAAGGGGAATTTGTAATACGGCAATGTATCAGAAGAGAATTTTGGCACCTCGGATATTAATGATGCAAGTGTATCGTTTAAAAATGCTTCTTCGTACGGAAGGGGATAAAGTAAATTATGTGTATGACCTGCGGGGGTAATTGGGATCATGTGATTCATTATCCGATCAGGTATTGTTTCATGTTCCGAGGGATGCATCAAGGGAAAAAAGATGTGTCCGTTTGAAGATTCAGGTGGACTTTGGGGGTATTACGAAAAGCTTGAAAACGTCCGTGATGTTAACAATCCAGAGCGAGAAGAGTTACATGACTGGCTGATGCGCGATATAGAGGAGCGAAAATATGATCTTAAAGCAATTAATCTGCGTTTGGCTAATCTTTATTCATAAATGAATGGTCAGTCAAGGGAAAATCTCTCAGGATGACTTCATTGGCTATATATTTATCCGATTAAAAGCGACGGTGATTTTTGATAAATCAATAAATCATATTGTCATGCAAGGAAATAATCATAATCTATCACGATAAGGTCAATAAAAAATATTTTTGAATATTTTCTAAACAGAATTACCTAAATTAACATGAATCCAATTTAACTTGAACAAATACGAAACACGTGATTAGAAATACTTATTGGATATACATATTATTCACTGATATTCAATTATAGCGCCTATCTATTTCATCAACTTTGTAAATATGTATATACCCACATGAACATCGCCTTAACGATAATTCCGTTTTATTAACGTACATAAATTATACAATACACATAAATTTACAATCTAAATCATGTGCAAGTATTATTTTAATTCTTTGTAAAGAATATGTTATGCAATTAAAATGCATTTAGCCCCTATTATAAAAATAAAATATTAAGGTTGGACAACGGCAATAGTTGCGATAAAAATAATCCATATCAAATATCAATTAGAAATCATAAAAACTTATTGTACCTTTATGTGCCAGTTGCACGAATTTCATAATACCGAATATTATAATTTCTTGTTTTGCGATCTCCTGCTGATACGTTGGGACGCTAAAATCGAATTATAATTACATACAAATATATATCTATAAAAGAAAATATATACATAATATCAAATTAACAAAAGTTAAAATAAAGTTATTTAATTACATTTCTCTTCTATTTCCAAACTAGAGGTTTCCATGGACATACTCCTACTTTTACGTTTGCTTTTTTTAACGTGAGGAGTCAAAGGTTGGGTTGGTTTATTTGTCCTATTACTATGTTCTTTTTCTGAAATAAAACACGTTCGTTTAAACATTGCATTTAAAGACAAAATATTATGTACTTTATATAAAATTACCTATGCCAGAAAATTTTACACTTCTTGTGGATCTTCTCTTGTCACTACTTTTATCCAAACATGTGTCATTACAACTATAACACAACAACTCTATATTTGTCTTTTCATTATTACTAGCATTTATTTTAAAACGACTTTTTCTTCTTCTCCTATCAATAGGAGTTTCATTTTCTTTATGTTCTGTTTCTTGTATATTAACGGATACTCTTCTGGAAGATCTCCGCCTAGGCGTGGGTGTTTCTGTTGAAGTAACAATTCTATTTCTCAATACTCTTACATTGTCAGTTTGCTCGTTTGTTTCCTCGTTGCTACTTATAGAATATTTTTTAAAGTTTTCATTCAATGTACTTAGATCTATATCGTCTGAAGTTTCTTTGTTAGTTTTATCTAATGTGAAGGTTCCATCTAACACTGACTCATCCTCGTCCACTGCATTTTGCCTGGTGATCTTCCTGAATGGTGTATTAAATCTTTTATTTGCCTCTTGTAACGGCGTAGCTTTTTCTATCTTTATAATCGGTATTTTATGAATGTTCATGTTTGCCGAATTTCTACCTCCCACAGATTCTTTGATTTTGTCTTCATCAACAAAATCATCCTCGTCGGAATTACTGTCATCAAAATAAAGCTTTTTTTCCGCGTTAACTTTCATTTCTGTACTATCAAAGCTATCTATCCTTGATAATGCGACAGCTAAATCCATCTTTGTCTGTGTTTCTTCGTCAATTGATACTTCATTTAAAATTATATTATCATTAAAATTAATTTTATTTGCAGATTTTACTGTTGATTCTGTTTCATTAAAATTTTTTTGTTGTTTCAGTATGCTCTTGCCTGGTGTTCGATTAGAATTAATATAGGATATCGAATCGTCTAACTGAATCTTTGGAGTTTTACACATCTGACTTATCTTAATTATTGTTAATGGACTCTTTACTATCTTTGGTGTTTCGGATGATTGTACCTTTTGGAGTAAACTTAATCTTTTATCATCTCTCGCAGATATAATTTCATTTTCACTGGAATTAATAGACCTAGATTTAAGTTCTTTCGCATCACCGCTATTTCTCAACTTCATTTTCTTTTTCGCTAAGAAAGCTCTAAGAGAACTGGGCTTCATTGATACAACTTTCTTTTTAACAATTTTTTTTTTAGCAACTGGTCTCTGAGCAAACAATTCCTCTTCTTTCCAAGCATGTGCACGAAGATTTTCTAATTTTTCAAATCGTACATCACAGTTTTTCACTTCTATGTACATCATATCCCAAAATCCTTGCAAATCCTTACATGTAACCAACATTTCACCCTTTCCTGTTTCACAATCATTAACTAATCTTCGAAATCTTTCAAATTTTTTGCTTATTAACAAATTTGTTTGCCCAATAGCTTGATTTATTTCATACTGACCGTCATCTGTAGTGTCAGGCTCTGTTTTGATTTCTGCCCATTTTTCACACAATTCATTTAATCTATTTATTTCTTTATTCAAAAGAAAATGAAAATATTGTGCAGTACGTTCTTCTTCTTCAATCGAAATATTCAAATTTTTCATAACGGTATCTTTCGTAGGAATATCGTTGTCTGAGGAACGAGTAAGACTAAAACCTCGTCTTAACTGTTGTTCTTTTCTGGCATTGCTTTTTCCACGACTAGAAACTATATGAGGTGAAAAGAAAGCTGGTTCACATGGAGGACTTGACAATATAGATGTAGACATATTATTGTCTAAAGAAGAGGCTGCTGCTGTGATGCTGCTATTATTATGTATTTCATTATCATTTGGTGTTTCCTTATCACTAATTGATAATTTTAATGATATAGATTCCACAGAACTATCTTTTGTATCAGCCACCGATAAATGGTCCTTTTCTTCAATAAACTCTGTACTACGGTTTTTAATACTAGCCCTTGTCACTTTTGAAGGAGTATTTAAAAGTTGACTTAGTCTGGCAGGTGACATACTTTGTACGACTACTTTCCCAAATAATGGCATTTTAGGCAATCCTGGTGGAGCTTTAAATTTATGTCCCTCAGGAGCAAAAGATTGCACTTCCTTTTTCTGATTCTTCTGATCTTTATTTGGTACATTTAAATTCTTACTTGAATTTTCTGCATTTTTCTTCTCGTTTGCTTTATTCATTAATCGCTTCTCTGTCGCCCTTGTTACTCGTTTTGGAAGAGGCTTAGATGTAGTGGTAAGTGTTTTAACTGGTGTAGCTGTTGTAATTGGCGAATATATTTTATGATGAACAACTCCAACTATAAACGGTCGTTTTTTTGTACGTTGTTCAACCTTCTTACGTTTTTCACGTTCGGCTTTCCATTTTTCAAGTCTACGTAGACGGTCTTCTACAGCAGGATCAGTCTGTGCTTCTGAAATTAAATTTTAATTAACTAATTGTAACAATTTTTAATAATTATTCATAAAACTTTAATAGAGTTTGATACAAACTTTCATCTTGAATATTTATCGTAGTGTTTGATATATTGCGATTTTCATTAAAAGTCTTTGCTCTGTAACTTTTACGCGACTCTCTATATCTTTCAGCACGGATAATACGATTTTTTTCTATATTTCCAGCTTTACATGCTTTGTATTTCTGCAACATCGCTATTTTATTTTATGCTTATTTTATGCTGCCGACGAGATTAAACGTATCTTTCGTTTAACCGTTTGTGGTTCAACGGAAAACAGTTTAAACATACTACGCTATAGAAGTGCTACCAACAGCAATGAAAGCTATGTTCTTACCAATTCCTTTCAGATTTTAATCTTCGCTGATATTAATTTATCAGAAATGAAAGTATAATTCCATTTACGACTCTTCCTCTAACTTTACTGTAAAAATTTCTTCGTTAACAACTCATTAGAAACTAAGAAAAGAAGACTAAAAGAATATTTAATACCAACATAAGAATTTTTTTATGAATGAAACCTGCAAAATTGTATAATATAATCTCCTATAATATACACTCGTCAATAATTCGAGATTAATTATGAAACAATATAGAAACCAAACAATATCATTACATTCATACAATGTAGTTTAAATAATTTTGCATTAAAATTTGGAGCTATTAAAAATGCTTACAAGCTACTTACAGTGTTCATAATACCAGCGACGAAATCATTTTTGTATTTTTGTTTAAATTCATAACGGCAATTTTTTTTTTAAATTACGGTTTGTATAAGATATAGCGAAGAAAATGGAGAGATAGATATAATTAATATTAAAAATTGCAAATTAAAATTTTTAAAAAGTGTTATTCGTGCAATGTTAAGCATGAAATTAAAAAACTGGATATGATATATACAAGTTCGAAATAATCTTCCAGTGCGCCAATGTTCGTTTAAACTTTTATATAATAGTGACTTTCGTTTTCAAGAATGTTTACACTCATACATAAACATACATTCTCTTTATTATTCCAATCTCACTTGCGAATTTTATTTGTTCTTCAAATTATGCATCTCAATAACTAGTTAGGAAAATGAAAAGCTTTCAGTCTATATGCATCATTTTGTGATAAGTACATATATCTTTTCACACGTATTTCTAAATGTTATTTTAACGGATTCTCGATATTAACATAGTTAAATACTTGAATTTGTTATTAAATCATAAGGAAAATACTTTTCTTTTATTTAAGTGCGTCAGAATTTGGAGGAAATAAATCATGCACTTTATAATTAATACTAAAATTTAAATAATTTTATTTCGTCTTATTTACAACTTCTATTACAATAAAATGTATGTCGTTTAATATAACATTAGTGGAAACATTTTTATATGTATCAATATTTCCATTTTTATAATTATACACATATTTAACAAAATATGTATTTCAAGATTTTGCACTAGTTTAAACTTAAACAATCATTAACATGGGTTTCCAGTAAATGTACATTCGGGAATGTACGATTACAGCTTGGACATGACAATGATAACAATGGAGGCTGTAATTGTTCAATAATGTTTGTCTAAAATTGAATAGATACAACATAATTTCTGATATATCACAAATAATCAAATTATATATCTATAAAGCATGGAAACATTTGGCAACTTACTTGACTTTCAGACGTATTTAGAGATTTAATTTGTTGTTGCAGTCGCTCGTTAAATTCTATTTGTTTTTGTAAATCCGCATTTAGTGCATTTTTCTCTTGTAATAGTATCTCCCTGAGTTTTCTCTCTTGGCCAAAATCTTCTTCATAAAGTCTTAACTGTGTTCGCATCAAACTGTTATCTTCCACCTGCATTAATGATAAAAGATTATTACTACATTTGGATTGTTAGAAAAAAGTATTTGATTCTAATTTTTATTGAATAAATTAGTCTTACATGTTGTGCTAATTCTTTCTGCAGCTCTTTTATACATGCTTTCTTTTTCTGTACACTTTCATGCATTACACCAATTTCAGCAATTAGCTGGTTATATTTCGTTTGAAATTTTTCCTTTTCTGATTCTAAAGATTTTTTATAATAAATTTCATGCAATCGACTTTGTTGGTCCAAAGATGTTTGTTCTTCCTGTAAACTGATTTTTTCTTGCTGTAGAAGTTCTTTAGCATTGTTTAAATTTTTGTATTCCATTTCTAAGGCCTTTTTTTGACTGTCGAGCATCTTCTTTTCTTCTTCAAGATTTTCTCTCTCTTTCTGAAGTGCAATTCTTTCTTCTTCGAAAAATCGTTTATTATCAGCGTTTTCTTTTTCTGATTCTACCGTTTTTTCAATGCATTCTGAAGTCCCACTTTCCTTTAATATTTTTACTTTGTCTGTATTTTCATTCAATATCGAGTCTAATTCACAGCAAACTTGTTTGCTAAGTTGATTTTCAGGAATAGACACTTCCTCCTCTGTTGCTGTATCTTGTTTGTCATTTGCATCAAGAAACTACAATAGAATAGTAATATTAACAAATGTATGAAGAAAAAAGATATAACATACCTCGTATCCCATTTCCGAATGACTAGTTAGTTCAGAGCTAAGTCTCATTTTCAGGTCCGTATTTTCTTTTTTAAGGTAGTTTATTAATTCTCTAGTTTCAGCAAATTTTTTCTTATGATTTTGATGTATTCTCATAATATCTTCTTGCCATGTCGCTAGTGTGTTGAATTGTTGTTTCATAGCTATATTATTCTGTTTCAAAGTTTCTTTTAATTTTGTGTTTTCTTGTAACACCTCATTTAACTTTTGATGTACTTCTACTGAATCCCATGATGCTATCATAGAATTATAGTCCTGCATATAAAATTAGATTTAAACAGGTCTACAGGTTAATTTAGAACATTAAATTTTAGTCAATTAATAGATACATACAATAGACATACTCTTTTGTTGAATATCAACATAAGATGCAAGTGATGATTGTTGGATAGTATCTAGTGAATCTTTACCTAGCACCACAAAAGATAATGACGCGTCATCTTCTTCAACAGCACAAACATCTTTAACTGCATCTTTACAATACAAAGGTGCATCTTCGTCCAATTTGAATCTAGCCTTTCCATTATTTACAGTAAACCCAAGATTCTGCAAATGGCTTTCTGGCTCGGCATATAGTCTTGGATTAATATTCAATAGTTTGGTCGAATTCTGCTCTTCTGATGTAGATTTTTGTTCTTCATTAGGCTCCATGATTAAAATATCATCTGTATCAATATTTTGATATTTTGATGATTTACTTTGATAATTTAAGTACTTGTTGATATTACAAAATGTCCAGTAATTATAGTTTTATACGTATATTTTCACTAAATTACGATAAACTATAATTTAAATTTAAGATAATAATAAAAACAGTTTTCAAAGTTACTTCGTTATTTATAGCAATATAAAATCTATCGGCAATAATTAATATTAGAATTTAGATATATCTTTTCCATAGCGACGAATAAGTGACAGTTAAGATAAAATATTTTTTATTCCATATTTTGATAAAATCCAGGCTTGCCAGAATCACTGTCTTATAAATATGACGTCGTATAAAACTGACAATTCATTATATTTCACTTTGTATATGTTGATGAATTATATGAATGATAGCGCTACAAAGCGATCATGTCCAATCATAAAATTAATTTATTCTATTATCGACTTTTATTTGTGAAAGTTAACTTTTCGCAGAGAGAAAATTTTTGGTTTCAGATTACATTTGGAATAAATATATACTAAATGGAAACCCTAGATAATTGATTCACACAAAATGTCGGACTTTTCCTTACCAACTGTACAAATATTTCACTATTTAGAGTTTATTTCTAACAATTTTTTACCAGTTTCTACTAGAGAGGAAATGAGAGTGTAAGGTGTTAGCGTTAAATTATTAAAATAAGATGTAAGTTTATATTCAATATAATTCACCTACGTGCCTTAAATATTTGGGACTATTCCATGTTTTTTCTACAAAAGTGATGTATTATATGAACAATAAATTTAAATAACATAGTAAGTCTTTATTTCTGACATATTGTACCAGGCCTCTACTCTAATGTTTATACATTCCAAGAAAACGAATAGAAAAGTCACGAGTCATCCAATGAGGAGAGTCGCTGGCTGTCAATAAATATGAAACAAAACACGTTTGTAACGGCTATTTTGCGGCGGTATTTTGAATCACGAGTATCGGATTAGTTTTGAGTTATCCTTTACTTTCTTGCTACCGTGAGGACAATACATCCTGTACCTCGTCCAATGTACTATTACAGTATTACATGTGACGGTATCCCATAAGATGACAAGTCCATCGTTATCGCTTGCGACGCGACGATTGAATTGAATATAATTCTCATACTTGTTGTAGCAAATCGTTGAAAACGCAAGAGACACACTGATTATTCTCGTGATCGGTATTTCAGAATGTGAGATACAAATAAATAAATAAATCCCATAATAAATCCCGTATAATGTCAGGTCTATTCTGTATTTAGTCAATGATTAAGTCAATGACTCGACACAGATAAAATTAAAATTACCGTCCCATTGATACGCTTATGTAACGAAGCAGCACGTCATTCACACGATGAGTATGTTACATATACGCATATTGCGAAAGAATGATAATGATTTGACTCGACATACTAAAATTTATTATCACAGGTTCAATGTATATTGTCGGATGACAGTTAAAGACTAAAAAGTAAAAAAATAAGATTAAAAATTATTCAATGTTCCCTAGAAATCAGCAAACCATGCTATAAATGATCCTTTGACACTTTATGAAAAATGTGGTAGACTTCAAACCAGTCTACTCGCAACAATGTATAAAAGAATATCAAAGCTCGCTCTATGGAATTTGCGAGTGCAGATGATTAACGTTTCCTTAATTAATCCAGCAAATGATCTGCATAATTGATGAAGAATAATACAGAAAACATAAAGTGCACGATGCATGCGATATTTCTTTCCTTCAGTTTCGTAATCAATTAGCTGTTGCTGACGAAAGTGTTGGATGTACTATTAAGGTATAAATATAATCTCGTAAACAAGAGATAATCAATTTTTCTGTTCTTTCGAAAATATTTTCTTTTTTACGTCATATACAAAATAAAAAATATCTTCGAAGCGACTCGATGTGAATTCAAAGCAGTTATACAATTTGATATCTCCATATCATATGACTTCTTATTTGTATTTTTTATTTTTTATATTTCAAGTTTTCTATCTAACCTAAATTATCCGTTAATAATCATTTATTTCTCGTTTTACGAAGGATTTATAATTTTGTAATACAATAACTTTGAAGGAATATTTAAATTCGTTATTTCTTACGTTACTTCGGTTTTTTTTCTTTTTCTTTTTTTTTTTTTTTTTTTTTTTTTTTTTTTTTTTTTTTTTTTTTTTTTTTTTTTTTTTTTTTTTTTTTTTTTTTTTTGCATAATTACATGCAATATCATTCGCAGAAACCGAATATTGAACAGTTGCATCGTATGATATGTTAAGGAGAAATAGACGCGTTAGGTCAGGCAGATGCCTACCGGCTGACGGTATACTATCCCTGCCTTATTCTACTGATCTCCAAACCGGACTACGTATTATATGTGAATTTTATCTCATAAAGAATCAATATTTTCTTGAATTGTGCATATATTTTTGCACAAACCAGCACTGGTGATCGTTAAGATTGTATTGTAATAAAAATTAAACAAATATTTGAAGATTATTTTGCGTCGATACGAAGACAACGAATACGTTTCTCCAAACGATGATATTAACGTTATCGTTATATTAACGTTGATATTTTATTACGAGTTATTTTTATATATCAGTCTTTCTTTGCAGTCAGTAAGTAGTGGCACTTTAAACGATAACTTTACTTTTGAAATTGCGTTGTTCTATGATATCAGTTTATCAGTAAATATTAGAGTTGCGCAGCAAAGCTCTGGTAACCCACCTTCTTAGATTTTCTGCTAGATATATACAGTATTAGATATATGCAGATATACGCAGGTTACTTATTGATAACATTTTCGATGCTTCTACATCATCCGTTATCAATCATCGGACTCTCACGATATTCCTGGCACACGTAAATACAGATTTATCTTTTAACGAGCGAAAGAACGATTTCTAGATGTAAACAAATATACTTTCAGTAATATTCCTTTAAACAGGAGATTACAGTCTCAATATAGAACTGCTTTAAACATGTGATCTCGATATATGATACACGATTTATCTCAACGCGATAAATGTTTGCACCAAGATTGGATGTTATAAAAAAATTAACGTGTCACAAATTTTTGTAACTTGAAGTAGAATTAATGGTAAGAAAAACTCGGAAACTGCACTATGAAAAGACTTCGTCAAAAGTGACGCGATTGGCAGATCCGATTTTGACGTAAACTCACGCGATACATTATTATTAGTACCTACTAGTGTCATTTTTGAATCCTTGACAAGAAACTGCCAAATGGTACTATATCGTATGCTGTTTTCTAAAGAAACTTGCAATACCTTTTAGTAAGCAAAAAGATATGCGTATTCGAGAAATGATTATCAAAGTAAATAGCTGAATTAGGTATAATTTTTTTTCTTCCGTTGCAAATTATAATTGACGTAATTCTTACTCGATAGATGGCGACGTATGTTATGTAACCGAAGATATTGAGAATTATTTACATGTATGTATGGGAAATATAATATTTTCACGAACATTTTGAAAGATTTAATAATATTTTGGTTACACGAGGTACGACTATTTAATTTATTAATTGTGTGGAACATAGTTCAGGTAGGCACGTGATCCGGCTTATCGTTACGAACTCGTACTAACGGACTGTAAACTCTAATTAATATGCACACATGTAATTATATTAGCATAATATAATAAGAAACGAAATGTGAACGTAAACGTAATAACTTTGCTTAATCACATGGATAATTAAAACATAAAAAGACATTACATGTATAAATAGGTATGATTATATCGTATATAGATGGATCTTTTCCGTTAAAAGGGATACATTTGAAAAATATAACTTTCTATCGATCTATTTAATAATACTATCAAACTCGGTTATTATATATGCTACGCTGCTAACTAAACTTTATTTGTTTCCTCTAGACCAGACACTCGACGGTACAATATGAGTATCTCGGTAAGAGTAGCGACGAGAGTTTGAATCTCAACTTCGATGCGATTCGAGAGATTTCAAAATTCGCCAAGACTTTCACGATTTGGAAAATTTACAAAATCAGATCGCGAATTTCAAAAGTCATCGAAACTTTAGAGACCGAAGCCCCGGGGCGAGGCCTCGAGATTCAACGCTCATCGAGACTTTCAGAAGCTTCAAAATCATGTCCGAACTCTTCGTTTCACTGTGTGTACATGTTCGAAACGACCCGAATCGTTTCAGAACACATCACCAAACAAAAACATTATTCTGTAGCCAGTAAACTCGCACGATACACTATCGGACAATATGTCCAACTTGTGATAAGGTTATTTCTCGGTCGGCGTAACCGCTAGCTGGCGACACCGTCGGTCGTCCGAAGAAACGCGCATCACGGTACGAGCAGGCGCAGGTTGGTATACCAATCGCGCCTGTCTATTTCCATAGAGGTCGAACGCGTGTACCAGCGAGAACAGTTCGACGTGCTTCAAGATTTCACTGCGGCTTAGACTTCAGCCGGACGGGGTCTGGCCTACCTTGTCCCCGGCGTGCGACACCGTAAGTACACCGAATTATTGAATGAGATTCGACGTGTTTTCGCCCGTTTCACCGTATTACGTCTTCCGATCGTTCGCGTCGCGTACAATCTTTCCGTGCACAGTATTTCCCGGCGCGGCAATGAATTATTGACAATTCATGGTCGCCGGCAAATGACCGGGTGAAGCTGGCCCAGAAACCTGAAATCCCTTGGCTGTCACGA
Source organism: Bombus difficillimus (assembly GCA_014737525.1). Classification (NCBI taxonomy): domain Eukaryota; kingdom Metazoa; phylum Arthropoda; class Insecta; order Hymenoptera; family Apidae; genus Bombus; species Bombus difficillimus. Next base: position 5,397,274 of record JACXIT010000176.1, read on the forward strand.
TCGCAGTGCCGAAACAACGCGTGTGTGTGTTTTGCTTGAGATTTGCGTGCGTGCCGAGTTTCGCGGTCTGCGCCAACAACGAAATTGACCCACGCGAGTTATCGTGCCGCGGTTCGCTGCTCTCGACTCGAGAGTCTGTGGCTCGGGATGCGCCGATTGGCCGCGCGTGTACCAAAATTTTTGGCATTTTTATTCGTTCACCACTCTCGACCGAATTCAAATTGGCGCATCCGCGATTACAACACGCCCGTCTCGGGTAAACATAGATGCACAGATCCTGGCAACAATTCGAAATCGACCAACGTCGAATGCACCATCGAGCGGTCTCTTTGTTTCGTGCATTTTTTTCTTTTTTTTTCAAAGCACAGTGAGAATAAGGAAGGATAACGTGTTGTGTAATTCTCGAGTCGGTGACAAACTCGTTAGAATCGAACGTCAAAGAGTCGCCGAAACGAACATTTACGAACGTTCTGGCCATACGATCTACCCCGAATGACGGTTTAGGACGTTTATGTAATAATTCGGTGAATCGTCATGGTCGATCAACGAGGTCTCGATGCAGGGTCGAAGATCACGAGATTCCGCGTTGATTGCTCGAGCGTGGACATGTTCTTTAGATTTGGAAAATCAATTTTTTCGTGCCTTTCTGTTACTATAGTTAGATATTTTTATCATTACGAGCAACTTCGAACAACCTAAACTCTTTATAATTAGAATAACCAATGTCAACGAGCCGAAAGATTAATATTGTAAGCGATTATCTCTACTTTAATCGTAAATTTGGCAGCTAGTATCGTTACGAGTTAACGGAATTAATGCGATCGAAGCTGCTTGTGAGCGAATGTGGGACCGTACAATTTTTTGATCTGATAAAATAATTTTTTATTACGTAACTTCATTTCTTGCGTTCATATAGGAAAATATTATGTACGGAATAACTTTTCAGCGATACGATCTCCCCTTTACAGAAGAGAGATTCGGTTTTCGTACGCTTATCGAATTACTTTAATCTTCCAATTAATCTGTATTAGACGAGAAACTAATTTTTTATGACAATATAAGTTTAATTAATACGGTCATTTGAAATTTATTACAGGGTTTTCCCGGCAATTGAAATTCTCGGTGCTTTTTTGCGATATATGTAATATACGTCGTTTTATTTATTCCCATTCTTTTATATATTTTTTTGCAACATTAAAGAGAGCAATTATACGATTAATTTCGGTATACCACACTGGAGTTGACGTTGTAATTGACGTCCAAACACGAATATCATTCTTTAAATTACGTTTTTAAATTTCTATTCGGAAGTATCAGTTCATAAATATTTATATATCGACGGCAGTGAGCGAAGAATTTGCAATGCATGTTGTTTAAACGTGTTCGTATATTCAGTCCTTCTTCCATTCCGTCCATATATTTCTCTCGTATCGGTTACAGAATTCGACTAATATTTTAGAAATGCTAGCGAATAGCTGGCGAAAATGTAACGTTACGTATCTAGTGGCGCTTGAAACCTTAACAATATTGCACGATGATTAGGTCAACTGTTTTTGATTCATACCGACGAAGATAAAAGGAAATAATAGAATCTTCTAGCTCCTTCTATCTTTTTATATCTTCAGCTCTCCTTATCTACGATACTTACTTCGCATCTATCCGAGGAATTCCTGCGTTCAAGTATACCGATGAATGAAAGCAATTATTTAATGAATCACCGGGTACAATATAGCTGTTGCTTGATTAGAGAAAAAAGCCTACGGTATGTACCACAAATTGTATTACTTCGCTTTAATAACAGTTGTAATTTGATAATTTCGTCATTCTTAAGATAATACGTATCGCACAGTTCGTTGATCGATGGCGAAGATTTAGATTTTTGAAGTTTCTAGATTGTGAAGATATTATTTGCGTGGGAATGTTAATTCATCCTAAGCGTAACTACAGTTAGATAATCGGACGTATCGTTCCTCCGATAAGAAATTGCTTGTTTTCTCAATGAGACCGATGACAAATATCGATCGGTAAATGACAATTACGTACTAATCGCGAAGTTTCATTAGTTTACGCGTTTGTTCCTTTTCGAGTAAAAATTTTTCCCAGTAGCCTTCGAGATGCTTTTACCGAAATTTTCCCTCGGTACATGTACATCGTATACGTATTTGGCAACGTAAGATCCTTAATTACATTCACTGACGTTTAATCGCGTTGGTTAAACATCGATGCATCGCGGCTGTATCTCTGATACACCTGCAATTCGCGCGACAAATACGCACAAGTGTGTTAATTGACGCAGTATGCGTACGAATACGACGACGAGAGCGCGTGTGCAGGCGCCGATCAAACGAGACGCATCATTTTCCGCAGTCTTTCTCTTCTCTCCGCTTTGCGCATTGTCCGTCATTCTATTTATTCTCTTGTGACCAGCGCGTTTTTTTTTTTTTTTTTTCATACAATCTTCCATAAACGTTTCACGAATATTACGTCGACGAATTGTGCGCTTTATCGTAAAAAAATCTGTTATTGGTAACAACGAGCCTTCCAGTGGATGATTTAAATGTACAGTCTATGAGTTTGGTAAAAATTGCGTTACTTCTTGGGTCGTCTTTACGAAATAACTGACCAACACAATCTCGCTTCGGTCAACAAGAAGCTAACGACGAGTTCCGATACTTTTAAACATATATACGCATTATCACACGCGTACATTAACCGAATACATTCATTGACCGAATACACGCGAAAGGAACGCCCAAAGAATAATCCACGAGAATTCCAATACACGAGTCGTCGTTCTCTTTCTCAAAGAAACAAGTTTTCACTGGGTCCGATTTATTTGACGGTTACCTTCTCCGGTATAATACGCTATATCGCTGTGAACTAGATAATTTGAACGATGTATCGTATAGGATGTTCAAACTGTGCCAAAACGAACGAGACAGTCCTCAAGGAGGAACGTTTACGTGTTCCCTCAACAGCCGGTTAACGTTCCTACCTCCCTACTTGCCTGCTAGGAATATCGATTCAGTTGACGCCCCTTTTTCGGACTAACGTTGAAATCGTTAGCCACGATCACCCCGCTCTTTAATATAACTCTTTCGTACAGTCGGTCGGCTTAGTCTTCATCTGGCCACTTTTAAAACTGACGGATCAGCTGTTTCAATCTCAACGATGCTTTCGGTCTTAGAAATCGATATCATCTTCCAGCATCGAATCGCCGTTGGGCTCACAAACGCAGTCGCCAGGCGATAAAAACGATAAGCGTTACAACGCGAACCATAAGACTCGTCGTAATATTTAACGAGTGAAAAAATCGAATGAAAAGGATGAATTTAGCTTCCACCTTTTTAGCCATGGTTGTAAATTATGAATTCGCATAGACGTTTACGGTCTAACGATTGCGAAAGGATCGTAGTGTACGACGTTCGTTGAATAGATTCGTACGAATTGTTGTTTGTCTTCTAAACCTGGTCTAAATTTAATAATCGTACGATTATATCAAACGACATCAGTATTTTTCTAAATTCTATATCGATGTCTTTAATACACGAGATCTCGCACGATCTTGTTCCAGTTTACGTTGTAAGGAGGGAAAAGATAAACGACGAACTTTGAATGTTACACGCACCGACGTGTTTTGTTGCGAAATAGTAGCTCAGCTTTAACACCTTAATTAATTAAGTACATTAATTCAAATTGCAGGAGTTAAACCTTGAGTTTAATTATAATATATTGTATGTACGTAATATCATTATCGCAGGATATTTACACGCTTCTCTCCTTATTTCGATCACTTATGAGATGTTTTTTTACGCGAAAGACGTAGCTTCTCTCCGATGCAAACAGATTTTTAATTCGTAATATTTTTCGCCATTATATTTTTGCTTCGCTTCGTAAAGGAACGTTGGAAAATGTCGAGAACATGAATCACCGTGCCGATGTAAATTTTCACTTTGTACGGTGGAATTAGTTTCAGTAATAAGCGAAACTAAACTTTGTTTTACATTGTGTGCCGCTTCGCGCAATCGCAAAATTCATCGTACTTCCTATTTTACCGTGTTGTATATTGCAACGTGTTTCATCTGCCAGTTGTACAACGATCGTATACATCATGCTTTGATAATAATAATATTATTACTACTATACGTTGCTTCATTGAAGAATAAAATTTCTCCTGAAATGGCACGGAACAAAGCGATATACATTGTGGCAAATCTATACGACTCGCGGCTCAGATGTTTCTCACGTTACGCTGTTGCGGGATCGATATTTACAATTATTTCATTGTTTCTGCTAGTATATATATATATAGATATAGATATTCACATCGCAACACAATGACGTACCGCAACTAGTTTAGTTGAAATACAATCCTAGCAACGTTTAACGAGTTTAATTTGATGAAGTCCTATAACGTGGAAAATAGGGATAGCCTAATTAAGAAGTCGTATCAATGACGCAGAAGTCTTCGATGTAGATAAAGAAGACCAACGTACAGGAACAGAAGACCAAAGAGATAATTATTTTCGCTCGTCTTGAAAAACATCGTGACACATGGTTTTCGCTTTCGTACTTTCATGTTTGTCAGCATTTGCGTTTATATTAAATTTATCCTAGTTGTATATTCGACCAATAATTTGTATCGTTTGATCTTACCAGTGAATTTAATATCGTCGAGCAAGCAATGACTTTGACGACATAATGTTTTGGACAGCAACGTGTATCGCATAGATATCCATTTAAATTTCACTTCTGTCGCCCGATTAAACCACAAGGACGTATATTTGACTCGATTAGCCAGCACAACAAAGATTACCAGATACTCCGAGCGACACGATTAGTGTCAATTATGGTCTATTTCTTTAGAACATGACACCTTTCCTGCATGTATTTCACCTAACGTTTAATGCTAATGTATTTAATATATCTGATAAAATCGTACAATTTTTATCGTTCATTCGGTCTTACGGAAAATTACCCCTTTAATCTAAAGGAAACAAGTCCGCATTGTAATCTCTACATTTTCCATATTATGAATACTGATAAACGACAAACTGTTTCAAAAATAGCAACGCTGTAGTAACGCAAACAACATATATCGCTATCAAAATATGTGGAAATTATGGAAATTAAATGGAAATATTTCGAAATTTTGTTGCTTATCAGCGAATGAACGTTTCAATTGTTTTCGTTTAAATATTGATCAAACATTCTATTTCGATCAACTAAGCGAGACAAAACTATTATGAGAATACGCGAATGGATATGAATAGAAAATCTATAGAAAAACGTTTGAAATTATAAATATTATTTCGATTATACGCGTGTGACATTAGTACCTATATTGATACGGTTGAAAATAAAAAAAAGCTCGTGTGTGCAGCGAGGTTGAAAGGTCAGTAGTTCGGTAGATTATCCAGCGGATGTTTTGCAACTGCGTGACAAACGCACAAAGTAGTTTTATAGTTTGTAGGTTTGTTGAAGTTGTTCGCATTCCACAAGGCACGCGGTACGCTAATCTCGAGGTATTTCAAGAATGGATTTTATTCGCTATTATCTAATCGATCGTTTCAAAAAAAAGGCAGTCACGCTGATGTAGGATAGACGTAGGCATATTCGACAAATACTGAAGCGGAGTGAAATTCCTATCGCTAGAAAGCTTGATAAATGAAGTATGTATTTCGTAAACAACTTCTCAAAATAAAATAGCGAAGGAAATTGATAGAACGAAAAAAATAAATATTTAAAACGCTGTTTCTCGCGATAGATACCATATGTAAAACGAAAACGGCTCTTAAGTTTCAGTGTGACGTGTTCAACGAACATTAAATTGACGACTTATTGAATGGTCATTGACCAATAAACACATAGACGGAGATTGTGTACAGCCATCGCAGCGACGGGTACACGCGAGTAACTTTAGATTTTAAAACACCGGATAAATTTCAATTTTTTCTTAAATATGTTCGCAGACCGATCGTTTTTCTAATAATTCAAAGAATTATTTAGTAAATGTGAATAGCATAAGAGTATCAGCAACGTAACAGTATTACATTACCCACGGAAAGTTTGTTCGAACGACGAAGGAAATTTATTTTTCCCTATAAATGTTAATCTCTGACAAATAAGTTGCATCGATTATCGTAAAACAAACATTAAAATGCAAATACGTTACTGTACAGATATCGAATAGGCATTGAAACGAAATTTGAAGCTGATTCGAAAGGGAGAAACCAATAATAATAGAGCCTACTCTACGACACGCGTCAATTTAACGCGTTGAACAGAATATTACGATCAAGGTCGATTAACAACACGCTCGAATGGCTTCGTTCGTATAATAATACAACTTTCTCTTTGTATTTTCACGTATTTGTTACTAAAAAAAAAAAAAGCTACAATCATCAAAGATTACTATGAAAATTACATGTTCGATATTTCTTAATCGTTGTAATAAACCGATACATCGATGTGCGTGAATTGTAAGAAAAAATAATGGAAACAGATGTTGTCGTCGTGAGAGATTATCTAATGCGACTCGCAAATCGTCTTACGGTTGTACAGCATGAAATATAGTTTCCCAGGATTCTTTTAGTAACGTGTATCATTGTGCTACTTTATTACGTCTTCGTCATCGCATTAATAGCGGCAGGAGAAGCTAAGTTGAATAGGAAATAGAAAAGAGGTAGCAGCTATCATCTCTGTTTCTAATTCTCGGCAAAATTACATACCGCGACCGTCGTACCACGAGCGATGCCCGTAATATTTACGATTGACCCGATCATCGTATTATACGCAAATCGTGCGAATGGCTCGAAAGCTGCGCGAGCTTGTTTACGTTTTCGGTCCAAAATTCTCGAACGTAAATCGTAGGTTAAGGGATTAAACAAATCAAGAAGCGCGTTTCCGCCTTTGCTTCTATCAGCAAGAGAAGACGAAAAGGAGTAAGAAGAACGCGAGAAACGTAAAAACCGGTGACAACGAGTTTCTGTCGAATGAAATTTAAATCGCTGCCGCGGTAGTTACATAAGAGACTTATTTCGAGTATTTCCTTCTGATTTTGCGCAAGGCCGAAGAGCTCTTATATTGTCCTTTAGTATCTTCTATATGCATATGTAAATCTTGGCAATACGACATCTCCGACTCATCGATCTATAGATTCATAGAAATCGGACGTTAATGTGTTTTTTAAACAGCTTCTATACATACATTCGTAAGTAAACGTGTCTAAATAGGAACAAGAATGCCGAGAAAGATACGAAAAAAGTTACAAAATTTGGATATTAATTAATTGTATATAATATTTTATTCATCGTTTATGTAACCTTTCAAACCGAACACTGGCAATGTGGTGGCATCTTTATACGTGTCAATGACACGAATCGTTAATTTGATTTTTCTGGCAAACGGGGAGACATTATGTTATAAGACAGTTCTATTTATAACGCTGTTGAATTCTGGCAGAAGTTTGTGACTTTATTCCTGCATCAAGTATGATTCATAACGATTCAAGAATTACAATATCATTGAAAGATAAGACTTTTTGTTTCAACGAATGAAATGGCTCTTATATACGCGCTTAAAATTATACATTAACGTTAGCTACCTACTCGATCAATGATATGTCAAAAATTCTTTTATAGAATGAGCGATCCAGTTACGTTCTTACGAATACGTAGAATATAATTCCATAAGTACGATATAAAGTAAACGTGATCGAAAGCATCCATCTTCTTCCTTCGTCCACTCTTCCGCATATAGTATCGAGAATGAGGGATAAAATTCAATAGCATCCCCTAAGGTTAAGCGAAAGGGTGAAGGGACCATGGTACGTTTTTGCGTCTAATACAATATGTTCCACGCACACGCATACATATATCGACACGCGTTAGCGGCGATCCTTTCTAAAATTGAACGCACCCTTTTACCTGAGTCAAATGTTGAGTAGCGAAGCATTCTTTTCACGACAAAGTCTATCCGGACCAATTTGCGTGGAACTTTGTACAATCGCGTTTGTAGTCTGTACAGCGTCCTGCCCAATGAGTTCAGCATTTGACGCACTCGCTTTAGCTTTAACGTTCGAAAGTGTCCAATTTGTCTGTTGATATTTCATTTGAAGTTGTTCCATGATTCGATAGAAAATAATCGTTTGTGAAACGTAAGTAATTATAGTTCTCGATCATTTGATGTAAATAATAGTTGTGCATATGTTTGCAAAGCTCGGCAGAAGGATTAACGAAATAAAAAGTCTCGAACGTTTTACATTTGCTATTTCCAATTAAGACTGACAGGTTCGTGATCATTTTTCTAGCCAGAGAACGCATAAATTTATGCGTGTATCGAGTGCGTTACGTTTGCAAATTACTGTCTCGTCTGAGGTTCATAGTCTACGCGTTACGCAAGAAATGCGTTCTGGAAAACGTACGATGTCAAAGAACGATAAAAATTGCCGTTAGAATCAACCGGCATCGACTCCTTCTCGGGAGGATCGTAAGACGCGATTCGTTTTTTTCTTTTATCGTTTCATCGTTGACATTTATCTTCTCAGCTCCTTAAATATTTTTTTCATTTATCGCGCGAACGACCCCATATCGGTGGAAAATAAAGAAAGTCGTGAAGAAAAGATGCAGCGATCTTTTCACGCACACGTGTCACCGTGCGATTGAACGAATCAGTGCAGCTTCGTAGTTTCTTCGCACGTGTGTATTAAATTTAAATGTTCTTTGACGCGTGTGAATTCAGACGAGATGGAAGATATCCGATTCGTCTGGAAAATTTGCGTTTCAGATATACAGCATAAATATCATTCCGTTTCGTCGAACAAAACAACTCAATCGCATTTCTAATCTTCATATAAATTGTGTCTTTGTTCGTTCGCCGGGTCTCCCTATTAAGAGCTTTCGCGTTGACTTTTGGTTAAACGAACGTAACAAGAGTATCTGGATCAGAATAAGTGGAGCACTTACAATGTCAAGGTATTGAAAAATATGGACGCGTCGTGATCGGTGATCTCTGACTTTGAAATCGGATCTCGGGGACTGGTTGCCATTTATGGAAATCCAGACAAGGTCGTCAAAGGGATTGCACAATCGATTACACAATTTTCAAGCGCTGTTCGATTACACGGTGATATTTTGTGATTGATTGGAAGCAAGCGATTTAGACAGAATATAATGTTCTTTCGTAAACATTAAGTTGACACGAAACGTTCACGTAGTTGGGCTATTTTTAAAATTCTAGTAATATCTTCTACTACGGAATATATTTAGGATCGAAACGATCAAAGAGTCACTGTAACGATTCTAAAAATAATCCAAAACAAAATCCAAAGTTCTTCGGCCTTAATTGATTCGTTAAAAGCAAAACATTGCAAGTGTATACATACTACATCGTAAATCTGTGCTCGGTTCGTCGTTTCGATCGTTAGAACGAATTCGTCGTTTTAATTTATTCATCGTTATGCTCGTGGCGGTTTGCAAACAACAAGGCCATACATTCAGAAGGAGACTTTAACCGGGCTTTATTTACGAGAGAAACGTATCGTATAACGGCGTTGACGACCGAGGCTGAGAATCGTAGATTCAAAGTACGAGTCTGATGTTATTCTAATAATAAACTCATTTGTTTCATTATCGTACTTGATCCGAAAGTCAAGCGATCGTTTCCGGTACAAAATATTTTCACAAGTAATTCCGTACATTTTCTGTATAAGTTTTGCTTGGCATCGATCTATGGTTTAAGAAACTCTCTGACTCACGATGTTTCGTTATGATCGACGCGCAAAGTGTATCAGAACATCGTGCTGTGAAGTTTGTAAAACAATTTCAGGTTTTTCTTACGTTTGATCCTTTCCGAGATTAATCTTATCCTCCACCGATCTTATCAATTTTCTATTTTTTTTTTTTTTTTTTTTTTTTTTTTTTTTTTTTTTTTTTTTTTTTTTTTTTTTTTTTTTTTTTTTTTTTTGTATCGATTGTACTTGTATTAAATTGTCCCTTAACAAGTAAATGCCTAGCAGAGAAAGGTCTGTTCGTAAAAATCAATCTCGCGTCGTTAACGGTGAACGACCAACGATTAAGGGATAGCACTCGATGATTTAACGTTGAAAGCAAACACTGTCCAGGTGTCCCTGTCACCGGCAACAATTTACGACGAAATATTTAATAATAATTTTACTTACTGTACCTCGAAATGACGTCAGTATCCGCTGTTTTGAACTCTGCCGCTCGCTATACCAAGGATTTGTTTGATCACGCGCGAACTTTAATATCTATTGTTTCAGAAACCTGGCAATCACTCCACGCCGGACTCTCGATAAGCTCCCAGCCGGTGCAGCTTCCAACCGTTCGAATCGAACTTTTACGACACATCGAGACGCGTGGAGCGACATATACGAAACAGCGTGGTTCGATTAAGAGATAACAAAGAGTAATAAATTCCGCGTGGAGCAAGAAAGAGAGAGAAATATTTCTTTTATTATTTAAAAGCACCAAAGGCTATAGTGGCGTTGTCGCGGTTAAAAGTTCCTTTGGAAGAATATATCGAGGCGAGATATTTAACGAAGTCAACGCGGTACTTAAGATTAAGAGAAGATTCTAATCGAACAGTGTAAATTGATATAAATTTGGTAAAAGTGTCCCACGCGACTCTACATCGTAAAAATGCAGTCCTCACGTGCTAGATACGCACTGGTCAAACACAGGAACGTGTTGCAAGTGTACGAAATTGCAAAAAGATGTTTCGCCTCCGATGTTCAGTACAAACCAATCCGGAGCGTCCTCGTCGCCAATCGAGGTGAGTTTCGCCTTTTTTCGTTTCTAACGTCAGTTTTTCGTCTGTTCGAGCTTTAAGCCGTAGAACGCATAACGCGGTGTTAGTTTTGCAATTTATTTCGTAGCGTCAGCTCGTGATAATCGGAGTCTTCAAGCATGATTCAGATCGAAACGAATATATTTAAAAAATTGATGTCAAAGTTCAGGGGTGTGAAATTACCGATTGCGAGAAAGCGATGGGTAAACAAAGATTTAACCACGTTATTTCAATAAATTGATGTAACTCTGCAAGGCAATTGAGATATTATTACTAATTAAAGATTATAAGAGTTTGTTATTAGAGTTTCTTCGGTTATTCGATCGAACGCTTACAAACGACGCGGATAAACGACTGGATAAACTGGATAAATCGCTATCGCAATATCTAGAACCAATCTACTCATCTAAATGTTGTCAACGTCAATGTCGGAGTCAAGCCATTCGCGTGTCTATCTTTAGCTCGAGTCGTAATTGACCCACTAACGATAAACCATTTAAAGATGTCATAATTAAACGCAAAACAGGGATTAACATTATTAATGTAACATCGTTTTATTTTTATATAATTCCAGATTGACAATGTCGTTCTTTTTTTATAATTTTTCGATAATCCGACATATTGGACGCCGTTTAAACAATTTGCTTTATTTATATCATTCCACCGCCCGTGCAATTGTCGGTTTCGATTATTTCTAGTAGGCGATAAATTAACGATGCAAAGAAATTTTTGTAGAAGCGAGAAGCGGACACCGGTGTCGCCATGTATTTGTCTTAAACATAGAGAGCGTGCCTATTTAGCTCACGATCTTTGGCAGAAGAGTCCTAAAGAGGTATTTATATAAATCACAAGACTGAGATTGCTGTGCGAGCATTATTGTGTCTACGTTTGATAACGAACCTCGTTAATGTCCAATCAATAGGATGACTTATCTTTGTGGCGATGAAAAATGAATATTTTGAAAAACCAGATATTTCTCTTCGTATTATCCTACTCTTTGTTTATCGTAGGAAAGATTCAAGTTTTGAGATTAGAAAATGATATGTACTCAAAGATAATTATATCTGGAAATTTAATTCGCTTACTAGTTGCACGATTCGGGCAACATTGCGCTAATCTTATCAAAATCAGGTTTTATCGTTGTTTTTTACGATGATCGTATTTACGCGCATTTGAAATGAAGAATTACCGCAAACGTGCACACAAATGTAAAAAAATAGTATGCGTTATTTCTTAGATAATAATTTCTTCGCGATCTTTCGAGCCGTGCGAAACACGCTAACGAGTTATAAATATTCCAACGTTAAGATCGTGTTTGTGCAAATTGTCTTACTGGCAACTCGTATTAGAGAAATTATTAACGTACGCTTCTATCGATATTTAAGTATCCTATTAACCTGCGATCGTGTATCGTCGATAGAAAACTGTGTCTCATACGTTACGGATTACGACTTAAACGTCGAATGTTTTACCTTTATGCTCGTAGCACGTTCATAAATTCCACGAGAACTTGCATTTGACGAAATGTCTGGATCGATGGCTGCATCGTTTTATGGAACAAGGCCGAGCGATAAATCGGTGTACGAAAACGACGGTATTCTCGTAATTTTGAATCTGATGCACGTGCACGCTGTTTAATCGCGCGTGCATCCTCAGCGGGGTTAACGAAGATCGGACGAAATGAGAATTCGAAATAAAGATTTCAAAGCGGAGCAATACCGCTGTAACAAAATAGATTTATTATTCTTGCAGGAGAAATTGCCATTCGCGTGTTTCGAGCATGTACCGAACTGGGCATCCGTTCCGTGGCCATCTATTCGGAGCAGGACAAAATGCAAATGCACAGACAAAAAGCCGACGAGGGTTACGTGATCGGCAAAGGGCTTCCACCTGTTCAAGCTTATCTAAATATTCCGGAGATCCTGAAAATCGCGAAAGAGAACGATGTCGACGCTATTCATCCTGGTTATGGTTTTCTATCGGAGCGATCGGATTTCGCGCAGGAGGTGATCAACGCTGGAATAAGATTTATCGGTCCTAGCCCCAAAGTCGTTCAACAAATGGGTGACAAGGTACGATTACTTAAAAAAATGAAACTCTGGAATATTAATAAAATCGCAACGACTCTTGGCGACGCGGTACTTTAATTTATTAATCGTTTCTACTCATTCGATAGTTCAGTGTCGGTTGTATTTGTTATCCTTATTATTTATTTAATCTACATCTCATCAGCCGGAAAATGAATTTCGTTTACAATTTCTTTCACCCATCCTGCTATACTTATCGTACCTGCTGTTGCGCATCGACTCGCGAATTTACAGATTAAGTTTAAGCGATGCAAACGTCGCGACGATCCTCCCCCGAATCTCTGTCATCTTAAAACCATTTCTCCCGTAACCGTCGTTGATTAACGCACTCCTACCCTAGTCTAAGGGTATAAGAGGAGCGTAGCAAAGATTATTTATTCACCTGCAAACCTACGCTAAGTGGAAACATCGACTCGCCGCTGTAGAATTCAGGAACAATTATATTATTACTTCGCTGAACTACTATACTACGCCTTACCCTCACTCGCTTCGTCCTGACCTCCGTGATCATTTCAAACCGAGAGAAGCACGCGGGATCCAACATCTGCCTTATTATCGTCTCTGAGTTAACTAATTGCCTGTTTATTTAATCTATTTCTCTCTGTTTCTGTTTTATTACCACGTATCCCTATCTTCGGTCTTGTTTGTCTTTCCTTTCCTTTTCTAAATTCCTCAGACAATTTACTGCCTCTTCGCAGTATGTTTCGTCACCAAGGAAATTTTCCAGACCGCCTCTCCAGGCTTTCTACTTTCCTAGATTCCACTATCCAGTTGTGCATAAATCATAAAAATTTGAAAACGATTAGGTAGCTGCGAGGCAGGCTGCGATAGAGGCTGAAGTGCCGATCGTTCCGGGAACAGACGGACCAGTAACAACGTCTGACGAGGCAATGGAATTTTGTATGAAACATGGACTGCCGGTGATATTCAAAGCTGCTTACGGAGGAGGTGGAAGAGGTAGGATTTTATCGAATAAACTTCGCTTTATCGGATAGAAACGTTCGTTTAAGCTATTTCTACGTATAAATGAAATTTTCCGTGGTTAGAAAACAGAGTATCGTTTCGTGGTTATTTTCTGTCGTGAAATAAAAACGAGGTTTCGATAAAGTAGGCTAATGCTCTGGACGCGCAACGTCGAATGCATTCGTATCTGGTGTTTCCGGTGCTTTTTTTTTTTTTTTTTTGTTCTCATCTTCTTTCTCGCGGACGTCTACTCGTCACGAAAACTGCTCATTGTGAAATCCACTCGGTGGAACAAGTTTATCAGTTTCTCTCCTCCGTATGATTTATGAGCAGACTTAATTACGCTTCGTTGACTACCACTGGTTCCCATAATGGCTCTTTCACCAGAATCGAGCAATTGTTTATTTGAAAACATGCTAAAATATTTGGAAAATTGTTGATTATCGCGATATTGCACATGTTCTGATGTTTCGTAGATGTTATTTGAAAATAATTACTCGTACGATAATCTCGATTCGTTAAAGTATCCGAATCGTTTTATAACTTGGAAACAGTCAAAACAGAATGTGCATTGTACTTTTATTCCAAATGCTATTTATTTAATAAGAATCGGAGACGAACGAAGTAGCATTCACAACGAACGGTCAATAAAAGCGTCACCTCGAGAGAAGATTTATGTTCGTAGTACAATTAAGATTGAGTCATTCCGTGCAATTTGAAACGAATATAGAACGGATTAGGTATTATACATGTACATAACTCTTTTACCTTATCTGCGCAAACGTAAGTGCATTATTCTTATCTGCGAGGAAAATTATAGCTTTTTGGTAAGAATGTATTTAATGTTAACTGCATATTTATATGAATTTAGTTCAAGTATACGGTAGAGAAAAAACCTTTTAAACTGTATAAATATTTCAAGCTTTCGACCTTACCTTTTTGCAGATAATTAATTTCCATGAAATTCTGATTCGAAAGCTTCCGATTTTCATTAAATTCCATTGCAAGTTTCAAATATTCGATAAAAATTCGCCTGTAGTTTCTGTCAATGTATAAAGATATCCTTTCAATTTCATTAAATTCCATAAACCTCTATAGAAGAGAGATACTTCCATTTCACGAGAATGTTAGTGATATTCCGCGTAAAATTTCTCTCAATTGTCGGAGTTTTAAACTCCGAAATAAAGTCTACTTTCTGTACTTGGTCAGGAATGAGAGTCGTGAAACACATGGAAGAGGTTCGAGAAATGTTCGAGCGTGCTTCTTCCGAGGCGGCAGCCGCTTTCGGGAACGGTGCGATGTTCATTGAGAAATTTATCGAGAGGCCAAGACACATCGAAGTGCAATTGTTGGGAGACAAAGCTGGCAATGTCGTTCATCTTTATGAACGTGATTGTTCCGTTCAACGTCGCCATCAAAAGGTCAGTAGAAGAAGATTTAACCGTTTCTAGACAGTGGCCATTCATCTAATCAAATCGTTTATTCGCTTTGATCCATATTACACGTATTTTTAGACACGCTAATTTACTCGCGTTATTTGTAGCGACGATCGTATTGAAATTTTTAAGAATTTCACGAAAGACTTTTCGAAGGATTCAAAATGACGGAAACATGGCGTATGAATTGGTAAAATATTTCATTTTGAGAAATTAATCGAACGATCGTTCCGTTTCTAGCGAAATGCGTATCGATAGAATTTCGTTACGGGAAAGGAAAATGATTTGCGATATTACGTTTGTACTGTTGTATAAGCTGTCGTTACGTAGTTAAAGCATAACGTTACATAAATTACTATGTACAATTTCTGAACACTCGAACGATACAGTACTACACGTTGCAAAATTGTATTTCTGCAACTATCGACGTTCGTTCGTGTTTGTTAACATCAGCTGAATTATTAATTATACGCGAAGATAAATTGAGTACTATTTCGCAATAGGCGATTGAATAAAAATCGTTCTCTTACTTCTTCGTGTCAAGGATTTGTTAGACGTTTAAATGGCATTTACGTACTCGACAGTTTCCATGTATCGCACGGAGAACGAGGACGATGTAGAAAAAAACGGGGAATAGGCATTCAAAGGACAAGAAAGAAAAAAAAAATGCAAAGAGAAATGACAAGAATTGAACGATTCTAGATCAACGTGTTCGTCGACGCTGTGAAACATTGTGCGAACGAAACGGTATCGCGAAATCGTTTGAAGCGCGAGTTTTTGTTCTGTCGGAAGGTCGGTGCGTTCTAACGAGCCGTGTTAACGAAGATGAAAAATTTCAGGTCGTTGAGATCGCCCCTGCACCAATGTTAGATCCCAAGGTTAGGGCTAAGATGACAGAACACGCTGTAAGATTGGCAAAGCACGTCGGTTACTCGAACGCTGGTACCGTGGAATTTTTGGCCGACGAATCCGGCAATTTCTACTTCATCGAGGTCAACGCTAGGTTGCAAGTCGAGCATACCGTCACCGAAGAGATCACCGGGTACGTATATCGAGGCAAAAGACACATGAAAAAAACATTTGCATAAGCGTCTATTATATTTTTGCATATGGTTGCAGCATTTACGTAAATGCGGTAAATTTGTCATTCAGAAGACTAGAATTACCAAAGTGGTTCTAACGATCAATTTATTTTTCACGGGAATTTTGCACATGGATCTAAGCACGAATAGATATAATTTTTTGCGATAAGATCTCTGTTACATCAAGATGAATTTGTTTCTCTCAGAATCGACTTGGTGCAATCTCAAATTCGTATTGCCGAGGGTATCACGTTACCTGAGCTAGGTATGACACAGGACAAGATCGTTCCTCAAGGTTTCGCGATACAGTGTCGTGTCACGACGGAAGATCCCGCGAAGAACTTCCAGCCGGATACCGGAAGAATCGAAGTATTCCGTTCTGGAGAAGGTATGGGTATCCGGTTGGATGGCGCGTCCGCATTCGCTGGTGCGATTATCTCGCCTTACTACGATTCGCTTCTCGTCAAGGTAAAGATCTATACAAATTATAATTGAGAACAGATTCGAAAGCAGACCTGTGCCTGTCTGTTGCTCTTTTTGGGGGTCAGAAAACTCTATCTTCTCTGTTTTCAGGTAATAGCTCACGCAGGAGACTTGCAATCATCTTGCGCGAAGATGAATCGCGCTCTCCGCGAGTTCCGAGTTCGTGGAGTGAAAACGAACATCCCGTTCCTGCTGAACGTGCTGGAAAATCAAAAGTTCCTCAATGGAAACGTTGACACGTATTTCATCGATGAGAATCCGCAGTTGTTCCAGTTCCAACCGAGCCAGAATCGAGCTCAGAAACTGTTAAATTATCTTGGTACTGTTCTGGTGAACGGACCAAGCACCCCATTGGCAACGCCGCTGAAACCAGCCGAGATAAAGCCTCACATCCCACAAGTCGCTCTAGGTATTGTATCGAAGCTCTGATTGGGAACAAGATGTCCGATCACGTGTTTCCGCGACACTCACAGGAAACCTCGGTGACTGATACGCGTCTATTTTAACGAAACTTTGTATTTTGACGAACAAAGTCCAACAGATCTGCCTTTTAACCGTAATTCGACGTCAGGCAATTTAGCCGTAATTTGACCGCGCCCATTTTCTTACTTTAAGGGCGATGTCGACCTTCTTATCCGATCCAGCTCTTCTGTGTAAGTGCTTGTAAATCGCAAACGACGAAAAATATCGAAAGATGGTTGAAACGAGTACTGTGTTCGTGTCTTGAGATCTATAAATTTGCACGAAATATTTGTAAGTCTCAAGACACGGTATAACTATTATTTCAACTATCTTTTGAGATTATCCTTTGTCGTTTGCGATTTACAAGTAACAAACTAAATAAGTAACAAACGGACGAATCACGGGTAAATTTTTAGGTAGATCTAATAAACATTCGTGCAAACTTTCGTCAAAATCGGCGTGCATCAGTCACCTTGGGTTTTCCTTGTTAGGATCACTTCTTACTTCGATTTCGTAATTGGATACGATTAAAGTAGCAAAAGCACAAAGAAGTTTGCTTTCAATGGTGTGGGACAGCGAATCAAGGGAGCAAATCTTTTCTATTTCTTTCTTGTGTGTGAGGGGATAATCGGGTGTTTGTTGTTTGTTTCGTATGTGGGTTGTTTCTTTGATCTTTTGCCACTACAGGCAATCGAGTACTCCAGTACTGTTTGTTAGGGTGCCCTCGGACGATCAATGATGTTGTCATTGATATTGTATCAAGGTTCTCAAAATGCGATTTATGAATAAATATTGACGATATCGTACTGACGATACATATTGATCCTTTTAGTTGAGATCCTGATAGTCCGAAGACAGCCTAATATATATGTATTTATTCTTTTAATTAATGTCTATAGCATTTAGAGTATAATTTTCAATGTTCGAATCCACGCGTGGTAAACGAAGATAGAATCGAAAAATTGCACGATTGGTAAATTTCGCGAAAGGAACGGAAGCGTATTTTTATTATTTTTATTAGGTTGCTAAGAGGGATTGTAGTATTCGCAATTAAGCAACCTTCTGGTTTCGATATTTTTCATGCTTGTCTGCTGGATTAAAGATCAATCGGTGATCCACACTATCGGTAATAGTTTATGTTGCGCACTATACTATCGTGTATCTCGAAATTCGGGCTATATACGCACACAGATATACGTACAACACCTGAAACCACGGAAAAACTTTTGTTTCTATAACATACTTTGTTGGCATGGTGTTTCCATCTTTATATAACGTAGCTTTAGAGTTTTCTTTCGGCACACGTCGATGTGACAGAAACATTTGTGATCTAAAACTTCCTTCTTGGTGTGCACTAATTCGCAGCAATTCAAGGAAATCGTTCAGTAACTTTCTTCGTCACTTTTACTTTTAGAGATTAATCATTTCTCGTAATAACTTCTCATTGTTTATCGCATGCTTTTATCTTTTTGTTTGACCATTTTTTTTAGACTTTGCTAAGTTTGCAGCTGCAGAAGAGAGCAATGATCCAGACGCATCAGGTACGCCTTAAGATGTATCATCGTATCTTCTTAAGCTTCGTATTTTAAGTAACTCGTAATTAGATCGTTAGTTGGTTAAGGAAGGGCAGAGATGATATTTTCAAACGGAGCTAAAGAATGGGCGGATACGACAAATTCGATATTTGGTTGTCAAAATTGAAACATTTTCGTTGCTTTTTATTTTATTTATTTTATTGCGTTGATTGTATTACAGACACGATTGGAATCCGTAATTTACAAATATTGGAATTGGAATTGGAATTGGAATTTGGTTTGTACGATTGGAAGAGGTTTCGTTGGGTTTTAAGAGGAAAAACTGAGTTTGTCTAAATTAAATAGCTGTTCGTTACGTGAGTGGTTTGCAAATGATGCCATCGATATTGTTTCCTGTCAATATTTCACAAAAAAAAAAAAAAAGAGAAAAAAGAAAGAAATAAGAAAAATGAAATTGTACGTTAAGCTTGCACGTGTCTTAGTTTCTCAGATATGATTTCAATTTCAAACTGCTCATGTAGATCTAAAAATTAAGGTGACTATAAATGTATATTTTAAAACATCTCATATTATACATTTGCAAGAAAATATTGGAATAAGATCATTCGAAAATATACATTTAAATAATTCACCTGTTACTTAGCTTCAACGTTCTATTTAATTATTTGTTCATGGGCAACGATTACGTGTTGCGATTTAAATGGAAGCAGCATTTATTGGCAATAATAATTTGGAACAGCAGTGGAATTTTGTAGTATATCTTAAAAAGAAATCCTACAAATACAGATTAAAGCGATGCTTTAAATCGAAAATAATTTTATGGATTTTAAAATTGTTCAGAAGGGAGGTAGATCGGTTTTTAGTTATGAACAAAGGTAGAGCAATTAATGAGAGAGATTTGAAGAGTGTACTCGTCCATTTAGACGGGTTATCTACGTCAGAAGACATTATTATATTACATCGGAGATACTTTAATTAAAGAGTGTCATTATACGCATACACGCATGAACTATTATACAGGGTGGACAGTATATAAACTCAATGATTTTCGTTGGCAATAATTTTTAAGCAAGATAAGAAAGGACATTGTATTTTGGATACAAGTCATTTATGGACACTTGGCAATTATGCATGGAATATAATATCATTAACACTATACAAAGTCGAACCCCCCTCAATCGCATTTTTTTCCATTACATTTCGGAAGATATATTCCTATCGTTATCGCTTCTCAAACAGCACCTTCCAGCTGCTCAATTATATTCAATTTGTTGAACTTTACTTTTAAGAGCATTCATAATTGAGCGTCCATAAAACAATTTCTAAAGCGAAACAAAAGATGATGCATCGTTCGAGAATAGGGGGAACTTTGAGACGAGTCGATTATACATCGTCTATCCTGTATTACGTAATCTCACAAGAGACATTTTCCTTTGTTTACTCTTCGATCAATCTCTCCTTTATCTCATTCTAACGCTTTTTTTGGACACTGCACGAGCAAGCTTACTAACCCGCACGTGAAAGCTTCCTACAATTCCTCCGTATTTTTCGATCTTCGACTAACTCCTCTGAAATTTTCAGACATATTGGAACCACCGAAAGGCTTCCGTCACATTTACAAGGAGCAAGGCCCAGAAGCGTTCGCCAAAGCAATCAGACAGCACAAAGGGCTGCTTCTGATGGACACCACGTTCCGCGATGCCCATCAATCTCTTCTGGCGACTCGTGTCAGGTCGCACGATCTTCTCACGATCTCGCCATTCGTCGCCCATAAGTTCAACAATCTTTATTCCCTGGAGAATTGGGGTGGTGCCACGTTCGACGTTGCCCTTAGGTTCCTCCACGAGTGTCCTTGGGAACGATTAGAAGACATGAGGAAGGCAATACCAAACATTCCTTTTCAGATGCTTCTGAGAGGCGCCAACGCCGTCGGTTACACCAACTATCCTGACAACGTTGTTTATAAATTCTGCGAACTTGCTGTACAGACTGGAATGGACGTGTTCAGGGTGTTCGATTCATTGAATTATCTGCCGAATCTAATTCTCGGTAAGTCGAGGGAAACAAATCTCGGAAATTTATCCGTTTATACGTCAACGACAACGCGTTTTCTTAACGATATCATGACAGATAGTTCACCGCTTTGTAGCTTTACCGTAATCTATAACTGGACCGAGGGTTCGATAAGGACCTCGGCAAGGTGCTCGAGCAAATGTTTAGAAAGTTCATAGCCGGCGACTCGAAGTCGCCAAGATATGAGGTGTCGATTGTACGACTGTTTACAATAATCAAAAGGTGCGTGAGATAGTTTGATTAGATCGGGCGTAGAGGTAGAGATTTTGAGAAGATTCTGAGAAAAAGAGAAAAAGGATCTGGCCACGTAGCGAGAGAACCGTTGACGCTTTTTTTCTTTTTTTGGTAAGATGAATCTCGAAAAATTAAGGTCTCTTTACAAAAACATCTAACGTATACGCTTACTGTCGTTGAATAAAATAGCAGGCGCGTTTCGATAGAAGTAAACGTTAAACGAAACGAAATTTCAGGTATGGAGGCAGCTGGTAAAGCGGGAGGCATCGTCGAGGCAGCGATTTCGTACACGGGTGACGTAAGCGATCCAAATAGAAAGAAGTACGATCTGAAATACTACACGGACTTAGCCGACGAGTTGGTAAAGGCTGGTACTCACGTGTTGGCGGTTAAGGATATGGCTGGTCTTCTGAAACCGAAAGCCGCTGTCATGTTGATCGACGCGATCAGACAAAAGCATCCCGATGTTCCTATTCATGTTCATACACACGACACCGCGGGGGCTGGAGTGGCGTCGATGTTAGCGTGTGCAGAAAGCGGCGCTGACGTCGTTGACGTTGCTGTAGACAGTATGTCCGGAATGACGAGTCAACCATCCATGGGTGCCGTGGTCGCCTCTCTTATCGGTGAGCAAGATACGAGTGTACGATGGTTACTCTTATTTGGGATAAAACCAAGCGCCACGAAGAAGAAAAATTCGAAAAATTTCAGGAACCCCGAAGGATACGCGGCTCGATCTCAGCGATATTTCGGAATACTCCGCCTATTGGGAACAGACTAGAACCTTATACGCTCCGTTCGAGTGCACGACCACCATGAAGTCTGGAAACGCGGACGTCTATCTGAACGAGATTCCTGGCGGTCAATATACGAACTTGCAGTTCCAAGCCTATTCCCTCGGTTTGGGAGAATTCTTCGAGGATGTGAAGAAGGCTTACAGAGAAGCAAATTTGTTGCTGGGAGATATTATCAAAGTTACTCCCAGTTCGAAGGTAGTTGGCGATCTGGCGCAGTTTATGGTTCAGAATAAACTTTCGGCTGACGATGTGCTGAACAAAGCTGAGGAACTGTCTTTCCCCAAATCGGTTGTAGAATTCCTGCAAGGTGCTATTGGTGAACCTCACGGAGGATTCCCCGAACCTTTCAGGTACGTGAAATTAATATACCGTCCCTTTCGCTTCGCTAAATCAACAAGTTATTATCTGACTAAACTATAAATCTAATCTGATTTTCTAATCTAAAAGATTGGTCCAACTTAAAGTTTACTGCGTTGTGCCGTCTTTGCAAACGAGTTAGAGAAATTGTCCTTTTATTGTTAACGAACGTATTCTATAACCGTAATTTACAGGTCAAAAGTGTTAAAAGACATGCCACGCGTAAAAGGAAGACCTGGTGCGAGTTTACCGCCATTGGATTTCGACGCCTTGAAATCTGAACTAAAGGAAACTTACCCGCACGTATCGAACAAAGACATCATGTCAGCTGCTCTCTATCCTCAAGTTACGAACGATTACTTGAGCTTCCGGGAGCAATTTGGGCCAGTGGACAGATTAGAGACGAGGATCTTCTTGACAGGAGCAAAAGTCGGAGAAGAGTTCGACGTGACGATCGAGAGGGGTAAAACCTTGGCCATTAAGACCCTGGCAATTGCCGAGGACCTCACGCCGAATGGAGAACGCGAGGTGTTTTTCGAAATGAACGGTCAACTCAGATCTGTGTTCATCAAGGACAAGGAGGCTGTTAAGGTAAATTTCACATTACATTTTTCAGAATTGTCGTCAAAAGTGTCGTCGGGATTGAAAATTTCTAACTAAACCATTTTCCTTCTAACCAGGAGCTTCACGTACATCCTAAAGCTGCGAAAGGAGACAAGAACCAAGTCGGAGCACCCATGCCTGGCACCGTGATCGATATCAGAGTGAAAGTAGGCGATTCGGTCGAGAAGGGTGCACCCCTGGTCGTGTTATCAGCTATGAAAATGGAAATGGTTGTCCAAGCTCCGAAAGCTGGAAAGATTAAGACGCTGGACGTCACTCAGGGAATGAGATTAGAAGGAGACGACTTAGTCCTGACCTTGGAATAGAACTCTTAATCGTTCGAGACTGAGACGTCTCTGAATTCGTATCGTTGTGTACTTTCTTTCTAGCAAGAGTGTATTTTGCTCGATTAATCAAATCGGACGTCGTTGTCACCAAAAGCATAGGTAACGATCATTCTCTGATCGATGATCTTTGATCGATAATCGAAACTTGGAAGTACCTTCTTTTTTATATGTATATTTCTTGGGTAATTTTTCTTCGTCTTAATCGTTGTAAGTAGCAGAAAATATCGATATAGCGTAAGATTCACGAACAAATATTTTGAAGCTTTAAAAATACGAATGAAAAAGATACGAAGAAAATCGCTTTGCGAAGATCGATATCAGATTTCTACGACTACCTCGATGAATAACAGGAAAAGAAGCACGAGGTCGTTGGTTTAATCAAACAAAGGTGCATTTCTTCTTCGTCGACGAAGAAAATAATTGTATATGAACATTTCCTCTTGTTAAAGAACAAGAGCAACGAACGTCCCATTGACGTATTTTCATCGTCTATGGTCATCCTCGAATATCTTTTTTATTCCTTTCGATAATTATACAGAGTGCCTCGTCTCAAACAGATAACTTGATAAATATTTAGCTTCGATCATGTGTAAGAACAAATACGCTGCAAGGAACAGTTTTGTAGCAAAATTATTTTGACGTTTTGATATAAATGCAATTTTGTCGATGAGCCGCATTAGCCGAGGCAGTTTGTATAATTATTCACCTTTTCAAGACGGTCATCTTCTAGTATTTAATGTAACGTTTAATGCACAAACAGCTGTTCTCGCAACGAAACTTGTAATCCGTAGGCTACGAATCTCGTCTATCGATTTTTTAAGCAATTAATTGAACGCAACCATGCCACTGGATGCGCAACAAGAATTGATTTATGCTGCCTGAAATGTCGATTCCTTCGTGTTCATATTTGATGTTAAGCGGAAAACGAAACGTATATCGAAGGCCTATGAATAATTCTTAAAGAGTCAACAAACGTCATCGAAGGTTAAAGTTATACAATAACTTTATTTCTTGCCATCGACGAGAAAAAGATATAGCG
The DNA here is from genome assembly GCA_014737525.1 of Bombus difficillimus. Classification (NCBI taxonomy): domain Eukaryota; kingdom Metazoa; phylum Arthropoda; class Insecta; order Hymenoptera; family Apidae; genus Bombus; species Bombus difficillimus. The sequence continues at coordinate 5,421,581 of JACXIT010000176.1, forward strand.
GAACTCGTCGAAATTGCATCAACTGCACTTTGTTTATTTCTTAAGATGTCAAGTGCCAGTACACCAGCGTTTTCCAAACTATGTTTCATAGAATGTTGGTTTTCAGGCTAATTGTAAATAAATCGACGATGGAACTGTAATTAATTGTTTCTTGGAAACAGTCATTCGTGTTAGGATTTATTGAATGTTTACAGAGTGTAACTAGAATCCAGATTGTACAAAGCGATTAATTTGCGAGTGAAGGTGGTTTGGGAAACGCTCTTCCTGTAGATTTAAGTCGGGAAAAGTTCCGAGAAAGGGAATCTGTCGAATCTCTTGTGCTATAGATTAGCTGAATGTTAGAATTTCACGTCGACGCGGATCATAGCTAAATAACTATGAATCACCTGCGAAAATAATATTCTTCAAGAATGGAATAGCGTAACTCCATATTTCTTTCTGTAAAAAGTTCCAATAGCGTTTCAAAAGGGAGACAAAGAATTGAACATTGTACATACGTTAATCGGTAACAAAATAAGTCGATCGATACACAATCGAGATCTTTTTTCCTAGTTCAGCTTGATGCATCGTTTTCAGACATCGAATGCAACTAACAATACGTTACAAAGAATCAAAGATGTGATATCGATTTTTATTTTATTTTACGTTGTTACAACGGATATCACCGTGAATGCTGGTCATGCTGAATTCAAAGAATGGTTGTATATATTATTATCTTTATACAGTATGCGTAAATGTGTAAGGGATGACAATGTTTCTCCTTTGACTTATACTTCAAAGGGTTGTACAATTGTGTTTGATATAGAAAAAGAAAAAGGGATCGAATCATTGGAATCTCCTCGTCAATGTGCGTCTACGAAATGTGCGCAGTGTATTTGTGTAGATATTAAATTTTAACGAATGTAATTGTATTTGTACGAAGTAAACCGACAAATGCAACACAATCTTTTACGATTAAACGAACGAATTCTTTCTTGCTGTTCCTTTTATCTGTCTCTCGTAAACGGAACGCAAACGGTCGAGCTACGTTGAATCTTTTACAAAGGACTCTGAGGATTTTATCGTACCTGCGCTTTCCGTCTTAGCAGAATTTTCTTTCGTGCTTCGTTTACGAAATTCGAACGATCGTCTTACGTCTTAGTTTCGTTTTGATCGTTAAACAAGCAATAAATCGTACCTTAGTCCAGATAATTTAATTTCACGTTATTCGTAAAGTAGATAAATCTCAATCTAACGTTAATTCAATTGCACTCGAATTTTCAAAGTAGTATATCTCTGTAACTGAATAATTCGTCACGGCTACCTAGTTTATCTCAAGTGCTATCACACTGAAATCATTAGAATCTATTAAAGATTACACAATATTCGTGTTTATCTTATCGCGTTGCAGATCGCTAATGTTCAACGTGTGTTCGCAAATATTTTCTCCTCGTAAATTGCATTCGATATTTTCATTTGCATCCAACTACTAGAAATTTCCTCCGCGTTCATTCCATAAAAATGAATTCGAACGTTGTTCGAACAGTTTCGTCCAAGTCACCTACAGTTTCACGTTTCACCCTCTCTGCAGTTTTTACTTTGTCTCGTAATTTCTTTCATTTCTCTCCGATACGTATTGTCATAAATCTGCGCCCGACTTTGGTGCTTTTTCTCCGAGTATCGATCACCGTAGATAATGCCACTGAAAATTTACGATGGTCGAGAAAAAAAGTTCCTTTCAACGAAATTTACGATTTATGGATTTTACGAATTATTATCCATCGATATTTTAATGGTTGAAAGCAAACGTGCCATAGAATGCACGGTATCGATCGACGCTTCCCGAAAGCTCGATTCGTTTCCTCCTTCTTCCCATAATACCATAAATTCTGTAATATCTGCGATACTATAAATTCTGGCAAATCTATGATATACCACAAATTCTCAAATAAATCCATCCAGCGGTAGCCAGCGTGTACGAAACAATGTTGCGAACAATGAAATTTTGATATTCGGCGTGTTTCTGTTATTCGTCGAAATATCATAAGATGGAATTTGCTAGGTCTTGTCGTTTCTCTTTTCTCTCTTCGGGCGTACCGCGGCTCAAAAGTTTAGTCTAATTTCATAGAATCGTTTAATACGAAATTCTAGGAAATATTAGAAAGTGTTAAGTAACGTATCTGATCGGGTTACGTGGCGATTTTCATCGCTTTCTATTCGCTCTCGTCGAAAATTGCAGTGACTCCCCATGCATTATTTATTTTTCGGCTAGATGCCAGATAGAATCCGGAGAAACTGACTCGCTCCAATAAACTCGAACCGTACGGAATGTTGGTAAAAAAAAAAAGAAAAAAAAAAAACAGAAAGGGAGAATAAAAAAGCCCCCTCCCCTCCAAAAAAAAGAGAGAAAGAAAAAAGGACGAAACCTCTGGAAACGTTTGCAAACACGAATCTGCTTTGTTACAGATATTTTTTTCTCCTGTTTCTGGCACCGTTGTACGCGTCATTGGTGAAACAAAAGCGAGAAATTACAGCGTTCTCCTCCCGCGAGAATTCTCATTTTCGTTCGTTTCACGAATCTGAAAATATCTTGTCGCCTACTTCGTAGAAGTATGACGTCGAAAAGATCGGAAGAGAAGAAAATTACGATTTATTAGATTATTACGAAATACGTCGAAGAAAGAAGTAACGTAACGCAAATGGAAAGAATACGAAGCGTTCAAGCGACTATTTCGTACGTTACGATCTAATATAATCAGCCAGGCACCTCTTACAGGAAATAGAATTACGTATTGTCCTATAACAAGACGCTTTCTCTTCGCGTTGCAACGCGTGTGCAATATTTTGCTGCATTCCGGTCTCCTTTTACCGTGAAAAACGAAATTGTGAAAATCGACCGCGAACCACCGCCGCTTTATCTTGCAATCTGATTAATGTCAGAGGCTTGGGCAAGCGAAATGCGCGCTGGAACCATCCTATCTGCGTTTTGTCCAATTTGCATATTGTCGCGCCTACAACGTCCTGTGGCTTTGTGTTAATTTATTTCATAAATGTCACACGGATGGCGGAAGGGAAACGTTGGAATAAAAATGTTGAGAAACGTGAAAATTATAACGTATAAAAGGCTGAATAATTTTGATCGTCGAAATAATTTTCGTAAGAAAGTTTCGACGGGAGAAGGTAACTTTTGGATCGCAGAATTTCGGTTCTAAAAGGACGTGCACAGGCTTGGAAGTATAAAGGGCGCGGCAAGCGTTCCTTTCGCAACGTCCGATCCTTTAAACGCGAGAAATTGACTTTTACCACAAAGAAAGCCTATTTGTTCCGTGCCAAGTAAGTACGCTGTGCCGGAAGGTTATCATAAATTGTAGACAATTTTCTTCTAGTCTGCGATCGGTTCTCTTATTACGGCCTCGGGTAACAGAAATAAATGAAGGGGAAGGAAAAAGACATGGCTGGAAAGTGAGAGCGTTGGAAGATTGGACGGAAAGAGGAAAAACAGAGGAAATCGGAGCAGATTGGGAGAAAACGGGGCGTTAAAAGAAAATTGAGCTACCATCCGGTACGCGTATTTGCATAATACCGTACGCGTGTTTGTTGTAGAAAATCACTTAGATTCAGGGTGATTCATCTACCAATATTACGAAACGGTATAATTTATCTGCATCTTATTTTTACGAAAGAGGTTAAACATTAACCAAGTGAATCGGCGATGTTGTTTCAAAATTTATTCTGCGTTACGTTCTTCGTTTCATTTGTGAATTCACGCGAAATAAATAAATAGTTAATTTTCTCGTGCTTGCCATTGTTTCGACAGATCACGCGAATGAAAGTTTACGCGTATACGACGTATCCGTGTGTTCCCTTTACACGGAATTAAGATAATATAATAGAATACAGCGCGTAATAGAGGTAACGATACAACAAGCCGAAGCCGTAGCTAATAATCTGTGTTTAACGACTTCATTAGCGAGTACAATGGATTGTAATTAATAACGCTAATGAAATGTTCGCGGTAATTCATTGCAATCACCGTTTGGTTTCGTCTTATTATCATGCCGTTCCAAATTAACGGCGAACACACAGATTCGTTCTCTATGGCGCAAATTGCAGTTGGAGCACACGATTCATTAAAACGCGTCATGCTGCCGTGCGGAACTTTTCCTTTCATCGGAGCAAGTATGTCGCCGCAGTTATTCACACGTAATAATCACACCGTTTGTAATTTAACACGCGCGAGCACGTTAGAAATTACAGAACTAACGAAATGATCGTGTAACAGATTTTTTAACTCGCAAAGTTATTACGATCACGTATAATCACGCTGTCGTTCCAATGATAATCGAAATTAAGATCGACAGAGACATTTGCGGCTCGTGTTAAACTATCTCGCGTTTTCGCGATCGAAGGATTAACCGTAGCTAGAGATGCAAATCGATCAAGGTTGTTGACCCTTTCCGTAAGTTACGCTATCGCGTAGCGTAGACTATCCGATTAAATATTTTATTCGTAGCAAAACCGTCTGGAAAGTGCATGTGTACCGACCGATCGATGTTACCGCAAAACGTCGACGTCGCTCTCTCGAGCACGTTGTTCGCAAACACTGTAATTTCGGCGTGTCATTCGCAGAACGCTGATCGATCGTCGCGTTTGTTAAATTTCAATTTTCCTATTTACTGACGGCCGTATCTCCGTCATAAAACAATTAATTAATATGTACGTGATCCACGTCTCTGCGATATTTTCTTTTATCGCGAACCACGTGGAACTTTAAAAGCGTTCCGGCCGTACGACCAGCCGTAGACGTCGTACGATTTTATTTCGGTCAGAATGAAAAACCAGATGATACGCCCACCGTCATAAATTATGGACTTTGTGCGAGGGAAAACCACGTGTACGTTCCATCGTGACACTTTCCAGCGTTTGTGATTTATGATCGAAATTGATAACCAAACGCGAAACACTATCTGAACTATTATAGACAGCTCGTTGTCAGTTATGATGTCATTCTTCGATATTTTTAATTTTAAGATTACCAGAAAAGGATACTTATATATTAAACTGATTAAAAATTATACTGTAATTCTCAGATATTTTTCTCAACTATTTCTCACGTATAATATAAATATTCCCTTTTATCTACAAAATGGCGCTTGAACTTTTCAACTTTATCCATTCGTTACAAAGCTATCTTATCGTTTGAAGTTCAAGACTATCAGCTTTTCGCTCTGTTCGCTTCATACTTTGGTCGTTTTTTTTTTAACAAACTTTTTCGTTTTCAACTTTTTCCTTACATGGCCGGTAAAAAGATTGCGCTTTTATAATTTCTTCGAACATTTTCTTCGAATATTTTTAGTGCCCGATCCACCGCAAAAATCGATCGTTTTCCATCATTCTCCCTTCCCAATTAAAAGTTGTATTCTGCTTGAACGACTCCTGTTCGGCGAAGGCGGTATCTCGCCTAATCGATTCAATAATTTTTTAAAAAGTCGTTTAAGAATAGCCCATGCAATCCCACGTTACCTTCTTCGCTCTAGTCCATTTTTGCCAACGACGTTCGACGTTGGTCTCGAGTCTTACATCCATTAACCTTATCGGCGTCGAACTCGCCGTTCGGCTTTAACCTTGTAATTCCATAATCCTATCGAGTGTAACTCGATTGGAAGCGGCGGTGCCCTCGGTCCGGAATTAATCGGGACCGTCGACGACGATGTTGCTCGGATCTTAAGGGTCAGTTCAGCGCCGAAACAGGAAAGTAATTTACGTCCTCGCGACTCCGCGTTGCTCGACGCGCAAAACAACGTCCCATCGCGTTTCTCGCCACCGATTGTGTCAAGGATATCCGGTTGCTTTTTAACCTTCTCTCTAATCTCGCTGCTTAGCGTCGTATACTCGAAGCTGACGCCTTGATCTCGTTCGTTCCGATCTTTAAGAGCGTCGAGCGGCACGCGAATCTTTTTTCAACGCGATTACCCGTCTAGTTAATTCGCGAAAAGAGACCAGATCGCTACGAAGAATTATCGGCGATCGATGTCAAATTTATTGTACGAGGTGCGATGGTAGCAGCTGAAACGCAGAGTATATACGCTTCGTGTGTTACGTTTCTCGGAATCGAAATAAATTTCATGTCTTTTACGAAACTCGCAATAGAAAAAATTATGGAACGAAGGCGATCTTGATTTTTGATCAATTTTAACGTTTATATTCGTATTTACGCGAATGTTCGGTGACTCGTTCAATTCATAGAACGAGATAAACGATAGTCAGAAAAGAAGCGAATATGAACAATATTTATACTTCGCGTGGATCAATAAATTTTCATCCATGCTCGTGCATACGAATGCCAGTGAATCATGCAAAATTCAACGTGCGAGCGTTAATTTCACATTATCAGAAAAACGCTTATCTATCGCATGTGTTGATAACTTACGAGGGGCGTGCAGCTGATTATATTTACTGGGAATTCTTACTCCGACAAATCGAACCGGTTGGTCCAACTGGTTTCGGAATAAATTATGATATTACATAAGGTATTTGAAAAGTACTCAACAAAGATATTAAATTCCCTGCGAGATATTAATATTCCATTTGCAATTTTAGTAAAAGTAAAAATATACGGAGAATTGCGTGAAGTCACTCGACATTTGGTCAACCGTTGACAAAGTTCGATAAATTCTAGTTTCGTAGAGAAACTGTGGAACTACGTACACGTTCATATTTTAATTAAAGATGTGAAACTTGATTAAAGGTTGTGGTATCATACCGGTATTATAATCTTCCTGCTTATTAAGTTAGGAGTAACGTTGTTAGAGGTAGCCCTCTATTTGTAAATGCAGGTAATTAATTATCTTCCTCTTATCTCATTCATAGGAATAATGTCGATCCATTACAATTTTATCGTAGTTTCGCTAAATACGAGGAAAAACATTGCCTCGTGATAAATGCTTCCGCAAGCGATGGGGGATTATCGGAAGAATTTTCTGTATTTTTCAAAGTATAAATAGGATTTGTGTAAATGTTTTAACAATTGTTAACGCGTCAAGCAGTAACGAATATCCTTCTTTCGTTGGTTAACACGTCGATAAAAAGAGAGCGTATCTGCGGCAAACGATAAAGCCAGAAATTCATCCTTCTAACTAATGGAATTTCTTCTCGGTCACTTCATCTTCTCGGACGATTCATTTACCTTTCAGACAACTTAGAAGAGAACTATTAAGAGCGAGTTATCAGCGAATGCAAGCGCTATTTTTAACACTATGAGAAAAAGTTTAACGCGATCCGTTCGATTTTTCAAGATTCTTTAAATAGAGGCAACTCGACCCTTACCTCGACCCTCTCTCAACCCTTAATTGCTAAAGTTCTAGAATAGAACTCTAGTTCTAGAATAATAAAATATTAGATTGTCCTTGAAAACTCTAAAAGCAGAACTACGTGGAAATTATTTTAATCAAGTACATGCTGGTTTAAAGCGTCTACATGATTAAAGTTTTGCTCAAAGGGAAAAGGAAGGCAGATGGTACTTTATATCAATATTAACGCGACAAGAACTTTTCGCATAATCTCCCTTTCAAGACGGTGTACCGGTCTTCGAGGATTACGATTAAATAACCAAGCGAAACCGTTAAACAGCCGAGCGAAATAATTAACGGGACGATACGAGTCGCGCAATAAACGGATGCTAGATATTGTTGAGGTTGCCAAGAAAAATCCCGCGGGATCCAAAATGTATTCGTCCGATAGGAAATCCGTCCAAGTTTGCAGCGAAATCGATCGAACGACTCGTTTCGCTGCACTGTCCGACTGTGGAAGATTGGATTTACAAGATTTATCAACACGTTCTCTTTGTCGAACATCCTTCGCGAGAAAGTTGAGTAAAGAGTAAAGTAAACGTCTCTATCGTAATCCCGATAACGTAGCAACGCTAACAATGAACGTCAATCCTTCCATATCATTGTACTATCGGTTATTAATCTATATATTTGTGTATTTAATTAACCTTCGATAGATTACGCTGATTTATCGTCCAGAGGCTTACACATAGACGTACAAACAGGTTTTTCTGGCCTTACATCGAGACTTTACACGTCGATAGTCATTCTTCTGTAAATATATTAGTGGCAAAGTAAACTGACAACGAAGCCCTATTCCAATAAATCGGTCAGGTAGTATGTTAATGATCGTTCGTTAAGAATAATTAGGTTTGATTTACACGAATGCAGTAATCGAGAGTGATGCGGCAAATATAAGCTTGCGTGTCGTTTTGCTTGCGTGAATACGATGATTGTAAAGGATAAAGGCAATACGAGGAGCGAGCGTAGCCGAGCAAATCTGTGTTATAATAACTTGCAGTAGAATTCTGGCCTTATCGTGGATAAAGCTTTTTCCTGCAAATTCTTCTTACAAATTTAATAATCCTACTTCAAGGATAGGAGGAAAGAGAATTAAAATTTACTAGCAAGTTGGACGAACGAGGATAGTTAGGGAGACGAAGAAACGAAGGCTTAAGCGGCTTTCGAATAAAATTATTATAGCCGATGTATTTATGACCATCTTTTATTAATTAAAACAACAAGCAGATAGCCTGCGCGGATGATTTAATGGCTTTTCAATATTATTCGGCTAAAATAATATTTTAGTTTGATTCAGACAGTTGGAATAAATATCGAAAGAAAAATATGTACATAGAAATGCTGCAAAAATGAGAAAACATAGGATAAAGAATATTGTTATCGACGTATTATGGAAAATATTCCAGTTTCAACGACTTTTTGGAACGTCGTTTTCAATGTTCAACAAATATTTATCATGGTGCTAAATTATTGTTTATTCATTTTCTGTAAATGAGCGAATAATTTATCATTGTTTTAAAAGACTAATTTTGTCAACAAGTTTCAAGGTTTTGTGACTCATTTGCTCGACCAGTGCTTTTAAAAAGGTTTATATAATTCAATTGAACAACCTCGAGAAAATGTCAAAGGAATTTGAAAAATATTTCTATGTGATTCCTGTGTATTCCGTATTTATTAAAATAATCGAGTTTATTATCTATTAGCATGTACGAGAATATATTTCGTAGCACTTTTAAATCCAATTTAATTATCAACGTGCAAATTATTTGATCGTTCTATTATAGTAAAGTTAATGAATGAATTATGATAATGGAGTAACAAAGAGTCAATTTAAAGAGAGATTGCTTTCATGTACACATAATTACTCGATGAATTACATTAAAAGTGTAATATCCAAGCGTGTAAAAAACCATAATGTTGCGCGATAATTGTGTACGAAAACAGCATTTTATACATTTCTACGAGTTTATTTTATCCATCGCTCTTGGTTTAACCGAAGTTAAAAATAAGCGAATTTTGTGTTATTCAAGAAATAAAGATATTTATGAAATCGGTGGTGCGTGTCGTAGCATGCTCTGAAATAATTTGAAAATCTTAACGAGGATCACGACTCTATCGTTCTTAACATCGTATCTTGTACTATGCAGAATTAACTGGTATCAGACTTCACTTTACCACAAACTATGTGTAATATCTACTTCTATATCGAATAAAACCGCAAACCCGTTTCGATACGAATAGAAATCCGTTTTTTCGCTACATTGATTCGACATGTATCAAAGAAACTTCTCTGGTACGTGTATTGCAACCCGCCTGTGTAAAAAAAAAAAAAAAATACAAAACAAAAATATCATCGCAGCGCGGTTACGATCGACACTGATATTTCGTATTTAATAACGCCAATATGACACCGTGAAAGCGTGAAATCTACTTCAGATTGCGGAGTACAGTGTGGCAATAGAGTGGTTACATAAACGGGTATTGAATAAAATCTTGAAATGCATAAATAGAAATTTCAAATGACATTGAAAGTAAGATAACGTAGATTATTTATCAGTTAAGTTTTAATAACGGCAAAAGGAAACAAGAATAAAACTCGAGATTCCATCAATCTCAAAATAATAAACAGGTATCTATTTGAGGGATCGTACGAGCGTTCGTTATTTCTTCGAAGACGAGGATTGATTATTCAAAACGACGAACTTTATCTCCTATTGGCAATCGACGGATGTTCAGCGTATTGGATTTATAAATTGGAAATTCGTAGATTTCAATTCACCATCCACTTTTAAAGATATTCTCTATATAAATATAAGGCTTCTCGATTAGGTATCGTTTTACATTGGAAAGATCGAAAATATTTACTAGTTTAGAATTTGTTTTTTAAAAATAATTTGATTACAAAAACATGCGATCGCGTTGAAAGATACCGGGTACTGTCAAAGAAAATTACCAGATACAATTTTCTGTTCGTTATATTTTCATGTTGCTTTATCTGACAACGACTTTCGTGCAAAATTGGATAACAGAACTGCTTTCCATTATTTTCCTTTCATATTCAAGAACAGCGGTATCTTATATCCACGACAATAATTTATTACGATAATGGTAAAGTTCACGGCAGTCCAGACATTTCGCAAATGTTAAAAAGAAACGAAAAAAATATACTTTTTTAAAAAGATATCGTTGGTAGTATAAGAATATTATACGTATTATGCTTTGGTACAGAAGCACATATTGTTACAGTACACGCGAAACGGGAAACAAAAAATAATTCTTTTACACCGGTCATTCTTATTCCTATTCTTTAATTGTCATTAAAGTTGCACGCATAGGGACGGCATTTATGCAAGTAATTCACGTTTTCAGCAACAATAAAATGCACCGGTACATAGAGAGCACCGTGGAATACGAAACAAGGGGCACCGTACAAAGCAACGTGGCTTTTGTTTCCATCGTTCGAAATTTACGCGGTGTATCATGGCCAGAGAACAGCCTACATTATAAGTTATAATACAGCCGGCTAGATCTCGTTTCATGGAACCCTTACACGTATGGAAGCCTTTTTCTCGTGCATTCACAGGGGTCTCAGGTTTGAAAACGACTTCAAGCCACTTTATGTGAATCAACGTGGAATCGTTTTTAAGCGTCACAATGGCCACAGCCGTTTCACCGTCGTTAAACACGGTGGCTTCGCGCGAAACCATTTTTTAAGGATATTTTAAACAAACATTGTGCTTTCGAATTCTTTTCCGACTTTTAACGAAAGGCGGGATTTAACAACGTATTAATCTACTTTTAGGAGAAGAGAGTCGGATAAAGTTTCTTTTTTTTCAATAAACGAAAGGTTTTAAAAGAAACCGAAAAATTGTGGAGCCCAACCGATGATTCTGGTCGAGTTGCTAATATATCGTTATAGTAATTGTTACGTTATGGATGGAACGATAAATACGTCTGGAAGGCCAATCAAGAGAAAAGGAGGTAGATACCTTAAAAGATGAAAAAAGTAGAAAATACTGAAGAAAGAAAGGAAAAACATCGTACAAAAATTAGGCAAAATACACCTCGACATCCGCCCAGTAATGTTTTCCCCTGTGACGATACGCTCCGTTCCGTATACATATTTCTAGATTCTAGTTCCATGTCTGTAATTTTACGCGAGCGACATTGTGTCGTGAACTTTCGTTCACGTCAATTTTCCGCTGCGGAAAAGCAGAGCCGAGGCATGAAATATGCATCGCGACGACGACGACTACATTTCTTTATGAGAACGTACCATCGATCTGTACGTGTAAGTTCGGTTTGCGCGTATGACGATGTCGTTTGTTGTGCAACAACTACGGCATTATGAAAGCTATAGCGAACTAAGGGTCCCTTCCACAGATAAATCAATATTATCGACGAATGTTATTCCATAAGGTTGTAACTCCATAAGAACATAGAATCTCGTAATTTTTCTTAAACTTTGCCACGCGTTTTTTAAGAAATTCCATAAGGACGAGGCAAGTTAACGTAATTCCGTTTCGCTTCCTCAATTTTTCAGCTATTTGGAGCAAATAAAAACTCGCAGTAATTTTTGTCTCTAGAATTTGGGTCTAAAGATACGAAATAATCCAGCGAACGGAATAAAGGAATTATTATAAGCACGAAGCAACGCGTTAACAGCCAAAACATGGCTGTCGTTCTAATTTCTCTGATGTTGGCCACTCTTCGTCTAGCAGTAACGAAAAATTGTATCTGAACCAATTTTTTTCTTAGAAAATACAGAAGAATGGCGAAAAGCAAACAACCTACTGTTTATCGTAATCAAATCAAATCGAAGCGAAGAGCGCGCGATCCATGCTGCTCGAGCTTGCAGAGAAAGGATTTTATGTAAGTTAATCAGCGCTGATTATTACGGTAATTAGTTCATCGCTACGGAAACACAATTTTCGGGCTCATCCTTCGTAACGAGGCGAATCGTGTATACCGTAGTGAACCGTGGTGCGGAGATTTTCCTGTTTTGTTAGATACACGTGCGTGCACATCCGGAAAAGCGCATCCTCCTCCGTACTTTCGCGTCGAAGCAGCAAACCGTGGCATAACGTCGATTCGCATCGGCAATTTGTTTCGTTCATTAACCCTTAATTCGTGATTTATCCAAATACGGATCATCGCGTAACTATTAAAATACAGCGACGATGTTCTTTCACCTATTTCGTCGTTATTCTCATTATGTGTTTTTAAGGTCGCGTGCACCTTGTAAGCTTATTAGCGATCATGGTGAGAACGCCAATCGTAAGTAGGACAGAACGTATCTATAACGAGTAGTAACCACTATCTTTCAAAAATCCTTCGGAAAAAATCCTTCAGAAAATCTACAGCTGTTGCGTTGTTTCTATTTTAAGAAAATAAATATCGACTATAGCATTTGTGCAAAGAAAGAAGTAATTTCCGTTAAACAGTTTACCTTCAATCACTGTAATTATCGGAACGATTTTTAGCTCCTAGTTGTAAACATCCTCCGAGTGCTCGCGACTGATAATAAAGAAGATTAAATATCATTAAAGGATAGTAATACTTTCGATACCTTTAACGGGTTAAGAGAGGTTAAAGTCATCGTTGTAATTCTAATTTTTCGTTGTTAATAATAAATCACAGCAAGTATAGTCAGCGAAAACGTTTAATTTGTTTTGCAAATTATTCGAATTGCTATTCCTTTATAGCTTGCGGGCCAGAATCAATTTCTCACTGGCAGAGGATTGCAATCCCTTTAATCAAATACAATCTATCAGATTTGCTTCAATTCGATTTACGGGCAAATCAAACGTACGTTTATATTTTTGTCGCCACATGCGATATTTCAACGAATGATTTTGATGATCGCTCCTCGATTTTCTAGCAATACCTTTGCATTTATATCTGATAAATTTATCGCGATATAACTTTTGAAACGGTTACGGTGTTTTTTTTCCACGCTGTTCCAGAGAGTTTCTGGTTCCATTTTTATAACTTTGTTTGCGCTGTAATCTGTACCTGCGCCCGTCCTCTATACCCCTTTCAAAAACCTGTACGTCAAGCGTACGTGAAATATGTTCGCCGATAATTCTTTCTTCGTCGATTATTTACATTTTTCAAGAATATAAAATAATTTCTTTTTTTCTGTCTGTGTCACCTTTGTCATCAATCATCAAAGAACGACGCGATGATAACACGGTGAATCGTAAACGTGTTTCAAAATTACACGTTAAGACAACCGCGAGCGAAAGAAAGTTTGGTCATGAAAGAATACATTTAGTGTGTGAAAATTTATTTCCTTATAATGAAAATTGCACGACAGAGAGTGATTAAATTACGTCCGTAACGTGGCACGTAATTAATAAACGGGACGCATAAAAATATGCTTTTACTTTATTTAAGTAGCTGTCCCTAGCAGAAGGTGGGACTCGTTCATTTTTTGTTGCACCTCCCTTTATCTTTTGTTACTTCTAAAAATTAATTTCTGCGATTATTTGAATTTTTCAAAAGTCAAGCAGAAATAATGTACTATAAAAAATATATATATAATATATTTTATAATAATTAATATTTCATACATGCATATTGTGTGTGTGTGTGTGTGTGTGTGTGTGTGTGTGTGTGTGTGTGTGTGTGTGTGTGTGTGTGTATGTATATATATATATATATAATATAAGTTGAGACCAATATATTATAAGTTTGGTGATTAAACTTACCAAGAAGACTTCAGAGAACGCTCTCCAGAGATTTACACATGCTCGCACACCAAGACATTGCACATCACACATACACCAGCAATAAAACATTCCAGTGATCGCCGATAATTATATCGGAATCCACACGGTTCACTGTAAACCTTTAGAAAAGAATGCACAGTGGAGTTTTGGTTATCCGAGCCCTGTTTAACCAAAGTTCCGTATTATTCGAGTCGTTTTGAACTTTACCATGACTCCATTTCTTCCGAAAGTAACGTAAGTTAATATAAGGAATACGAAAGCGTATATAGCGAGGTATTGCCGAGGTAATCAAACTTTCAATCGATTAAATAGTTAATCGAACTTAAATACATGTACAAACGATCAGAATGTTTTTTACAATTTTGTTGCACGACTTATTAACAGCCATGGATCCTTCCGTACTATTCGAGTTTTCGATTATTCGAGATACGTTCGGGTCATATCAATCGTTCGATAATCGAGACACCGTTGTAATCGAGTGTACTCGACGATTAAGAACATTTAACAAAGGAGATAAACAAGAAAGAAAAACTTTGGTAATAATCGATATGGAAGTTTCTATTTAGTATATTGGATCTCACACGGCCTATTAAATTACGATCTATTAATCGCAATATGTATACATAATTCAGAAAGTACCATTATCTTTAACAGTGGCATCACGGGTTCGCGATCGGCAAGCGACCGCTCGACGCGTCGTTGCGCATGCGCGGACGCATACCTACGCAGGAATCCGTGGCACTGATTGGTAGACGGCGCGACACTCCGAAACAGCAAGGGTACGTGCACGACTCGCGTAGTCAGTCTCGCGCCGAGCGTCTTATAGTGCGCATTGTTGGAATTTAATATCGTTCGCGCTTCGAACCAGTGAATTTGAAAACTTCCGCCAACTACGAAACCAACTACGATACTAACGTGTGCACATGACAGACGACCAGTGACGGTTCTTGCGTGAAGCAGACGAAAGTCGACAGATCGTTAATTCGTTTGCATCCAACAAGCACAGACGTTTCGAAGGTTAGCTTATTATCTGTTTTTACGAAGGAATTGTGACAAAAGCCTCATTGTGCAACCTAACCCAAATCGCGGGCATTGTTTTTTTTTTTCGGTCAGCAGCGTGTTGATTATCGATGTCTCACGGTTTTCGCGTTGCGTCGACCTCCGTCTATGGATTTCGGGTATGCGTCACGATTGTTTCTTATTATTTCAGGACTGTTTACTATGATCTTTCTCTCTCTCTCTCTCTCTCTCTCTGATATACCGAGAATTTTCGAAAAGTGTTTCTTTCGATTATTTCAGGATTCTGTACCGATGACGACTTTTATTCGGTTCATAGAATCGTAGAAACAGTTCGAAGATGTATTTTCTTTAATTTTTATCCGTTGGGGTTGCATTTGTTTGAGAATAGTTTGGTGGTTGCCACAAGTATATTGACACAGTATATCGGCTATTTCAGAAGCTTACTATTATGTTTACAGAAGTAACGAAGGTAGTGATGTTACGATTGCCATAGCGTAATTACCGCTATATGTCAATAATAATATTGCCGTACCGATGTATGCGATAGCGTATCACAATATTGTAGTAACAAGTCGTATTCTATATGTCATGTTATAATAGTAGTAATTACTATATATATATACATAAATATCTACCAGTTACATGTAATTCTTGTGCACGAAAACAAAGTAACATTACAATGATATAATAGTAGCCCCTTTGGAACATTTTAAAAGCGTCGTATCGATATCGAAGTTCGCATAGCAAGTTTTTAACAATTCTTTTCAATTTTCGCTTTCTAAGGAAAAAAATTCTTCGCGCTGTTTGTCGCTATTCTCTCATCAACGAGACCTTTTCTCTTTTTTAGCCACTTATATCTGTACTTGTTAGTCTGAAATCCAACGTTTGGTTATGTACTCGAACGAGTGTACGATTAATAATCGACCGTGCAATTCTGTTCCATTCAGTCGATAATTACGATAAATTTCGATATTTAAACAGCTTGTCCGTCGATCTGTTATCGACGTTTGTCTGCTTGCGAATCGAGATGTAAGAGTATCGATTTCTATGTGATCTCGTTCGATGAACACGTGTATCGAGGAAAGAAACGCTTGCCTCGATACCACGCTACAGTTATCGAAGTAAGAACTTTACAGATTTAAATGATCGAGCAACAAGTTCCCTCGACAGAAAACTTTCCTCCTCGATAAGCGTTCACTCGGTAATCGCTGACTAATAATGTCGAACAAAGAAAGAAATTGCTATGACAATGGCGCGCGAAGGATATATGCTATCGGTTAAATATTCGATATCGATCACGATCGATTCTCTCCAGTCGTACGAAATAATCGATCGATTAATGGTTAAGATTGTTTGGTATATTAGAAAGGATTCGGTAAACCGATAAGCAGCCTTGACCAATATCTGTATACGTAATAAACTGCTTCGGCTAATTACCAAATAGCTCTAAATGTTTCTTGGAAGCAGAATTTTTCGGTAAATAAGTAACGTTTGTTATGGTTTGTAACGATGCAAAGAAATATTTTTGTGTAAACTTTCCTGTATTTCATTGTAATTAAAAAAAGTTCGCGTATAGGTGTAATTACGTGTCAGTAAAACAGATATATTGTCTTTTTATTAACATAGCTCGTTACAAAAATATGAATATCCTTTTGCACGCTTTTTCTCGCTATATTTATTTTCTCCGTAATTTTCATATTCCGCATCGGTTCGCGGTTAACCTCGCGAGTATGTACCTTCTTTGTCTTCCGTAGCTACGTTGGCCGTCGGTTGTGTGTCATACCGTTGAATGCAAATGAATTAAAGAGACGGAACGATTTCGTAGATCGGCAGCGGAAGAAGATTAGGAGGAGAGACAACGTAAATGGCGAGAGAACGCGTCGCCATGGGTACCGTGTGTTGTGGCTCGCGGGTGTAGTGCGAACCCCGTAATCGAAGGGAAGAGACAAAACTGAGGGACAGAGATCACGTGATAGAGGAAGAAAGGGGAAAAGAGTGAAAGGCACGGGAGAAAAAGAAGGAAGATATAGAACGCGTGGACAAGCGTGACCGGCCAAGACTTCGAAAGGCTACTCTCTCGTGGCCGTCACGTCGAGGAGAGGGCAGCGAGAGCCGGGCAGAGAAAGAGGGAGAATAATGCGGACTCGTTGCTTCCGCCTTCATCAGCAGCACGTTCAGATCTGCTCGTAGTAAGTACAGAAAAATCAGTATCCTTCGCGTATCTGACGATGCGTCCTCGAGGCTACAGATCTTTATGCAAATTCAAATTTTTTATGACCATGATTAAACAAATGACACGACCAGACTGTAGATGGCTACACTTTACAATGGCTACAAAAAGTATCAGGTGGTCTGAAAAGTTTCTCTCGTTTTATAAAGAAATAATGCGGCATTTTCCGTTTTATATTATTTTATCGAATTACCTACGATCCATTTTGTGCTATTAAAATAGAAATATCACAACGTTCGACGGATTAGGTTTCATGTTTGTATACAGATGCGTCGTTGCGAAAGACGGGTCCGTAGAGGAACGACGCTTCTCGGACACACCATTGTACTTGTACTGTAACATTTTCACACGGTCAGTCTCGCTAATACTCGGACAATGTTTTAAGCTATAGAATAACGTTTTTTAAAATTGGATCGAACAACGAGTCTTTTTTGAGAATTTAGGAGGATTAATTTACCAGATGAAGCGTAAAGAAACTCTGGAAACGTTGCAATTGATCGGAATGACGAAAAATGAAATTTTATTTCTTCCGACTACGCGTTACTCTTCGATCCAAATCTACTAAAGAGAAAATTGCGAAAAGTAAATTTGAACGATATTGCAAATTCCTCTCGAATACTTAATTCACAGTTTATCATACTCGTGCAAACAACGTGAATACAGTATCGGTAAACAGCGTGATTAAAGTTTAAGGGTCTCGTTAGATTCGCTTCGCCGAGTCCCGACCAGGTATCCAAGAAACCGTTCAACTTGGTCTCCAGTGGTATATATACCGAGTCGAAATGGTTCCTTGGACGAAATAAAAATGAAAAAATAAAGGTGCGAACCACGAGAGCAATTAACCACAAAGTTAACCGCGAGTATCTGTCGTGAAAAGAGAACTGGATGCATGTAAACGATCCCGATACATTCAAGGATGTTTCCAGTTGGTTCTAGTCGGTCAATAGAAAGTACAATACAGGCCGTGACAATTTGCTATAAACCGTTACGACACGAGTCTCTCTATCTGCATATCTTCTTTGTGATCGATAGGTCGTATTAATGCTAGAGTTCCATAGTGTCTCTAGAACGGCATTTTTTTATTTCTTTCGTACAAGTTTATACTTTAGTTGTTAGCGTGGTTGTAGCGTTGAAATATGCGAGGTGTTCAACTTGTAGCAGTACTTTAATCGAGAATAGTACGAAGGTATGATAGTATTCTCTGCATAATTTCTAGCGTCTTAGCCTGAGTAGCGAATTTATGCGAGCAAGCAAAGAGATCAAAGTTCCGCTATATCTTTGTATATTTTATACAGAATTCTCGATGCGTTATTTTCATTAGTCCGGGTATTCCGACGGAATTTAAAGTCAATCCGTGGCGTTGTCACGGAATAATGTCCAATTTTCAGATTTAAAGGACTGCGAAAAGGCAGCTAAAAGGCGTAGAAATTCTCTTTATTGAAATTCTGTATGAAGAGAGTCGTCGAATTAACGTAATTGGATTATTTCAAGTTCATGCCTTGAATGGCGCGTTAGGAAAACGTGAAAAACGAGGCTTTATCAAAGCAGCAATTTTCTTTGATGAAACTCGACCTGTTCCGCTCGAGTGCCACGTACGAGAGGAAAAGAAAATATAAAAAGTCTTTTATAGAGTTGCTACTTCTAAAGAAGAATTTTGATTATAAATTACTGCGTCTGTAAATGTCTCGTTTATTTAATTAATATAGGGGCACGAAGTACGCAAAGAAACGTTTAAATTACTTGTAACGTCTGTATTACGACGAGCGCATTTATTTTAATCGTACGATTTTTTTTTTTTTAATTAATTTATATTCTAAAAATTATTTCAAGACACTTCGATACTCGGAATTTAAACGATCGTTACTGGTTTTGCCACGGGCATTTCGTGAAACGTTTTGTAGCGTTTTCTCGCAGTTCGCATTCAAGGGTAATGCGGTTAAAGCGATCCAGGACATTAGCGACCTTTTAATTTTTCAAGAAACGAAACTCCCGCGAATCCTTGGGATATAATTGAAATCTTAGAGTCACAAATTTCATTATGAAACATTAATCCGAAGTCGAGTTGGCTTGATTAAGTCGGTAGCGTTCTACATATAGCGAGCCGCTTATTCGAGAGACGTTTGTCTCATCCTATCTATTTTTGAAAAATTGTCGCAACACGCGCGTAAAATTCCTAGTTTTATAGAACATTACGACAAGATGACTTTACATTTTCGTCGAACTTTGTTCGAATATTACGCCGATATTCGAAGGAACGGACCAAAGATTTTGAATATTTGTTTCGATTCCAATCGTGCGTGTACCTGAACTTCAATTCTCGTGCAACGAAAACGTGGAATATATGAAATTATCGAAGGATCGCGTTCGTTTTGCATAGATAGTTTGTGTTCATCGTGGAGTTGCATGTGAACGATCGGACATGGATTGGCGAGCGTGTAAATGACGTTAGAAAGTTGCGAAAGAAGCAGCTGACTCATCCGCTTTTTCTCATCGTTGCGGAACGATTCCGTGGCCGTACACGTATGTATATATTATATATGCAACACTCAATGAGAAAATATAGGGGAAGTTTATCGTGTTAGCAACTGCATCGAAAGCGATAGCGTGGTCAAAAGTTTCGACCGTGCTTTAAACTCTTAGCGATCGTCGTAAACGCGGAGATTAATAGTACGGCGATTAAACGTCGTTAACATGTGATGATCTTATCGTTGGTGGGTTGTTTCGACTAGAAGCTTTATGCAGGGTGTTGTTTCGTGATGGATCGAGTAGAAATACTTGCAAAAAAGAGCGAACTTACGCGCGAGCGTATTATGAGCGAAGAGTGAATTTATAATATTTTAATGGAATTTTAATGGAATTTTAATGGAATTAAAATAATATAAATTGCGCAGTTTCTTGAAGTTTCTAGGAATATCCCTTCAAGGTTTCGATATTATACTAATATTATACTAACTGTACTTGATTTTGTTGGACGGTACTTATTGTTAAATCATAAATAATTGAACTCGCGCCTCGCGAATAATATAAAATATTCGCGAGTAATACCTTCTTCAAAATCTGCGTTTTCGTTTATTCCTGCATTTACATCGGTAATATTTTCGAAAAGTAGCATTATGTAAATGTTGTAACTATTAAGTAGTTAAACATAGATTTGCATATTTAAACCGAAGAATTTCCAAGCAGAAATTTTAATACTCGTATTTAACTTTCCGATTTTTTCTTAATATTTGTTGAATATTTCCAAGCTTTTCAAGTTCTGTATCTTCGTCATCGTCGAAATGCTTCTTCTAACCTTCGTTTATCGTTATCAGATAGAATGGTTTTATCGCCGATACAAAAGTGTCAGCTGTTTAATGCATGAAATTCTCTGCTCGTTTTCTGCACAAATGTCGCGAAAATCGAATTCGAATAATTTACGCTTCTGTTTATTGTATTATATAAATCGTATCTGATAGGCAAAGATTGTTTTTACGCCTTTTATTATCCTCGTTATAATTCCTGTTACTTGCTTCCTTAATTCTAAACCTGATAGCATCGTAAAATCGAATCTTTACGTTTATTTGTAACGCCTTTACGAGTGATATTAGTAGTTAAGCATTTGTCGGAATGTTTTATTAACTGATATTGCCTGTACAAACAATCAATCGCGATAACGACGAGGAAGAAAAGGAATACCTACTTGATAAGCTCTGTTCGATTCTGAGTCATAAGCACGTGGTAGCATGTAAATTGCTCGATAATAAACGACATATCGACTTAAGATAAATTATCGCACTGTAAAATATACATTGCGAACTGTAAATTACAATTCTAAATTACTCTCTCAATGATAAACATTTTTGAATATGAATTATTATAAGGTATTTATCGTTTCAATTCTGTAACTACGAGATTACGAATATGTAGAATACATATAATAACGAAATAATATAATTTAATATTTTTCGTATTATAAATAGTATAGTATAGTATTTTGTATTGTTTGCAATGTACTCGAATATTGTTCATTGGAGGATGATTCGAGATTTAAATCGTAGAGATTGTCATATTAATTCTTGTCTCGGATGCTGCTCGTGGTATTCGTCGACCGGACCGAAAAGTTACGGTATCTGGATATGTGTTGGTGCGTATACGTAGCAGGAAAGTTAAATTTATGCAGTTACACACGGAAAGTCCCGTTTTAATCTCTGCTGATAAATATCTTCGGCTTAGTCCAGCGAATACAAGATTTCGACTCGCCAGCAACGTTTACTTCTTTCTCCTGCTCGGTCCTCTACGATCCTTCGGTATGCGTGTGCATATATTCCAGCGTATGGATCTAAAAGCAAAATGGTATTCGTAGGAAGTGCATGAAAAATGCAGTTGGCAGTTGGAATATTGGATTCCTATAATTCGTAGTTTTCAAGGAACTGCATTTGTCATAGCGCGGACGTTTACTCGTTTGTCGGAAATTTAACATTTTTATTCGGCCAAGCGTAACGCAACGCATTTCCTATTTTTTAAAAACCATCATTTTCAAGTAACATCAAGCTTTTACGTTATTTTTAGAAATACTTCTTAGCATAGGCGCAATGACCGATTAAAGGTTCATTAAGTCGTTATGTTTGAGAAAATCCTGCGGTTATAAAAGAAGTAGAGACGCGTCATTTCGAAGCAATGTGTGGAATGCATTCTTCGTCGTCCTTCGCGATCCTTTTGTTCAATTTCTCCATCATATCCTAGCCATAAAATTATTCTATAACGAACGTAACTACCATTGCACATTTCCCTCGTAGTAAATAAAAAGGCAATTCAGAAAACTAGCGATATACGTACAAAGTATTTTGTAAATTTGAGAAAAGTATATACATTCCAGGAATCGCTTGCTTTATCGATTACCTTGCCTCTATTCTTTTTAACGCCAAACAGCATATAAATTCAAGTATCAAAATCATACAATAAAATAATATTTTCCTCTTCTAATATGATATAAACGTAGTATATTCTCAGTGGGTTTCTAGTAGCAGACTCTCCCATGCCATAATTCAACTTGTCTGGGGATAACGACAAATTAGAAAAATTGCCGTCTGGCTTGTACGTGGTCTTCTTTTCTCCTCGACGATGTCCCTTCTCTTTCGTTCTTTTCCCTCGCTGGTGCCTCCGGCTGGTGCGTGTTTCCGCCGTATTTTCTCTGACATACCTCTGCGTACACACGCTCCCACGTCACGCGTGACACTCTCAATGACCCACGCAACACACGAGGCTCGTGCTATCATAATGTTTCGTTTCTGATCCTGTAAGTTACTCGGTTGTCTGCTGATCGTTGATTCGCCACGATAGTCGAAAGTCGTCGCATCGAACGAAACCCGTTAACCCATTAAACCGTGCAAGACGCGTTAACCAATCGCTTAGATTATTTATCTCTCGAAGATAATTCTTTGAAAAGCTTCTTTACATAGGAATCCACTTCATTTCCTTGTTTTTAAAGAAAGATTATTCGCCAGAACTTGGAAAAGATTCCACGGTTGAGAGAAGCCTCGCCTACCGGTCGTATAATTAAATATTTTGAGAACGGTCTCGCTGCTGAGCGGCAGTTAAAGATAGTGGACGACACACTCTGAATCATCGTACCATTAATTCTCATGTTTCTCTTCTGTATCGCGAAGAAACACAGGTTAAAATTGTCTCTTTTCATTCTCGAGTTATTCGATTTCCTTCATCAGCCGTGACATCGGCACTGCTATACTTAATTTGTTTACTACATAGTAATTCGTTTCACTTAACTCCAATTAAACCTTGTACAACGTATACGTACGTCTACGAGACATCGTCGCGCACGTTCCGTTCCGGTCAAACTCGATTTCGAATCTATCAAAGTTGGCAAGTGTTTCGGTTTTGTACTCGGTGGTAAGCATCGGACGTGTACCACCACCGCGAGTCAAATGATTTAATCAATTTCAGAATTGGAATCCCTGACGAACACGACTCGCTAGTGCGAACAATCCATCGTTGTAACCAGCGTGGTTTCCCATATCTGCTTGCCGTGCCTTTAGAACCGTGGAAATCTCAATTTCACGGTGGAACTCGCACGTGTCTGATTATATAGGGTGTTTATTGCACGCGTATTCGATGAATTCTCATATCCGATTCAGGACTATGCTAATAATGATAATAACGATCACTAGTCGTATTCGCAAAAATCTGTTCCAACAAATCTCCGCTGACAAGACAATACCAACATCGATTTCGCAACTGATATGGTACATATACCGTGGAAAATAGCAAATTGCGGTGCGTCGAGCACGTTCGAACGCGACACGATAAAATCATTGGCCCGTCCCTCCCTTTGGCCTACTCGTATCGTTTCGATGAATAGCACCATCTTGGCGGACAAAGAGCAACGGGTAGTTGCAACTTGTGTAAGAGCATTAAATGTCAGGTCGAGAGACTGGCTCGGTTGGCCGGATTACGGTTTCAGTCCTTCTACGTATACTTTATTTCACCGCAGACGCTTTAGCGCACCTAGATCTTTGCCATTCTCTGCCGGAGTGCCGTTGCTTGCGCCCAACAATTCCGTACTGTCTCCGATTTAATTGAATTCCGTAGCTGTAGACTGGTACACGTCGGTATTTTCGTACAATCCAGCTTCGAAATGGTTTCAACTTCACCGTAAAGTTTGTCAACTCGGATTGAAACGCGAGTTTCGAACCATCGAATTTGCCTTTAGCGTTTAGCAACTATACGAACGGCAAGTTTGAAGAGACGTTGAAACGATCGAAGAGTCGATTATTGTTTCCTTTGTTGCATTCGAAAATCTCGATACACATCGATACGCGTTGTCGTTGATCGCTTTAGACGAGATCTCTCTCGATCTCCGAAGATCTCGCGGAAGATCTCCGGTATAATTAGTGGTAGATAATAACAGAGTCGAAGACGGACTTTGCCAGTGTTCCGAGATTCGCTAAAACATTTCTCCGTTTTCGCGGATTCGCTGTGCTTCTAATTATTCCCAGGAGAGCGCTTATTCGCGAAATCTCGTGATTACCGAGGTTCCAGAACAAACAATCGCCCGGGGATTGTCTCTTTGGTTCGCATTTAACGTTGCACGGCGTTACAATAGCGCGCAAACAAACGCGTAACAAACCACGGCGCACCCAGCTCTGACATTTTCCATCGAACACCCGCCGTGTAATCTCGCGCGTGTATTCCTTACTGTTTCTCAGGATCGCAGGTTCCGTTGCTTAACATTTTCATCCATTAAATGTTATCCGTGCGATTTTACGACCGGCGAACACAGTTGCGCAAATAGCAGCGAAATAAAGTTATAATCTCGCGATTCCAGTGAATGAACGTGTACTACCATTGCGATTTTCATTGCTATCCGCTTCATCGTTCTATTTTTCGCTGTTTCTTTACGATGAGAAAAAGATACGATCGATGTGAGAAATATTCGTACAGCTCTTAACTGTACCAAAACTATCGTAGCGTGTAGTTTAGTAACGAAATGTTAACAAATAAAGTTTGCAGATCTCCAGGATAACTTTCGCGAAAAGAAAAACACGATATCCATTCCTATCGTGGAAATATCGATAAACATCTAGCAAATGGTAAAAATATGTGCGTGATAAGTATAAGTACAGTTAACGCTTCATTGGATAAAACGACACAGATATTTTCTAAATAGAGATTTTCTCTCCTAGATATCAGGTAAGTTTTATTAGTTTTTTTTTTTACACAGGATTTAGATTATCATGACAATATCAAAATTTCGAGTTTACAGACCATCGGTATCATTTTTCCATATTATTTAAAACAGCGTCTTTTGCGTTACGTAACGTTCACAGTTTAGACGACAGAGCAAGAATTTACAGAACCATTATCCTCTTTATATTTAAGAGTCTACGTTCCATATATAGTATAGCGATTGTTATATCAAAAGCAATCAGCGAAGTTGATTTCACCCTTCTTGCACTGGATTCACTTCCGAGAAGCGAGTCGCGATTTCTCGATACGCAATGCCCGGATGCTCGATTCATCGGTGTCTTGAAGCTTACGAGATTCAACAGCGAACTGAGGTGCAAACGTCACAACGGCCCTGATGATAAGATAAGACCAACCGCGTCACAAAGCTGTTCAACACGTCCGCAGCTGATAGGATTTTTGTGGTATGTTAACAAGTGGTTCTTTCAAATTTTGTCAGTGTTAATACGATAGCATTCCGCAGTCGTAATTTTCCAATTGTCAATTCGTCGATACGCGTATCCGATTTTTCATTGGCACCAATCTCTGGTCACCTTGATACGTCAAATAGAATTAGCAAGTTTGCTCAACGTGACTTTCTTTCGAACAGTCCGTTGTATTGTATCCACGTTATTTCAAGGACCGTTTCATTTTCCTCTTAATGGCAGGTAAAAGCATAGGTAAATGTGAAGACGATTCAGATTTAGAATGGCAACGATTGTTTTTTAATTGATATTTAGACAGCTTTCACACGCATCTGTTCAAACTTTGCAAGAACGGACGAGAGATAAAATTAATTGAAACCTTTTTTCGTATCATTTCTTTATGATGATTTCATCGATATTATTTGATAATAAATATCTTGAGGTCAATATCGTCAACAAGTAACATGAAGATCGTGGAACGACATAATAAATCCATAAAAGAAATTGAAGCAATTGTGTACGATAATTATATAGAATTACGTATAATTATTCCCACAAACAGCAACACGATTATTATACAAACAACGCAGCAATACGAATGAAAATGGCTCATTGTGCCAAGAATCTGGATAAAAAGTTTATTCAAGTAATTCACTCTCTCTCTCTCTCTCTCTCTTTTTCTCTCTCTCTCTCTCTCTTTCTGTAGAATCTTTCAGAAAGGTAATTGCGAAACTGCATCGAGCCCGGGAACAATTCCAGGATCGCTTCGTTTCGCTTTCCAATCCTAATAGAGGAAACGAACGTCGCTTATTAACAATAGAGTCGAGAGACGAGAGGCGTTGAAAACGAATTCGTAATCGGTGACGGTTGCTCGCAGCTGCAAATCGCGCGAAGAACGCAAACGGCTGTTCAATTGAACTCTCGCTTTGTGAGGTTCGGTCAAGTTCCGTGGCACACATTACGTGCCTTGAATCCCGTGCACGTGTCCAGGAGAAACCGGAAGCGTCTATTTTCAATCGCGCGCGTCAACCACGTCCGGCAATTCGCTGTATCAGAGGCGCACAACTCGAAAACAGACTCCATCGTCGATTTACCGTGTGAATATCTATCAACCTTTAACGCGATTACTCGTTCTCGATTCATCGAGCGACTCGAACGACTGCTACACCTTGAATCATCGATAGCGTAACCAGGTCGATCGTATCTCCTTGCTTATCGGATCCATCGATCTATTTCCATCTCTACATAGTAGGTCGTGATAAAGATCAGGTTTGACTATTTCTTATATATCAGGATCTTGTTTAAAATTATCCTTGGAAGATTGATTTTTTTTATGAAAATTTTCCTACCTTGCTTCTAAAGTAAAAAGAATGGATTTGCGACGATTTATTTATCGAAATAACGAATTACTTCAATTAGTTTCTTATTTATATTTTAGAAGCACCGTGGAGAAAATAATGTTACGTTTTACGAGGAAAAGACAAGTGGATAGATAGTTTAAGCAACTTTGTAATTTATGGTAAACCGCCGTAAACGATTTTCTGCAAGTTTTCTTCGCCGTTTAGTCGATATTTTATGAGTCATGACATAAACTTTTTTTCATTCTCCCGTTTTTTTTTTTTCCCCCCCGGGAAGCAATTTCTATCAAGCGTCGAATTACCTACTTTTCTTCTTGCTTCGTTCGTTTCTCAATATCCGCTACTTTTAAACGGCGTAAACTCTATTGACTAGCATTGGCAAAGATTAACTGCGAGTGAGATCCGAATATTTCTGCAGAAACAACCGCAAAATACACAATTGCTAAAATATTCGTCGAAATTGTACAGAGTTATATTTTTATTTCGTTACGGAAGTAATTACACTCGAAGAATTTGTCGAAGAAAACTTGCGACCGTATCTCCGAGCAACGTTATTTTTGATATTCGCGATAAAATTAATGCACTGTCGTTATAACGATATTATTACTATCGTGTTTCACGTACAAAACGTAATTCGGATTTCGTATCAACGAAACCATAACGTATCATATTCCGTCATTTACTCAGTAAGAACATGATATCGCGTTATCCAGGTTTTCCCAATGCATCATAAAAATGACCATTGCGTAACTCGTTTTACCGCAACTTCGCCAGTTTTCGAAAAGAGAAAAAATTGAAGGAAAAAGATTATGTAAAACGAAGCGGAGTGTTCAACAATGAAGTCGTGAAAATTAATCGCATGCATGTAAATAGGAAGATTAACAATTTCGACTCTGCGTGATAAACCGAGCGATAATAAATGCAAATATGTAAATGACCAGAATGAAGTGGGACGATCCGTTAAAAGATTCTCTCTACTGCGTGCGAGGGATAATAAGCTGAATGAAATGAAACTATAGTTTCTTTCTATTGCGTCTAGTTATTTCATTCTGTATTCTATAACTCGTGATAATGGTAAATCTAAAATAACAGTTCAGTGTGTTGTACTGTGATTCGAACCCGGACCTTTCACTTCGTAGCTAGCTCGCGCTATTACTTTGCTCGATTAACCTATTTTGGCTGGAAAAATTGTACTCTTCGTGACTAACTTTTGAAACCCGATTGCTTTCTACAATTCGTAGACCACCTGATATCGCGGTTATTCATCCGGGAAACTTGCAATTTTGAAGTAGAAAAATAAGACGCTAATACGAAAGTTTATGAAGAATATTATAAAAACTTTGACTATCCTAATAACTTTCGTAGTTCTAGCTTTGGATGTAATAACAATAGTAGCTACCACGGTTAAGAGAAATTACTATATTTATATAATTCTGCGAATCAACTCATTTACCGTATGTAAATTTTCGAGCAGAATACACGTGGTTTCAGATCCACGATATGTCTATACTTTGCAATAAAATACACGCTCTACACTCGTCTACGCGTCATTTCGATCGATTCGTTCAACATTGAGATTAATTTTCCAAAGTCACGCAGATCGGCCGCATCATACAGACTTTATCGTGACAACTCCGTGACTGGATATCGGATTGCCAATCGCCATTCCGTTTCTTCTTACCACAATTAAATCAGATAATCGTAATAACAAATAATAACGATACTCGTGATGCAATTGTTACGATAATATGTCGATGTTCGCGTCTAATCGATCTTCTTATCAGTGTTTCTTTCTTCAGATATAACAGAGTCATTACGAAACCGTTATTGCAGTACGAAATATTAAAGGTATTTCTATTTCGCTAAGATCCTCTGTTTAATTTTATAAACGTGACTTCCTTCAAGTTCTACGACGTTACGCTTTAGAATTTAGCGCAAATTTCCTACTGTGTTCGCGATTTAAACTGGTTTCGTTGCACGATATGAATATTTCGCAACCTTGTAAAGTTCCAGGTTTTTAATTCTGAAAATTAATATAAACAGCAACTTGGTCGTTGAACGAATAGTCGATACATCGACTAGATACTGTGGATCATTCAGAGCCGCGAACTACGCTCTCAAGTACAATGAATGACTCAAGTTTGCGTAAAAGGGGTTGCATTTTTCGATACAGCGGTCTTTCTTACGGTATCCCGTGGTATTTAGTTTGTGTAATACATCTCCTATTCGAGTTTTCGGGTATCTACTGGCAAGGCAGTAACGCAAAATATGATATAAATTATATTTTATGGTTCTGCGATCAGATACTTTCTTTATTATTCAAGTAATTTGTGTCTTTATAAAGATATTATTTCGCATTATCAAACAAGTTACTGTGTGAATAAATTTTTATAGAAGGATGTAAATTTCAATGGTAAAGAAGTTATTAAAACCATTTGAAAATTTATTGCGACACAATATACGTACAACGTCGATCCATGTTTGACTATAACAAAACGCTTGTTTTTTTTTTATCACCAACAATGTGGAAATCTTATTCCGCATTGTTAATGTGTTACGAACGACTAATGTACACATTTGTTTGACACTGTTCGTGCAGCTGCTTGACAAGTTGCCGTATAACGCGATTCTTCGCACTAGCTTTTAATCTACGCAGAGATTTTTACGTATTGTAACAATTGAATTACAGCTTCCGTGTTTTCGAACGCGTCAACATCTCCAATGTTTCCATTATTCTCCTTTGGCTCGTTTTGTTGAACGTTCGTTATGTAAAGCATAAATCATTCACGATCAAACATCGATTACGTGATAAACACGTGACGCAATCAGTTACCGAGTTCGGATAAAACTACTCTGCCACTAGGATAAAAAATTGAACGAAAGAATCGTGAGCAGATACTTTACTTTGTACTTTTACTTTATAAATTAACGCGTTTGAAAAAAATATATAAATGTAAAAATGTTAGGTTCCGTGTAGGCCGTAACTGATTAATAAAATTAAAATCCGGCAGCGAGTTAAAGCAGACGCTTCGCATTGTCTACATAATGGATGCGCTGCTTCGCATAATGCATGATTCATGCCTTTCGATCTTGTGTCAGTGACTGTGTAAAGAAGAAAATGAACCAATCGCGTCCTAATAATATTTAAATACCATTTTCTGGCATCTTTTGGCGCATGAAAAATATCAAATATAAAATATTAGTTGGTAAGTTATCGAGCAAGAGAGCTGCGGTATCCTCGCACTCGATATCGGTAGACGCGTTGTAAACTCGTGACACGTTACTTCGTGATACGGGGTTCATTTTCCCTCTGGGCTCTAGCCTCTACGTTGACCAACGCCGCTACTTTGTCAACTTTAAGTGGCAAAGACGTTCAAAACCCCAGATGGACTATCCACGTTCTGAGACACGTTTGTCGATACATTAGTCACCAGGGATATAAATGCGAGCTATAAACTGTGGATCGTATAATGTATACCATATATCGATCGTATAAAGTATAATAATATCAACTTGCGAATTCTTCTCGTAACATAACGTCGTTAATTCTCTATCCGGCGTAATTACAGATAGACGCAAGCGTCGCTAAATCGTTTGCATCAACCCTTTCGTGACCCAACCAAATCGTTGCAAGCTGAATCGGCAGGTTACACCAGCGGTCCGATCGATTATAATTTCCGCGTAATTAGCTTGTTCCGCTAATTAGCGCACCGGTCGAAAACAGTCGGAACAGTTTCTTGCCAGAGGTTAGCTGGCGCGAAACGCGCCGG
This sequence comes from Bombus difficillimus, assembly GCA_014737525.1. Lineage (NCBI taxonomy): Eukaryota > Metazoa > Arthropoda > Insecta > Hymenoptera > Apidae > Bombus > Bombus difficillimus. Next base: position 5,452,165 of record JACXIT010000176.1, read on the forward strand.
CCTGTAATTAGCGAGATTTATCAGCCGTGACAAATCTACGGGACGATTACGCGTTGCGATTAATCAGACGGTTCTGGTAGCCGTGGAAATATTCGCGGAACGATTTCCACGGACTCGCGCCTCGTTACCTGGCCCGCTCCCAGACAACAATAACCACACGACCATCGTATGAATAATTCTCGGCGAGCGAATCGCGCCGTTTTGCAATTGGCCCCGCGCGACGTAATCTCACAGGCTTCTTCTGACACAATGCGTTCCCGGACCCTCGAACGGTATAACGTAACGTTTGCGAGCCTATGTGCGTTCAAGAAGGAGCGAAAGTGACGAGATTATGAATCGCGAGGGAAGAAACCTCAGCGAAACGGCCGTGAATGATTTTCGTTCGTTGGGAACTCTGGATCGATCGAAACGTAAGAGAAGTTGGTTTCGAAGGTACAGCGGATCGCACGGTTCGCGTTTTATAGAAAGTCGATGACCAGACTGCGAAATTTTATGCCGTGAGAAGTTTGTAAGCACAAAATTGTCGAAAATGGGATATTTAATTCGTTATAGTATCTAGTAGATGAGATCTGAATTTTATTCTCCTTCTGAATTTATGAAAGTGGTAAGTCCCGAGTAACTCGTATCGCTTGCATCGTTTACTATTCTCGCTTCTCGATCTGCCTAGTCAGCGTACAGGAATTGGTCCAATGCGAATCTCTTGCGAATTTTCGTACCAGGGAGTCGTAGTTTTCGATCGTTGGCAACTTTGACAGGGAGTGAGCGAACGGGCGAGGCAAAACGAAACGTCGTCGTTCGACGACAAACAAACTAAAACAGCGTAATAGGACGTCATTGTTCGAAAAGGCGCGACAAGGCCGTGGTTCGTCATTGGATAATTGGACAGTGACAGTTGCACCCGCGGCAGATATTCGTATTCATAGCCACGCATGTTTCTCTGATGCAACGCTCTTCATGGAATAATGGCTCGAAACGATTTCGAACTGGAGCCACCAGCGCAACACTCACAACAACGCACTGCTTAGGTTTAAATAACGGGACAATTCGAAGATGAGCACGGATTTGTTCGCGGCAACGTCGATTCTGATCCGATATACATTCACAGATCGGCTTCAAATTTTATCAACGTGATCACGATAGCCGTTTTAATTCATGCAAATATCGAGGGTATCTGAAAGTGAATAAAAAGTGGACCGTTTATTTCGAAAATGGTGGTGCGAGTCAATTTTCCTTTGTTTCGAGATATTGAAACGTTTGCGTTGCCATCGATTGAAACATCCTGATGAGGATGTCTACTTATATTTTTCCCATGTAATTGATCTATAAAATTTGTATAGAAAAACGTTAATCAAATATCGGAAACAAATTTTTCGTCTCGCTCGACCGGTTGACGGTTGAATTTTAAATTCGCTCTCCTCCGTCGACGTTTTATACGAAATTGTATATAGAGCATTTCTGCATAATCTCATGTAGCATGTTTTCAGCCAGTTTATTTGCCCTGCGTTAGTACCTTTCTTCTTTTTGCAACCGCACTTTCTAAAGTCTCTGCTGTAATAAAATGTTCGGGTTTCATTTCGTACGAAGAAACGTACTGTTTCTTCGACGTTGTTTTGTAATATCGTAATAATCCTGGGCAATATATGTGATAGTAATACAAGTGAATACACGAATATGTATATATGAAATTTATTTTTCTTAATGTCGCTTCTGTAAGTCCGAAGTCTGCGTTGTTAGGTGGATACAAATGTATACAGGGATTATCAATGATGGCATCTTGCCGTATACATTCTTCGCTATTTATTGTCTTACCACATTGTACATATATATATATATATCGTAACAAAATATTGTTCGCAACAAAAGCTATCGGCCAATGAAAATGTCAAGCAATGTATCTAGGGCAGGTTTTAGAAGCGAATTTCGTCCTCGCGCCCCATTTCGTTTTAATTTCACCTGTTCGTTCGCCAACGATTCTCTTTGCGCGCGATAAAGTCGATTTATTAATATTGTTGTTATTATTATTATGCAGTAGAGAAGCTTCGATGCTTCTGAGGAAAATTTGATCAGCTTGATGAGAATTTGATGGAAGTCGATGTCCTCGCTAAATGTAGGGCATCGAGTATCTGGGAAAATGCCGCTTCATTTAATTAAGAGCTTGACGCGTGTCATCTTTCTGCATTTTTAATAATTAATTTGCTTTTGCCGTTTCGTGATAACATGTTTAATGGTTAATTGCTGTGGTGCGTTTTATACACGGGGAATTGAATTTCGTATAATGATCGCCCGGTATCATTATTTGCTCGCACGCGAATCTACCAAAGCACATAAATTAAACAGTTAATTACACTTTGCCCCGTAAATTATTGGATATCATCTCAAATCGAACATATAATTACAATTTATAATTACAGCTTTTTGTTTTTTACTAATTTAATAATAATAATTCCCTTCTCGGGATATTTCTTCTTATTATTCTATTCTTTTATTCGTTTATCTTCTCCTTCCCCTTATTATTTTCGTGTTTTTAACGTCCATGTTAATCCATCTCCTCTTCCTCGTATTAGTAGTCGTCTTCGTCTTTACCCAGTCTTCTCGTTACTTTCCATTCCTTCGTCAAATGTGCCATGTTTCTTCATTTTCATCAGAAATTTTACAAACTTTTTTGTTACTCTCTTCCCAACGTCTATTGCCTTCTCCATTCATCGCAGCATCTACATGTTGCTATCGAACAACTTTTTTTCGTTCGCTTTTAGAAATTATTCTTTCAAAAAAAAAAAAGATTTTTAATTGTAATTGGAAAAAATTAAAACAATTTCAAATATAATTTAATAAGTGCTCTCCATCAAAGCCACTTTTTCGAAAGACCGGTTCACTTTCCAAGCAAAAAGGGCAAATGCTCGAGCATTAAATGGCTGCATTCACCAAGTCAAACGGACCAGTCGTTTAATACATCGATAACCCTAACCAGTTCTTGCCGTTTCGGTCGATACCTTTGATTGCAATTGATACCGAGAATCGGCAGCGAAAAAGTATGGAATTTTTCGTGCAATTGGAAGAGCCCACTGATGGGTAAATAGAAAGAGATCAAGTTGGACGTTTCAGTGAATAAAGCCGCAGTTACATCGGTTCTTCGGTGATGTAACTAACTGCAGGATCGCCGGGCCAAACTATCGAGAAAATAGCGCGTAGTTTTCCAGCATCGGAGAACGTGTTTCCGATGAAAAGAGCAAACATAATGGAAAATCGATGGGTATTCCTTTGGTCGAACGATCGTTGCTTTCCAGCCACTTTTCGAACTTCTTCCATGAAACGGCGTCAATTACACGCGTTCGAAAAGAGAACTTGTCGAGAAGAACTTCCCCTTCGCGTTCCAGACCGTAATAAGGGAGATGAAATATTCTTTTTCCACGAAATATCTACGTCAAAAAGAACGTTCGAGCGATTTTTTCATTGACGTTTTTCTGCAAATATTGGAAACTCCCTTAAATCCATACGATGTTAACGATGCTAAACATATCGATGTTCGAATCTCGCTTTGTTCTTATTAACCTTTTAGATAAAAAGATTGAACCAGCAAGCAAGCTTCCATCTGTTCGGTAATTTTTTCCGTAAAGAAGATTCAATTTTATATAATAATTCCGCGAAAAGGAAGATGGAACGCAGAAGTATTATGTAGGAATGTTAGATGGATAAGCTTTCGTATCGGATTTTAATCTTTCATTGATGTATAGTTACTAATTAGTAGTAGGTGAGTGTACATTTCAATATAATAATTACACGCACTGCTAACACACATCCATTCACCGACGAGTTAGAGTAATTTATAGGCTAGATTAGCGATAAATCTGTAGATACAAGTATCAATATCTCTAGGGGAATTCTCAATAAATGAAAATAATTTTCTCGACAATGCTATTTCATAATTCATCGGACGTCAATCACATTTATAATATTGTGATAGATAATTGTATAAGTTCAAAGAGATCTTGATGATCCTTCTTCAAAAACCAATTATTTAATATTTCACTACCTGGAAGAATTTTATTTAAGAATTTTGCTACAAATCGTACAGAATTTCTAAAATTCTTCAAACGTTCTTTTATATCCCGCGATCGATAAATTCTTTTGCGATCTTACGATTCTGTCTTACTCTTTAACGTGACGTATTTCAGTTAATTTTAGACGAGTATGAGCAAAGAAACTTTAACGTTTGAACTGTCATAAAGAGTCGATGTATGGTCGATAAAGCCGCGCTAATCGTGTTAAGACAGTTCGATTTAATCAAATTATAACAAACGCTTTCTCTTACATTGCGAGTACATGTTATTATAACAAGTTACATAACAGATGCGCGAGGAAGAAAATCCATGCCCGAATGATGTGTATGAGTCGGTTTTCCATCGCGATGACGCGACCAATTACATCACAACGAATCCATTAATCGACTATTTTTGTCGGTCGCCTAGTTCGGCTTTTATTTCGAAGCATTGCGAAGCCTGCTCTTGTAGTAACAAGGACAATCGATTACACGCGACTTAAGCTGCGATCGATTAAATCTTTTATTCCCTAATTGTACAATCATAGACGAACAAGTATTTTTTTCACTTTAAGGATTTCCCATTTATCGTCCTTGGATTTTCAAGCTGATTCATTTTCATTTTCATGATTAATTTACTTACAACGATGATTTAGTTACTTTCGATCACTCGCGACTTTTCCAAAATTCTTTTCACCCACATCGCCTAGTAAACTAATCTTCTCGACTTCTCAAAAACGTTCGTACTCTTCAGCCGAATTAAAAAAAGAAAATTTATCTCGTTCCAAAGACCGTACAAATATTTTCTACACCCACTGCATTTGCATGCTATTCGCAGTTCGATCATAGACCTGAACTTTCCCAAAATTGTCCGATGTATACACCGAACGAAAATTCACGCGAACGACGAATTGTAAACGTGAAAATAGAATCAAAGTAAGACGATCTCGAGCTCACAAATTCCGTTGAAAGCGAGGGCCTTTAGAAGCGCCCTCGCAATAATTTATATAGGAAGTGGAAGTCGGAAGTCGGAGCTGGTTGGGCTGTGCGCTCGATTGCTTTCGTTTCGCCGGCCGAGTAGCTATGGTTTCCCTGAACTTTACCGCTGTTCGGCCTCTTCGTTGATCGCCCTTCACAATAACGTATTGTGCCAGCCGGTAGTCCCGCAGCTCTTGCAATTTTTAAACGGTAGCCTTTGTCGATTCTTCCGGTCTGTCTCACCGGACGAGAACGGTACAGGAACGCATCAAAATTTCAGACCAATTTCTTGGCCTATTGTTCCGCGTCGTAATTGCATCGCGTCTCGAGGCTCGAGCAACCCTTTTCGTCCGCGTTTGGCTAGAATTGTGTCGCGGCAGGATTGCCTTTTCCTCTTCGAATATCATTATCTCGAGAAAGCGGACTTTCGTACGAGAAAGATGATAGCTGCTACCGATAGTGCAGGGAATAGGTCTAGAAGACGGCTGGGATAACAATTGGTAGAAATTCATCTTTCAGCAGGTTATATAACGTAATTATATACCGTTATATTTTACTATGTGGCATAATTATGTGTTATTAGAGTCCTTATGAGAATAGCTAATATTTATAACGTAATACTTGTAAGAATAGTTAATGTTTACTCGATAGGAAATTTAGTCTATTTCTTATAAATTACGTAAAAAGAATTTTTGTTAGCTTACCAGATATTAAAATAGCTAACTTTCACTAAAGTTTGATAAAACGCTTGTTCGCGTTCATTGTAATAGAGTAACGTCGACACATCGCGCGTCTAGTGGATATTTTCGAAATTATATACCTAGGTTTGATGACCCTCTCTTGGCGGTCCATCTCTGTCGGACTTACTCGACTGGTCAAATATTCCAATGTCGACCTATCGGTATTATTATTTTTCAAAATAATTAACATCGATCTATCCTTCTTCTCGTTAATTGCTTTCGGTTAGCACGTAGCGCTTTCCAGTTGACTAGCTATCTAATTAATATTCATTGAATTTAATACCCATCTCGCACAAAATCAATTAATTAAATTTTCATAAAGATTCCATTACCGCTTTCATCCGGTCTGTTATAATTAATATTGAATCAAGGTTTTACTCGCGTAAGATCGGTTTATTCAACTTTTGTTACGAACTCCGAACACACGAAACGCATTGATAACGCGATTATATTTATTCGGTTAAAAAACTATTATCGTCGTATCCTTCGTTTATACGATACGTAAACACCGTTAGAAAAAGTTAGAGGAAAATGGGACGACGTGCAAAGATCCTTAACGAAATTATACGACGAAATCGAATTATCTATGTGGCCATAAAATGAAACACCGTGTTACAATAATCGCGTATCATAACAAGTCATGGGAATAGCCAAAGCAACGCTTATGGTTTTTATCTCCGTGCAAATAGCCCTTGGGTCAGTATCGGTATTTGAAAGAGCCGCGATGGTAAAAGACGTCGGGAAAGTTAGTGGAGCATGTAGCCGCATCCCGTATCCGGCGAAACACCATACCAGCCAACAACTGTGACTTCTGGCCTGCCACGAATACAACAATGGAACACCATCGTGGAACAGGTGGTCACGAGCCGTTGATCTTTCATCATGCACCTTTAGCGACTAGGCTAAGGTAGCGCAAGGTGTCTTCCGAATTTACGATCTCCGATATTTTTTATCGCCCCGTTCGAGTGCTCGGCTATTACCGCGACAAAGCTGTAAAAAGTTGTAAAAGAATAAACGAACCGACGATGAATGCTTTTACGACACGGAGCGGGTACACAGGAAGGAGGGAAAATAACTCGGTCGGATGAGAGAAAAGAAAGAAAGTTTTCTTCCTTTTTTACTCTTTTTGTTCTAGGCAAGAAAAGTTCGTATTAGCAAGCTGCGCATGTAGTGTTTTACGTAACTGGATACGAGGTATTGGACACAACGAGATAACTTCGTCGGAGCAAACAGTAAAATTTCTTCCCTTTTTCTCGACATTTTTCCGTTTTATAGAGGATAAAGAGTCGTTGGTTTTTACGCCCTGGGTCCGTGCAAGTACGTACCGCTGCTCGAAGCTTCCGGAGTGTTAAGCCGTGGCCATTAAGAATTTTATCTCGACGTTTTATCAGCGTTGCAGGTAGCTTCAGTAGACTCATAGCGTGATACAACGATGCCGATTTCTACAAGCTGATTTTTTATGTAACACGCACGTTGTATTTGACCGAGCCAGCTACGCGATATACGAAAGATACATCGATCGTCTTCTGCCACGTATTTCGTATCGTTGTGAACAAGCAAATCGTTAACGGGAGACGCGCGAGTGATTCGACGTTGATCGAACGAATCATAGAATATCCACGAACGTCTGGGATGGTTTGGCGATGGCGAGGGATCAGGGCGAAAGTGTGCTGACGGAATGCAGGAAAATTTACACGGTTGCGCGAGCTTGCTCCGCGACATGCAACAATGGGCCTTTAATTATCCGCGATTCGCCTGCGCCTCTATTAGCATGCAAATTGAGGAAGTCGAGTAACGCGGCTCTACACCGCGTGCAAGCATATATAAGAGAGAGAGAGTAGAAAGATGACGGAACATGACAGAACGAACAGAGCAAGCTGCAACTCGAAAGAGAAGAAAACGAAGAAGGAGAGTACGAAGAAGAAAGGGGAAATAGAGTGGAATAACGAGGAACACGAGGAAGTGGAGGAGCAACGACGGGAAAGGGAGAATCGTGGTGAGAAGAGAAGATAGCGAAAGTGAAGGTAGAAGAATGGAAGTGAAATTTTAGAGATTCGGGGAGAATGCGATACCACGCCCTTAGCACACCGTGACTCTGCGGCTAAGAATTTCACGTTCTCCAAGCTGTAGCGTTACGGGTCACTTCGCAGACCAACCCTTCCAACTATGTATACCGAGAATTTCAGTCGTTAGCTAGACAAAGCTACCTGGAAAATTAAATATGCATACGTCTATCGCATATGGCGTTCGTCAACTATCTCCGATTTAAGATAGGAAATGAAATAGTATCATGAAATTATAATACAATCGATTTATTATCCAAAGAACGTTATGTAAATGGAATCGAAGTGTTACGCACCGTGGTAACATTGTGTCTCTTGTTTCGGCGCGATTCATTCGAGGAATTTATCCCGGGATATGGGAACTTCGACAGGAAACGACAGCATTGAACAAGAAAGTTTAAAAGGTCGGCCCGAGCGTCCGTGCCGAAGCTAAAGTTTATTCCTAAAGGTGTTTATTAACTACTTACGTAACCAACTTTAGATTTTACATAGTTAGGTTTAAAGTTAGACTTAGAGTCAGACTCGGATCGTAATTAGATTTACGCTAGAGCGTGGAATCGCGGTAGATTCGAGAGCGCGTCCCTTTCGAAGTAAATTTTCCTCTCTCGTCCTCCGATTCATGGAAACGCGGAAAAGAGAAACTGACGAAGATACCAGACGTCTTCGGGACATTTTGCATACGCTATCGCGTGCCTGGTCAAATCTAGACCTCTAGAATCCCTTTCCCAGTGACGTCGGCATCGGAAACGTAAGCTAGGCGCGACACTTGGACGCCAAAAAATGGTGGAGAGCCGGATTCCCGAGGTTTCGTGCATTTTCGAGTGACGCGTCAACCTCGTGGTTGATTTATCGCGCTAAACCTGGGCGATCTGCGTTACAATGGTCGGAAAATACCTGCACAAGTCTGATGTCTATAGTCCAGCTGTCGTACCTCGTCGGTCACGTAACAAAGAAAACGGGAGAAAGAAGAGTCTAAATATCGGAGACATAAATATTAATGATTCGTACGTAGATGAAACGCTGTTACAATAAACGATAAACAAGAGACGGAGCATGAAGCTGAAAGATGAAACAGAAGGAACGGAGGGGAACGAAAGATGGGGCTAAAGGTGGATAGAATGCGACAGAGAATATTTACCGCGCAAAAGGCAAAGGAGGGACGCGTTTCTTTGAAAAAGCTGAACTTTTGGAAGATATAAAAGTTGCTTACAAAGATGAGCGAGCGGGCATAGAGGAAGCCGAAGTAACAGACGCGAATGAATAATTAAACGACGCGAATACTTTGAAAAAACATTGAAAAACGACACGAGCGTGGAACGAAGGAATAATAATACAGGTAAAAAAGAGATGAAAGTGTCGCGAAGATGTTATACAACGAAACTCGATCCATTGAATTAAAAATATAACGAAATACGCGTAACCGTGAATGAGATTTGTCAACGAAGAGTAAAAAAGAACGAGGAGAAACGCGTGTAAAGCGATCATTATGCGAAGTGGGTACTGCGAAGAAAGTAGAATTCGACAAGAAAGTGGAATTATAAAAATTGAGAGAAAATAAAGAAAAAGAGCGAAATAAATAGAACGAGGATAGATAAAAACGAAGGTGCAGAGAGCGAAGAAGGAAGGTCGTAAACAGAACGGAAAGAATGGCGAAACTCGTGTCGAAGGGAAAAAGATTAGCGATACAGGCGTGTAAAATTTGAGCGAGATAAGGAAAAATGTAAGGTATATACAGTGTTTTCGACGAGAAACCATCGATCGACGTGTCGTACATATCGACACGCCATCTTGGCTATGAATGTGCTTTGCCTCGTGCATCATGGATGCATTTCAGGGAGAGAGTACCGCGTTTCTCTCGCCTCGGAATATCCGTGACAAAATGCGATCGTTTCAGGCTATTCCATACCTGTCGATACACGAATGAAAGAAATATGTGTTGTACGTGTTACGTTGAAACCCTGGTTCAGGCTTTTCAAGGGATTCGTCACGAGTTTGGAAAGAGCAATGGCTGAGAATCGAGAATATTCGAATTTGTTTCTCTCTTGCTTCCTATGGTCTATGACTAAGTTTATTGTCTATTAAAACTGAATGAAAAGAGTGTATCGGAGAGAGTTCTGCATATTCAAAGAAGATCGAAGTAAACCGGTTTATTAGAACGAGAAACTTTCTGCGGAAAAGAACGGATCAAAAAATAGCATCACGGCCATTAATCCGCTGGCTGGTGCTAGAATCACGCGGGCTACTAATTTCGTTCCGATTTTATAACAATTTTTTTTTTACAATGTTTTTACCGATCGTCTGGTTCCGCGTTCCGAAACTTTCGCGCATTGAATCGATAATTTGAAATAGAACGGCGAATAAAACAGATATCTCTGACGCGTTCGTATCGTTTGTCGAGACAACGAAATGGAATTGGCACGTTATTTTCCTTTTTTTTTTTTTTTTAAGATGGCAGCGATGGATAAATTTAATTAAGTGAAAACGCGGCGACGTGTTCCTCAGGGAGAATAGAGCGCGATAAAATGGCCACGCACTTTACCATAAGTACTAAAAAACAAATTTATCAGCGACAAATTGGAAACGTTTCACGGCAAATAAAGCTCGCGTCGCTTTGTAACGAATTGAATTGCACTCCGTTCTACCGTGCGCTTCTTTCTCGTAAACCTGTAGAGAACGAACTCGTAACTGTTGTTCATCCTTGTTCGTGCCAGCGTGGTCATCGTCCGTCATTTGTTATTTAATTGCCTTCTATGTTATCGTACACCGTTTCAGATTCGCGAAGCGTTGCGCGATATTCTTGAAACGTGTAACTGAAATTAATTAACATTATCTTGTACCTAGATTGCTTTATTTATATAAGTACTCGGAATTAAAAGTAAAACTATAAGATTCATTTTGAATTGATTGAATTTCTTAAAAATTATTTAATCGCGCTATCGAAGTTTCACACGCAGACTATTATGGTTTCTTCCGCGCGTTCCGAACAACGAACACTATTATTTGTAAAACATGGGAGCTGAAATTTGCTTATTCGATGAATTCTCGTGGAAGAATGATTAGAAAATAGTGGCTCAACGTTAGGGCATTATCTTGTATCGCGACAGTAAAAAAGGCGTATAATTAAGTAGAGTTAAAAGAGGGACGAGATGCGATCACGGTGACACGTGTTTCACGAGACGTCATTGTACGCGCGTGATTCGTTGTTTCAGATATCTGTACCGATTTCGATACCCGTGTGCGACAATTATACCGCGACTTAATCGTTAGACGAAGTATACCTAATAACGATAATAATATTGTTGTTGATATATTCGTATCGTTCGTGCATGCTATTCCTTATTTTCTTCAATAGACCGTATGTTTCGCGTAGAGAATTCTTTTGTTCGTTCGCTATTAATTTCTGTGGATCGTGATCAGTATCTCGGTTAATAAGTCGCGATTTAATTATCATCGTCGAATTTATTCGAAGGAACGGCGCTCTGCTTCAATTCCATTTCTGCGTGATGCGACACGATACGCTCGTCAGAGTCGAATTCGTATCGATTGGAAATTCTCCATTTGTTTATTATTCGATGTCTACTCAAAATGCATTCGGTTAATTTATCGGTTCGAGCTGCTGAATTTTGTGATCTGGCGATGAAATTCATCCCGACCGTGGAAAAATTCTATTCGCCGCGTGGATATCCCGTTCGATGCAGAATGAAGAAAAACAGACACACACCGTGCGTATTACGAACAATATTTTTCGAGCTAATTGAAAACCGATATATTTCTCTCTTTTAATCACGCGAACCACTTGCTTTATATCTCGTGCGTTGCACGGATATAAATAGAAACGTTTTGTATAAATGGAAAACGAATCGCTGCGAACAAATTGGGAAAAATAATTAAAAGAGAAAAAAAAATGTTAAACAACTGCAACAACAATTTGCAATTCCTTGCAAAACGTTTTCAACGTCGTTGTATTTGAATTCAATACGGTCACTGGTATTCTAGAATAAATAACGTATAGAATTTATTAATGACAGATGTTGCGTTTCGTATATAATTACGAAGCTTCTTCGTAAATGAAACGAGTTGTAAAATAAGAGAAATAAGTTTCGTTAGATTTAGAATTAGAGAGCAGGAGACACACGAAACTAGGCTCGCATTTCTCGTAAAGATGCTGCGAAATAAATGGCACTATGGCCCAATTCTTCGACAGTGAATGGCACGCTCAGAATGCAATGTTTTTTTCTATCATCGTGAGAAGAGCAATCCAATCGGCGAGGACAAAGAGCGCGAAAGTGAAAGGGCGGAGGCGGAAAAGGCAGCTTTTAATGCGCCGCTTCTAAGTCGAGAGTTCTCACAAGCACACCGATTGAACAGTTATCCGATACAATGACGACTGTTGCGCGACTACAGCTGGCCGAAATGAAAAAAGTTGGCCAAAAACACCGAACGTTGCATCTTCGTCAAAAATATGAGTCGTGTTACAAAAAATCCACTTTCTAAACTTCCACGAAAAACGTGTAATCGTTCGACTAATATAAGGGACGATACGAGAACATTATTTTCTCTCTAACTTTTGTTTCTACCTTTCCATAATGCGAGGGATATTTTCATTAACGATAATGTTTACCTTCATTAATAACTGCACTCGAAGGGCTTTTGTAACATCCATCTACGAAGGAAAACACCGTTAAGAGGAAAATTAAGAGATACTGAATCAGAGGATACTTGCCGAGACACGAGATACGAAGAGCGTTTTTAATTTACATAATGAAGTGTTCCATATAGCGAGAAGATTTTATCTGTTAACCAATGTATAATAAAAATGTAATTATGAAGATATAATATAATAACGTAATAACGTAACGAGAGTTTGAATTTCAAACGAAAACGATAAAAAGATATACCGTAGCAGGTAGCGAGTATTTTCAATGCATTAAAAAAAAAAAAGAAAAAAGACTGAAAGATAATCTTTACTTTATTAGCAATCCTGCTGCTTTCATTTCGTTTGATACACGTATCATAAATTACTCGAGCCTGGCTTTCGTATGTTCTTCGAATGAAATGAAATGAGATGAGCATAAAATAACAAATAAATTTGGCGTCTGCGTTACTTAGGCGTAGCATAATCAACCAATTTAAGAGTGGAACGAGCGCCGAGATACACGGGTCACAAATTGTGAAATATACGTCGTGTAGCGTAATGAAGAAATGTGTCCAAATGAAAAGTGATCTTGTTTGTCAGATCAAGAAGGCAAATAAAATTCTTCGTACGAGAGAACGTCGCACGAAATGAGAGCTCGTTCCCCGGCCGGTCTAACTTGTATTAATTTAATTGACATATCTCGAGGTCGACCTCCTTTGAACGACCGTCTAAATGATTCCTACGAGGTACATTGAGGATGTAGCTTGTGTGCGTATGAATCATTCCCTGCTACAAAATATGGTAGAAAACACCAGGAACTCTTATTTTGCTGTAATTTTGGAAACGAAAAGGTTCAATAATTAACGGTATATACCTAGACACGTTGAAACAATGGAAATCTTATAAGAACCGGTTGACGTTCTATTAGAGATACTATAGCCGATAGTGGAATTATTCAAATGATACAAAATTATCTAAATTATTTAAGGTAAAGGAGAAAAAGTTAATGGAAACGTTCAAACATCAGGAATTCGTAGCATTCCTGACGCTTGGTAAAACTTGATTGTCCCCACAGAGCGACAAAAGAAACGCAGAATCCAACGAAATAAGGAAAAAGGAAAAGAAAGAGAAGAGTGTGACAAATGTCGAATGACGAAACGTCGAATGGTTCACATTCCATTTAGTATCGTGTCATCAGGTATAAACGATACGGACGACGGTGCGAAAGCTTTCAACGCATACACTGTATCGACGTATACACGTGCTCCCATTGCTTTCAATGTACTCTAATTAACCGATTCTTAATTGCATTCCATCGTGTACTCGCTGTTTGAATATTTGCATCAAGAATCACGTTCATTGTCCCAGAAAATGTTCAGAATCGTTTAGTTTGAAAATAATTCATATTTTGAAATGAAATGTCGTTTCTTCCAGGTCTAAACTCGACTGGTCGATACTACTTGCTAAATTTTTTATTACCAACCAATTACTATCCACGCTAAAGAACAAATCTACTAGAAATTAACAGTTCACGTTTGACTCGGTTCTTACGGAACGACCGAAAATTTAGTAAGACGATAGCACAAACGAATGGAGTGACTAGGTCGAAGGAGAAACGGTTTTCGTGTTTACGAACTGGTGCGCGGTTTCAAGGGTTTATGACGCGTCCATCGTTACCGAGGGTGCAAACGCCAAGACCAGCCCAGTCGTTCGTATAGTACCATAGTGCGACCATAAAGCCATTTCTAGGCCCTGACATCTGGCTCGAACGGTCTTCTGTAAAGTATTGATTAACGTTTTCCTCGAAAATAGCCTAGTTTGGCGTCCGTGTCATAAACCCTATGATCTCGATAGCCAACCTTATCTATCACAATTCAGCGGAATGTCGTGTCAGGTGCAAACTATAGGTGTAAAATATCGCGATTAAAGTACTATACCTGTGTTTCAAGAAACGACATTTTGCAATTTGATATGTGTATGCGTAGTCGTATTTGATGGCATATTTATTTGCGACAAAATCTTCTATAGCCTTAGGTAGCTAACCGCCATCGAATATAATTAGCTCTTCAGACTGACATCATTTTTTTTTCTTTTAAATTCACAGTGTCCTTATTGTTGGTCGTCGTGGCATGGCTGAATTCACGAATTCTTAATTAGTAACGATCTCGCGTGTGGGAGGACAGATACGTGTCGGCGAGGGCAAAGAAACTGGATTGTTCGTGTATAGTACACGTCCACGCGTGTGCCGCTTCATTCACGTACGGTAGTATGCATGTGTCTTCTTGTAATGCCAATTAACCGTACTTCAGGCAGGCGTTTTCCATACGACGCTACAGAAATGAAGCTGGAAATTGCGTTTACGTAGTCTTATCGCGTATGTCGTTCGCTTGTAATCGAAAAATTTTGCTTAATATTTGCAGTGAACAGAGCAGCGTATACTGCGTTCCAACGGAAATATGAGAAAGTCATCGAGCATAAAAGTCTTAGGGCTAAAGGTAGGAAAATAATGAGGGGAAAAAAACGAAGGAAAGTCAAAATGACCGCGTTCAGAATTAAAACAAGCTCCGGCGTTGAGACGAGTACCTAGTGTCAAGTGCTAGAACGAAATAGGAAGAAAAAGAAAGTCAAGACTTATGACGCGAACGGTCTTGCCGCCTTCGAGACATACGGCGAATAAATAAAATCAAACGTAGGAAACGGACAATTTTCACGACGTTTCTCCGAATGATTCCGCATTTCCTGCCTAATCAGCGTCGCTTCGAAACTTTACCTCCGTTCCAGCTACCACGAAATATTCTCAGATCTGCTCGAATTCAATCTCTAATCCACTAACGTTGCCAAGTATATACACCTTTAACAAACATTTCTTTTACCAAGATTTATGCGCCGGAATGTAAAGTCGAAATCGGGCGGAAACTCATCGCACGATCGTCAGATGCTTCTATAAAACATTCCAGCTGGTTCTTCAACTGTATATAGATTAAAGCCAGCGAGGTGAATCGTGTCGCGAACCAGGTCACACGTATCCGCGTTCCTTCTCTTTTTCCTCCCACATTTCGCTCGAGCTTTATCTTCAAAGAGACAATAGATTCCCGAAGTCGTACGAACATTCTCGTCTCCGAGGTACGTCCCTAAGCTATAACGATAACTGTCATTTTACTTATCTTGTTTCGTAGAAAAGATACCGAGGCAAAGGAATAGCGCAGATTTCTTTGCACGCAAGGTGACGCGATTATCGTAGGACGATCAAGCAGGGACTTCGCTTTCGAGGAAATCGACTTTGAATATTCGACAAGTATACCGAAATTCTGTCAATCTCGTTTTAAACTAATATTTTTTCCGTAAAATGCTTCATTATCGGGAAAAATCAATTTAACAGATTCGTAATTAAATTGCTGCGAATCGTTTCTTTTTATCTAGCCGAGTTCTAGCATCTAGCCAAATTGAAGTATACTTGACAAATTTTCAAACCGGACTTTTTCAGAAACGAAGCGTCGTAGAAAAATTGTATTTCATATTTTCGACTTATTTTTTTAGGTGAAATCAGTCACTGTCCGGTTGTAAATATTACGATTACCGCCTCACCATGTGCAGCGCTTAAAAACGAATCTTTGCAAACGCAAATGCAGTACGAGCGTCAGAAACGATAGCGTGTAAGTAGAAAGTGACGGCGTGATCAGACCGGAGCTGCCGCACGCGCCGTTGGTAGGAGGGTCTGGCAATCATTTGGTCAATGACAATGAGTGGCAGTGACACGGACACGACGATTTATAAATCGATAGTCGGAGGGACATCGGATTTGTGTAACGAATACAACGACGTCTGGTTATTCTAATTCCGACGTCAAATTAGAGAAGGTTCGAGTATAAAAGCTATGGAACTTCAACGAACGAGACACGATCGATGCGAAACACGAGATAGAAGTTCCGCTCGAATTTTACTTCCGACATTGCATTCCGCTGCAACTATTCTCTTTATTTCTCTTTTTTTCATCGACGATTTTCATGGAAATCGTGACGAAAATTTGCATCGTTGCTGATTTTGGGTCTGTCAGATTTTATTTCGCGCTTTATCTCGCGAATACTCTAGAACATGCATTCGCTAGTCATTCGCACGAATCTTTTTGTTCCTATAGAACGTTTAGAATTCAATTTGTTGCAGTAAGCATTCTACGAGATTGAAATCGCGCCACTTTTGCCGGAAACCGCAGAGCTACCAGTACGAGAAACCGCAAAGCGTTCATCTTCGTTATCATTGATTGGATAGTCATCAACGAAACTATAAACTGCGAGGCATTTTGAGCAGAAGCGAACGAAGAATTTAATCGTTCTTCGCGATATAATGTTTCCACTTGGATCGTTTCCTATCATTAAGTAACATTCAGTAAAATTTCAATGTAGGATTTTAAACGCTTCTCACCTTCTTACTCGACGCGTTATCGAAAATGAGTATGTAACGGGTAGCACGCTATCCTCTAATTGCTAGAATAAATAATACAGAAGGTAAAACGTCGTTCGCGAGTAGGTGTAAATCGAACTGTAATTTTCGTTGCAGATTCCGCGAGGAGGTCTAACGAACGGTGGAGATGACTGGAAGAAGAAGAGTGCCACTCGTGTTAAGAGTATGCACAGGTAAGGATACGCAACAAAGCTGAATCGATCGGTCGATTTGCGTAATTCATTAACCGGTAAACGCATAACGCGTACTTGCATTACGTACTTTTCCCATTACCTGCCATTTTAATATCTTTGGTACAAGTTTTACCCTACATTCGTCGATAGTTCCGATACTAAAAATCATCGACACTCCGCACAAGATCTAATTCGTGTAGAGCGCGATAGAATATAAGCGAACAGAAACGTACACAGACTACACGAGTAATTTATCTGTATTACCAATTTTGAGATTGTTATTTCTATGCGATCGAACCACAGCTGAGCACGTACGCGTTCTATCCGAAACGATTCTCCTCCGGCGATATCAAGATTTCATTAACCTCTGTGATTTTTCTTAATCTAGCGCTTTCTACGGAGCTCCGCGAGAGCGTATCTGTCACGATTGAGAAATAAATGGTCGCGCAGCAAGAATTTCGTCATAACTTTCACGCGCGCGTAACTGCACGATCCGTGTTTCCGTTGGACCGAGAATCGAATCGCTCGAATGCATCCTGTTGCATCGCGTAAAGGCTGGCAATCGAGGGCGACTGTACGAACCACGCTGCTGCTCGGCCATCAAGTACTGTTAGAATCGCCATGCCGTGCCGGACTGCAGGCTGAAACCGTAACACTTGCCTTGACAATACGAATTTACCGTTGCGCTCGAACCAAGCCACGTCGTTCAACTTTCCTCCGGGTCTCCGGCGAGTTCGTTTCGCGTTCTCAAAGATTGAAACGAGCAATTTTTGAAAACGTGGCTGGCTATCGATAGGAAATTATACGTACGTATAGGGGAAAGTTACACGAACGTAATCACCGATTAATAAGTTGATCGCGGGATCGATGTGAAAAAGAAATA
The DNA here is from genome assembly GCA_014737525.1 of Bombus difficillimus. Taxonomy (NCBI): domain Eukaryota; kingdom Metazoa; phylum Arthropoda; class Insecta; order Hymenoptera; family Apidae; genus Bombus; species Bombus difficillimus. The sequence continues at coordinate 5,470,132 of JACXIT010000176.1, forward strand.
ATGGCGTCGAAATCGAAAGTCTCCTATATCCGTTCATTGTGTACAAATCGAAATCGAAAGTTTCCTTTCGGCGTTTCCAGCCGAATCCGTATTATTACCGGATGATCCGTTCCGAACTGATGACTCCGCGAAGAATGCAAAACGAGAATCGAATCAGTCGAAGAATTAGAAAGCGCGTGGTTCGATGCTTACGTTAGAACGATTTTTGGACCGTTTCAAAGAACGTTCACTGACAAAGGCAACATTTCTAGTTTATTCTATGTATAATATTCTAATTTCTAATTGCCAAAACGATTTAATCCAATCGCGAGATAACTAATTCACCAGTGTCGTGCGTATAATTGGAATATAATTATCTCTGTGCGAGTAACTTCCAATTTATTTTACTTTATTCCGTCTCGTTGCTTGTTAATAACGAGTTTCCAAAGCATCGAACTAGCCAACTACCGTAGAATATGCCTCGATATTTTCTAGTTTCATTGCTATTTCACACTTCATTCGTTATTCGCTGCTCTGTCGCAAGCAAGTTTCAAGCTGGAATTCGCCGAAGCGACGGAATTACTTCTACAACTGTAACTGCGCAACGCTCGATCGTCTTGCAGCACGATTGAAACCCGCGACAGAATCCTCGTAATCGTACCCGCCCATGTACACATTTTCACGTAACCTGTCCACATCGGTAGAGGTCAGGTGTGCATACTTAAATCTTCTGCATAATCCCGTGGTCTGTTTAACATTCAGAGGCACGCGAACATACACACCGCGTTGCATACACATTTTTCCATCCGTCGTAGCGTAGAATGCGCGGCAAACTACATCATAGAGGTTCATGAATCGTTTCTCGATGGCTGGCTGAGCAATTCCCGGCCAACCGGTTTTTAGATCCATTAAGAGCTTCGTCCACGCTCTCCACGGTCATTTTTATTTCAACTCACTGTGAGAACCAGTCACCGTTGTCAATATCCATCGCTCGGCTCGGCGTTTGCACGTGTTCATCGCTGATACGTCGATCGTCCGCGACACTGTTCGCGGTTCACCGATTCAGCGATCAGCCCCTCGTTTACTGGATTCAAGATAAAATAGCGATTAACCCTTAACGGTCGATAATTTCATAGCAATTAACTCGACGTATACTTAAACTAGAATTATCGGTTGTAGAATCCAATCGCGCTTGAAACGAACTCGTGGCAGTGTCTTCGTTTATAGTTCTCTTTAAAAAATAATTTATCCGTTAAACGTTTGACTGCGTGGAACGTAGAGTTTATATTTTTGCCAGCAATTTTCCAAACGTTCGTAAATCTAAAAGTAAGGTAATAGTAACGTCACGAATAACTCTGAATAAGCTAAAAATACACATTCTCGTTCAGTTCCTGATATTGTTATTAAAACATCTGGTCCTTATCGTAACAAACGGTATTTCGTTTAAGAAAGAAGATAATATAATCTACGTATAATGTTGGCGTAAATTTCGATATACCTTGCAGACACGTTCGAACCACTTAACAGAGAAACACGTTTTGTTGAAGAACACTTAAGGACGTTACTAATCGCTTAAATATGTCTGCCGCGAAGATTTAAAACAGTTTAAGCGAAGGTTTACGCGAAATATACGCGCAAGCTCTTATCTTCCAGTTCCATTCAGTTTGTTATTATTTTACTGTAATTCCTGTTTATCCCGTCTAATTCAACTGCAGTAACCATAAGCGTGATTGTAATCACGGTCACACATATGCGTACTTGTACACTGTAGCGCGCTACTAGTTTGATTTACGTAATTGTTGTAGATAACACGAATATGAGAATCAAATACCACTGGCATTGGTTAATAACAAAATAGTCCGGTTTACGCGAATATTTGGAAATCTCGATAGACGATGCAGTGACAGAATATTCGATCTGGTGTAATTCTTTTTTATTTTTATGTTATTTCGTTTGTAACTTGGATACCTAACGCTGTCTAGATCAATGGCTTCAATTTTAAAATGCGATCTACATATTTTTCAGTTACAAACATTCTCGACAATTTCCAAACAATTTAAAACTGATCGTCCGCTATTAACCGATATGTGTTTCAGGTGTTTTGCTGCTACTCTTCGGCACGGTCGCCGTGGACGCGACGAAAGATCCACCGTCGAGTTCGGAGAAGCTGCTCACCCCCGACGTATCGGAAACATCGATATTCGAACAGAACAAGACGATCTTAAACAAGATACCATCGAGAGACGAGTCGGAGTTTCCCTTGGCAGAGACGAAAAACGAAGCCGTCGGTCCGTACAACTCGACTAAAAGAGGTTTCGAAACGGTGGACGATAAGCTCGTAAAAGATGCCAAAACTGTGGACAAGGAGAAAGTGCCAATGCCGATCGACGAGGATACCGAGTTGCAAGGAATCAGGTCGCGCGATCAAGTCGACAGATTATCGACCGTAGATTCAGCCAACAGCGGATCCAAGCTCGAGGAAATCGTCTATGGAACTTCTGGGAAGAGTTCTAGCACGAAAACGATATCCGAGGATGCTTACAGGCTATCCAGAACCAACGGTTTGACCACGGTAACCGCGAAACCAGCGCTAGAGGAATCGAAAGTCGACGAGACGAAGAACAAAACCGGGCTCGTTGAACGCTCCAACGATACCTCGAGGCAGGAACCAGGAGAAGCTAAGAAATCCTCGGACGATGGCTTGGAGCTGAAAGAGGAACGCGTGACAGACACGAAGGATGAAGCGGCGAGTTCGTCGAAAGAGGCGAGCACGGTTTCCGGGCTAAAATCAGAAACGTTTAACCCTGAGAACGAGTCAGCTCCGGAAAAAGTTCGTTTCCTCGGAGACTTTCAGCAGAGGAAGAAAAAGGCGGAGGCTCCGGTAAAAAACTCGGAAGTTCCGGACTTGAAGGAGGCCGACGAGAGAAAAGAGGAGGACGTGTCCGTCTCGTTGATCAATGACACGTACGTCAACTACAGCCACCGTTCGAAAATCTCGACGGAGAAGAGCGTGGAGACCGACTCGGCTGACAAATGGACGCCTCTCGAAAACGCGACAAATTTTATCACCGAGGAGATTCCGGTGACTCACGAGTCGCGGCATCCGAAGGAGGAGGTGGAGGTCGTCGGGAACGTGACTCAGCCCGTGATCCAGCGGTTTATCGATCGACAATCCCAAAACTCGACTTCAAAGGACGACGGCCTTGCAAACGAATTAAATCGAACGTCGAATCGGGACGAGGACTTTCTGCGCGATTCTGCGAACGTTAACGAGACCAGTCACGAGAAAGAGCAGGAAATAGAGGGAAAAAATGAGGAGAAATTGACGCCGCTTACCACCGAAAGGACGATCGAAGAATCTTCCAGGGTTCAAGGAATTTCCAGTCCGGTTCCCAAAGGGAGAACTATAGCGTTCGAGTCTGCAAGCTCGAAGAGAACGATCGTCGCGAAGAAGAACGCCACTGACAGGTTCGTGGACCAAAAACCATATCCTTACACGAAATCGCCTAAAGAGTCGCTTCGTAACGCCAGTAACCAGCTGGACGTCACGACGGAAGAAGCTTCCGCTTTGGAGAACACGATCGGCAAGGGACAGTCGGAAGAAAAGTTCGTCGTAACCGAAGGTTCGGACGTGTTGGAGAATAGCATCCAACAGTTTAAGCCGACCTATTACGAGAAAGTAAGCAACGAGTCATCGACCATCTCGAGCACGGAGGTACGCTCGTCCGTTCAAATAACGACCGCGCCTCTGGTTAGATTAGAGGAAACTAGACCGACGAATCAGACCGTGGTCGAGAAATCGAGCGAACAGAAGGGCATCGACGAGAGCGAAGAAAAATCGACGAGCGCGGGAAATGACGTTTCTCGGTGGACTGAAAGCCGCGAGACCTCTGGGATGGGGAACGTCGATGTGACTGGAAACGGGATAACGGAAGTCAGCGTGAAGCCCGAGAGTGACGATAAACGGACCTACGAGGCCTCCTTGCAGGAGATTACGGTTCGCACAACGCCCACACCTTTAACAACGGAACCCGTTGAACCGCAAACGGACCTCGGAATGCTCTCGAACGCGGACGTGCAGACGAACGTAGCTGGTTCTCTGCTGATACGATCCACGCTCAACGCTACCGAGCTCTCCACCGAGTATCCGTTGATCAAAGGTAATTTTTCTGACGAGAGGTTGCCGATATCGCCCACTTCACCCACTGACACGAGCACCGTCAAAGTAGCAACGGACAGTGCCACCGTCTTGCCCACCACCACCATCGAAGAAACTTCCGCAGGGAACGTCACCGAACCACCAACTGTCTCGGACGCTAACGGAACCAACGAAATCCCTTCCGGTGTAAGTGGCACTCTCAGCCCCGAGGAAACTTTCGTACCTACTACCACTACCAGCGTCGAGTTCGAGTTCGTTGGCCTGTCCGACTCGACCACTTTTCTCTGGCGAAACGCTACCGAGGAACCGCTCAAGGGACGCGATTTACCAAACGAAACTTCCGTCGTGCCCACGGTTAAGGATTTACTCGCAAAAAATACGCCCAACGAAGACACCACGACAGCGAGCAACGAATCGACCACGGAGAATATATCGTCGATCAGCGAGACTGAAATTCCTTCCACGGGTAATCCAATGACGGACCGGACGATCGTTCCTACGTCGATACCGAGCCAAACGATACAGTCTAAGGACGAGTTTACGACTCGGCCGAGTTTCGTCGACGAGGAAACTGACAGCAGCTCGACCAGCCTGGACGAAGTTGAGAAAACGATAGACGCGACGGATTCTTGGAGCACCACGATCGAAGAGAATGTCGCGACGACCACGATTAGAACGGAACAGACGATTTCAAAGGATTCCAAGGATTCCTATTTCATGGCGAACGTTACCGAATCCCCCGTGGAATTCACGTCGATACCGAACGTTTACACGACGGATGCCGCGCGAGTGGCTACTTCCAGCCCCTTTGTCCCGATCGGTCTCGAGCCAAGGACCCCGGTTTCGAGTAGCACGAGCCCAGCAACCGTTTCCGACGTACCGTCGGTCACGGCGCACGACGCGACGATGTTACCCGACCAGGAGGAGATTACGTCGCTAGTTCGAATCGACGTGGAAGGCACCTGGTTCGACGTGTGCCCGCAAATGGACAAATTGAGGCATACCCTGGCGAAAATTTTGACGTCCGGAATGGACAAGTGAGCAATTTCTTCCACCTTATTTATTCGACAAGGAAAGAACTCTCCCACTGTCTAATGAATTTGTCAATTTTTTTTATTATCGCAAGGAAAAATTACGCGCGAAATTGTCACGAAACAACGAATCGAGTGCACGCGGAGTAAATAAATTTGTCGAATAGGGAGACTATAATCGGAGCTTAGAAAGTACCCGACCTAGTCGATTTTCATCGGTATCTCGATATAGAGTAAATTTATTTATAAAGAAACTCGCATCGTATCGTGGGTCTAAAGTAAATCTCACGATAACCAGCGGCACGTAGCCGAGAGTTTCCGGAACCGTGCGTTGCTTTGAGGTTAATACACGTTATAATTTCCTCTCGACGTCGCTGGTATATGTTTAACGTTTAACAGATAGTATCTTCGTCGTCTCCCGTTACAGGCCGGTATCCGACAAACAAATTATTTTCCATCAAAATCCGTGTCAGGAGCCACCGAATACTACGCCATCGTCGTCCGACATGCCCGTAATGACCATCTTGATTTACGTCGTCGACGAAGCTGGCAAATTCGACAGCGCTATGACGAAAATGTTGCCCAGTTTGTACGAGGATTCGCGGGATCGCGTCAAGTTCCCGATTACCGTAAGTTTATCCTCATTTGTAGCCATAAGAAATCTGTCGACAAAATTTTACAACGTGTCTTTGCATATATATCTGTCGTTGATAATTTATATAGAGTCAAAATCTTAATATTTTCTCACAAAAACGATTCTGAGCTTTGTAATTTGATTTATATTTGAACGCCGTAATTTTATTTCTACTTGTATAAATACAGATAATACTTGCCTTCTCGATCGAAAGTGAACAAAATTTGAGTTCAGTGTCGAGCATCACATTGTAGATAATTAACCGATGTCCATAATACAATTTAGTTAACGTGTTCCGCCGATTGACCCACTCTTTTCAGATACACAGATTTCTTCTGGTACAGGAAAAGGGTCCAGATTCCGGAAACGCGATAGCGGTCGTCGTGGTCTCCTCGGTTGCCTTGATTTGCCTGGTTCTTCTCACTGGTCTTCTGGTAACGATTTCTTTCATTAATCAATACTTTTTACTTTCGTCGAAGATAAATAAAACGCACTCTGCTTTTCGTTTGAATATTCGATAATATATTCGAATTCTATGGAGATATTCACGCCTTGTCGATTACGATACGGCCAAATCTCCTTTATTTCTTACATTTTTTCTAACTCGACATAATTAACGATAATTAACGAACAAGCAGCTTTTTTTCATTTTGCTTATTAAACACCGTCGTTCGTACTCTACGATCTGCCGTCGCTTTCGGACGGATGAATATCCTGTTCACCGAGAACCAACTCATTCCTTTACATTCGCGTCGAATCGATGATTATCTCGTCGATACGTTCGCGAGTCAAAGAACGCGAAACTATGTTATCATTCGTCGCACGCTTATCGGCTGGCACCACTCGCACGAACAAGTATGATTCAAGAAAAGAGACTAATGAAACGAGATTCCCAGTTACGCAGGTCAGCAAAGATCTATACTCTCTGAAAAAGGCCTCCTCGTGCTTGCGTTAAGCTCATTTCGCATCGTGTTACGTATTCATCCGTCCATACTTGTGACTTACTTCCAGTGTACGTAACATCTAATGATAAATACATGTGCGTGTGCGTGTTTGTATTTCTACGTCCGTGTTCGTCCCGCTTTTTCACGCAAAGATACAGCGTTTTTTTTTTTTATTATTTAAAAAGGGTCCCTACACGTTGAAACATGTTGCAATGCACGTAACTAGGTTTCATGGAAACATGTCGCAATGTACGTAGATCAAAATTAATTTGCATCGATACGGGAATCAGAATATCGAATAGAATTTGTTGGGAGATAAATTTCCTCGATGAATCAGTTTCTCTCGATCAATCACCTTTTCGCACATTTCTCTCTAGTCTTTCATCTTTTACTTTTTATAATTCTCCTGTTAACGATAATGATACTGGAATTGGAAAAATCAGATACTTTGAAACACGTGTTTCGACGTTGGTATCGATGCAAATTTCGCGAATCTTAAACGTCGATGCGTCCACTGCGACACGTTTCAAGTTTGAACGCGTAGACCGGACTGGACGACTACGGGTTCGCGAAGTTTCTTAGAAATCCTTGCGCTCGAAGAGAAAGACATATTCCTTTCTACAACGAATTTAGATTTTTGGATCATCTAGCAGTTAGTAGCGTCGTTATTAGTATTAGAATTATCTGTACGACAGATGGAATCACGATTTCGAGATAAATTGAAACAAATCATTTTTCACAATGAAATTATCGGGAAAGTAAAAATACGAAACGCAATGAGAGCGTAACGAAGATGAGGATAATTTATCTTGTCTTGGCAAATAAGGGCAACTGTGCTACTTTCGTTGATAGTACAAGAAAATTACATATCAATCTAACTCTGCCGCTGTTCGGTTACTATGTAACGATCGCTCGAGATTCAAAGGAAGGGGAAAGAAATCGCGAAAACGCGTTTCAATTTCGTATTTAAAAGACTTGTTTCCGGTCGAGCGTGAAATTCTTCATAAAAAAAAGAGAAGAAAAAGAATGGACAAAATCATTTGCGGTTCCAAACGACGAGAAAAACACGATGCACCTCGTCGCTTGTTCGCTACAAAAGACACGATGCTCGTCCTTGAATCGGCTATTAGACCGAGCAACCATCGCCGCTTCATTGGTTTTCGCCTCGTGTATTTCATTCACGCGTGTTTCGATGTCGAAACCGATCGTCGGAACGTGTTTCGACAGAAGAAACACACAGCTTGCTGCACGATGTTTCAAGATTGTTTGCTTCTCACGCGAAGAACGTTGCGAATTAACGTTAGAAAGGTCCACCGAGGAATCGGCAAATATTATTCCTCGGTTTCCTATGTCTCGTTCAAAGTGAGGATAATTTAAAACGGCAGATCGTTTCGTCTCGATGATTGTTTTAACATACGACTTAGGAGTATGTCTAATGTTAAGACGAAGCATGATCCTTGCTGATATCGGAGAACCTTGAAATCACGGGACTAGCGACAATCGCCACTGATATTTCTTTGTTGCACTTTCTATGAATTTCCCTGGAAATTGTTTTGACGATATTCGTTCGAAGTGAACGTAATATCCGTTGATAAGAGAACAATGGCTACTGTAAACTCCGTAACCGCGAGCTTACGATTGGAGAATAAAAGTTTTCATATTCTAACGCTAGAAACTTGGGAGAAATTTCGAGCGCATTTTGTACTGTCGCTAAAATCACCTTCTTTCGAACGCTTTGTTCCACGAGTGGTTAGTTTGCAAAACGATAGAATCATGTTTCTCAGGGAAGTTTAGAGAGCAGATGCGTTAATTCGATGGAAAATTATTTGCAGTTTATCATGAGGAAGAGGCAAACGAGGTTTAACTACGGCGAACGATGTCGTCCCGTGTCTTTGGACGCTTACAGCCTTGACAGTGTTTCCGCTTACAACAGCGTCAGACGCAAAGGTGTGACGAGATCTTCGAAAAGAAGCTATGGGAATCCAACTTTCGAGGATTCGGTAAGTTTCATTTTTTTGTTAAAGAGAAGAACGTATTTCCTAAGAAATAAAGTACGTATTGCGGGAAAACGGTAAACGGATAAAAATATCAATGCGAATGGTTCCGTTTCAAACGTTTTGTTTTCCTTTCGTAAAAGAGCAAACGCAGGAAACCAATGGTACAATTACTTACCCACGCTAAAGTGGTAAAAAACGAACTGGTTTGTTTTCTTACAACTCAACTTTCTATTAGGTAGATCAACCAGAACGAAGACAGGCTTATGCTCGTGTCGTAACTCGAAATGTAGGACAGGAACAAATTGAGAATATTGTACTCGCGCGTGCTTTTTCCGCCACTTTTTCGTTAAAAAACTTCCGGATAAATGGAATTTCATCGTTTAAAATCTTTAAAACGAAATGGTTTAGTCATTTTTATCCAACTCCAACCAAAATTAAATTGATTATCGAATCTTGTAGCGTCTTACACGCAAAAGCATTTTGCTTTCTAAGTCAAACGCGTCTTTCTTTCTTTGTAGCGTACGTTTAACACGTTCATGTAAATAGAAATTAACTCTTCAGGTATCGCATACAAAATTGTCTCTCCGTAGTACTTTCCCACCGAATCGTCGTAAAATAACGTAGCATTATTTTAGACGACGCAATTGGAAGACTACACCCTTGCAAGAGAAAAATAATGTGCACTGTACGTTATCCCAGGTAATTTTTGACAAACGTTTAAACCTTTCGAAGGATAAACGTCTTAGCGTTGTAAGAGATAAAATAAGTATCGTCAAGCGTTTAACGTTAATCGAGTTGAAGGGAGAGTGTCGAGGATGTAACGTCTCTTAAATCGTTAGTTTCTGATTACTAAATTTTCTTCTGTATATTCATCTTTTAATGGGATGAAACGATTAAACCAACGAAGGAAATTAATTTGACTGGAATTGAGGAGGAGATGGGGGATGAAAACGAATGGTAGTTGGAACATCCGAAAGCTCGGACGAAACTCCGCGCTCAACTCGGTTAACGTTGCAGTAAAATACAGGGAAATCATGTATCTACAAAACGCGTGTTCTCGTTGCAGAGCGCCATTCCGTCTCATCCGTTGAACTTCGCGGCCCTTTCGTCCTTCTGTAACGACGTTAACGCAATCAACGAGGAATTCTCCGGTATTCCACAAGTTTCAGCCAAGATAGACGAATTGCCTGCTGGGGCGGAAGTGAAGAACAGATACGCGAATGTGATACCGCTTCCGGAGACCAGAGTGCTTCTACAAAGAATCAACAACGATCCTCTTACGGAGTACATCAACGCCAGTTACGTTCGAGTAAGCTGCCTTAACACGGTTCCAATATTATTACTTTGATTCCTAAGTAGATTTTAATGTTTACGATCGAAAGAAACCAATTGCCGACGAGATTCCATGGTATATCGAGTAAAGGTGAGAAGGAAATAATGTAATCTCGTTGCAACGAAACGTTTCTTTTCGTTCTATTCTTACGTTTCATTCGAGCGAGTACTTCACGCGCCCGGTTCATTCATTCTTGTTCCAGCGAACGAATCATCCGCGCGATCTCGGAAAATCAGCTTAATAAAAACACTTGGTTGCGTATCTCGAACGATCTGATCGTACGCGAGTAAGGGTTAAAGCAGCGTTTTGTCTGCGTGAGAAAAAGGATGTTGCATAATGCGTTACAAAGAACGCGAATGACTATTGCGTAAGCTCGAAGCACGGCAATACGCGGAAGCAGGACGAACGTCAACACCTGTATTCATCGAACTAAGAGAACATTTAAATAAATGCACTGTACCAACAAAAGCGACGGTTAATCGTTGCTCTGAGAATAAGTAGGCGATTTTTCTAAATGTAATATTGCTAATTAAATCAATTAGTCCATTTGGTTCTGGAAAGATAGAATGAAAACACAATGAGAATTCATATTGCCAGACACATGTACGTACATACGTACGTTGTCCGCGCTCTTGCCTATGATTATTTCACCCATTCCTCATTGTGATGCTTATTTATCATTTTCCAGAAGTCAGTACTGTTACATAACAGTACAGACACTGTGTTCATCGGCTATTCCAAACGTTTCACATTCGAACAGCAGATTTCCATTTATAAGCGACTTAAAATCTCATCGTCGTCTCGTCATCCTACCCCATAACGTCCCGTTCAAAGACCTTCGAGAAGTAACAAGCAGTTCGTTAGAATCGCTTTAACCAACGGATGCGGACGGTCCAACATTTTCAACGTTTCCACTTTGCGCGTGTTGCAATTACACAGCATGCTGCCATTGACGCACATTGAACGTACCGAGGGCAACGTTCTCGGACTTGCAATTAGCGCCGGACTGTTCCTTCCCCATCGATAATATCGATCGATATCGTATCCTAGGCGCAACGCAATTATCGCGCCCGTTAATTGATTCTAACTGCGATCGATTCGGCTCGAAATAAGCGAATTCTATCCCAGAACTAATTTCAAACTAACGTTGATCAACATCTCGCTAATTAATCCCGATCCTGTGTAATTATTCTGCGTTACAGTTACGAGTTTCCTTCTTAGACGAACGACGCTAAAGTAGAAACGATAAAAATCGAAACGGATATAAATATTATAATTTTTATGTCAGCCAGCAGAGCATAACTGTTCGTTGTAACCAAGTCACGAAAATGATTTTCAGGGACCGAAGAACGCAACGAAATATTACGTCGCTTGCCAAGCACCGATGGAATCGACCGTTACCGACTTCTGGAGAATGATCTGGGAGCAACAGTGCAAAGTGATCATCATGCTGACCGATCTGGTGGAGAACGGGGTGGAAAAGTGTACCGAGTACATCCCACCCTCCGAAGTTACCGACTGTCGCCGGCTATACGGTGACTTCCAAGTTACTCTGAAAAAGAGAGAAACCAAAGAGAAATATGCCATTTCCACGCTTCATTTAAACGTAAGGAACGTCAAAGACTGTCACGAACTTATAAAAATTATGGTTCTCTACGTTCTTCTCCTTTCGATTTCCTCGCTACAAGATTTACGCTTTGGTCGTTGACGCTTCTTAAATGTAACACTTTGTAGCACTTCTTCGTTCAACTATTCCAACGTAGTGTACGCACTCGTCGATCGATGGATCCATCGTTATCGCGAAGTCGACCGTTTAGAGATGCTAATACGAAACGTGACTTTTACAGAATTTGGAGAAGAACACGTTCCGAGAAGTGTATCATATTTGGTATCTGTGGCCGGTGAACGGGGTGCAGTCGGACGGTGCCGGGTTAATAGCCGTGCTTCTCGAAGCGAGGGCGCTCCAAAGAGGTGGCCCTGGACCCATTGTGGTCCACTGTAGTCCTGGCACTGGACGTACGGGAACGTTAATAGCTCTTGACCTAGGAATTAGACAATATGAAATTACAAGGACCGTGGACGTGCCAAGGGTCGTTTACACTATCAGACGGGACCGTGCTGGAGCTGTCAAGACGAAAGAACAATACGCTTTCATTTACAAGGTAATTTGCTTTTTAATCTCCCTTGCCTGTACTTTGCTTTCGAGTTTGCTTACTCCGAGAAAACGCGTTGTTTCGTGTATTTGATCGCGTGTAAGGGATCATAAAGATACTCGATTTTTCATTAAGAAACTCAATATTCACGTACGATTCGTTTGTTTAACGAAATATATTTTTGAAAACGAATTATCTATGAAGACGATTATTCTGTATTGTTCAGAGACAGATTGGAGGAGGCATTTTGTCAGATAAATACGAATCTTACTTTTTCAGGCATTAAATTTGTACGCGACCAAACTTGCCGGCGGTGTGCTGGAATCTACGTGAACCGCTCGAGATTTCGAAGAAACGTCTGTTCAAGACGTCGAGTCTAAGTCGTAGCAGAGAACTGCTTTATCTGTCAACGATAAACATCACCGAAGACGATAAGAAACCGCGAGATTGTACGACGTACGATATGCCAGTTTTACCTGGACAGGAAGCTAATGAAAATCGAACGAAGGAAGTTAACTTGTGATACGTGGACCATAACGACGGTGGTATTTCGCTGGAGACCTTTGTTTCGTCCTCTCGATGTCCGACAATCTCGCCAAGAAAATTCAAAGCATTTCTTACCATCCGTTCGTCTACCTCTCTCGATCGACGTTTCGGTATCTCTTAAGAGAACGTTGCCATCAAATATCAAGTTATCAAACAGATCTACGTCGATTTGTAATGAAATTTCGTACAAAGAATAATAGAAATTAATTGCAAGCAGGAAATTCTTAATTCGTATCGTCGTATCGTGGATGAGCCATAACAATTTTATTGGCTTAATTAATTTAAGTCGAAAAATTAAATAACTTAATCGGAATGAGACGCGAAGTAATCAACGATGATCGAACGTTACCAGTCGAGTATTATTAAAGTCGATATTTTATTCTAAATACGTCATGACTGAGAAGAGGAGACAAATCGGATGGTAACGTGTTCAAGCGAAGAACTAAGAGGCGGAAATTAATTTGTGATATCCGGACCATCCGTCAACGGTATTCGACTTCGTATTTCTTAGGCCTATTCAATTTCGTAAAACTTTTTTTTTTTACCGTAGATTTCGTCTCTTTTTGTCGATATTTTAATATACATATGTATATATATTACACGTATTGCGTACATATATTTATAAATAAGATGACGGTTAGGTATAGTTGAATATTTAACGTTGATGCGTCATACTCCGTAGTCAATAGCGTTATCCCGGAATATGGCAATCACGGAAGGATTATTTCTTACGATAAAATATTTCGCAACCGGCATTGTATGACCAAACGAGAGTAAAAAAGGAAAAAAAGCCAGAGTTACCTTTCTCGGAGAATTCTGTGTTTGTATTTAGTGTCGTCTTAAAGATGTAAAAAGAAATATATGTATGTATACAAAATATGTTAATTATTCTTTAGTATCGCAATCGTTCACGACGTTACGTTTGTAAGAATCCAGAGAGATCGCACGATCGACTTCTTCTTTTTTCTCTCTTCTTTTTTCTCAGCTATAGATATATGTATACATAATATATATATATATATACATATATATTACCGTATTATTGTTGTTATTGTTATTGTTGTTGTTGTCATTGTACAGATACTTTGATTCGTAGCAGGTTGCTCTCTATAATTGTACATAGAAACCAACCCGAATAATACACGGAGAGATTAATCGTACCGTTAGATTCCGTTAGATTTTTCGTTCGTTTCGTACGCGGAAGCGTCGTGAATTCTCGTCGAATTACACGAGCGTGTTCGTAGTCGCACGCCATTTTTCTCAGAGACTTCGAACACGTTTCAAGAGCGCATCGAATTGTCCCATAAATTTTGTCGGTTTCGTTAAACCCTGTTAACGTTAGCTTCTGTGAACCATCGGGCATTTTTGTTCCAGCATTTGAAAACAATCAGATGATGCGACGAACGTAAACAATCGTATTAATGATTCATTTCGATCGGTTATTTTTGACCGACGATCTTTCTCCGAGCGTGCCTTAAGAAATAGGTTCTTCCGTCAAGGATTAATTTACTTTCGCGAAACACGCGAATCATATATTCTCTGTCATCCCGTGTACCTTTTAAACCAATTTGTATGACAATTATACATGTACAGGAGTAACTGCGGCGTTTGTTGAAATTGAATGTTTCGTCTTTTATTTGTATAGAATATCTTCTAACGTCGGCGAACTGTTAACCAAAATAATAATTTATTTCTATTCTACTTTTCCAATTTTTAATATTAATATTATGTAAATGTACGCAATGTACCGTTTTGTTATGTTTACCATCTCTCTGAACGTAAAGGCTAATAAACTTGTAAAACGATCAAATAATTTCAAGATCAAATGAAAGAGAATCAAAACCAGATGTCTATGCTGGCTTTTTATTCGTTAGAAATCATCGCTGGATGATCGTCGAATCGACAAAATTTTTGGTATAATACCGTCAGTGTCACGAACCGTATGATAGAAAATTTTATACGAAAATCGCCCTCCACTCTCTCAACCGATAGTCGAGATCGACCGACTTCGCCAACTTGTATGAAACGTCGCGTAAAGAACTGGAACGAAGAGCCGAAATTAAGCTGCGCGTGAGAAAACAAAACCAGGAATACAGGGTTATTTCGTAGCTTCTATCGAGCCCGCTATTTAAGCACATACGTATAGTACATCCATAATAACTAACTTTGTAATAGTACCGTAATATGGTAAACGAGTCGACGTATAGTCGAGGCTACAGAGTACGTAACTCACGATACATCATCTTTCGAGAATATCATCGAACAGAGACGATAGAAATTTTTCAAATTGTAAATCTAATACGCTTCAACGAGGAACGCGACGAACATCGAACATAATACGACAATGACAATTTACACGTCTAAGAGCACAGAGATTCCCGCCAATAATAATAAAAAAAAAAAGAAACATTTCGTACAGTTTCGTGAGAAAGATTCGAGCCATTTGCCTCTCTTGTGGAAATTTTGAAGCAACGCCGCTTGATCGGTTTTGGTCTCCGCGAAATGAAAAATGAAATAGAATCTTTTCACTGAAACAGCCTGAGCCTTTCGCGCGGTACTGTACGTCGATGTAACGATGCATAAACATTTGCCATAAGGATAAAGGATCAGAAACGTTCGGATTAATTACATTTAGAGGACCTTTATAAAGGACTAAGACGGTTAGGTGTCTAGAGATAAAAAATTCGACATAGTCGAAGAGAAAGTAGGAATATTAAGCGCGATGATCTCATTTGCCGATGCTTGGAACGAAGTGAATTCTCAATCGATAGTTCTTCGATGCGAGCGAAAGACAAATTTCATGCGCCACGCCATTATTAATTACGAGAATGGTTCTTATCAAAGTTATTTCCAGCGTGAACGATGCTATCGTATTGGAGCGTTGGAAAGACGCGCGTCCCTGTTTCCTGAATAGTATTATATAATGAAGAAAAATATATATCTCGTAATCGATATACGTTAGGATTTCTGTCTTACTTAATGTTATAACCGCTAACTAATAACTCGCAATCGTCGTAAACGTATAGAAGACTCTGTGTGTGATATCGTTTTATGTAATATCGTATGTGAAAACCGAAGCAAGTGTCCACTTGAAAATTCCAACGGTTTAAGATATATTCGACTTACGCAAAACCAGTTAACGCGCCAAATATACATCTTATTTAATTATATTAATCGTTAGATATCGAGATTTCGTATCGAATTGTTCTTTACAAGTATATCGTCCACTTGTTCTTTCGATTTAACGACGACAACTTCGTTGGAAGTTTCGATTTCTGAAATTCAAAGGACTGCTTTTTAAAGTTTTTGTAACGTTTAAAACGTAGTCGATCGCGGTTAAAATATTTTCTTCTTTTCTCAATATCGTATATCTTATCGGTACGGTAATGACGTACGTATCCCCAACACTTACCTTACGTATTACAAGGGGGTTTCGTCCAAAAATATTTTGAGCTACCGCTATTACGGATATCTCTTTGCCAAAGTTCAACCGTTACTTCGATTAACATAATACAATAGAAAAGTATTAGAGAGAGATAATATCTCGTATAAGTTAATACAGTTATTTAAGAAACAAAGTGGACAAGATTTACAGCGCAATGCAATGCGTGAAACCAACGTACCAAAAAACAAAAAAAAAAAAAAAAAGAATTTAAACGTTCGATTATAATATAAATGTTCAGTATCGATACTATAAGAGGAATATGTATGTTTAGACCGTTTAGAGAAAGTTAGAGAAAAATGTCCCCGCGTAACGATACCTTCTTCGAACGACGAATGAGCGTGTAGAATTAATGGGAAAACCAATGAAAACCGAACGTGCATGCGTCAATAGAAAACTATACGTGTAATAATATCACAGAGATCGAAAGCTGATGAACGAAACACGATAAACAATGGTGTTCGGTCGCGTAGTTATCGCGACAGCTGTGTCGATTGCACCTGCATAGCTGGACCAACGAAATAAATGTAATTGTTCGACGCTCGTCTTCTTCTTTCAACTGCCTTATTTCACGTGGAAACGAAGAATCCACGGACGTACAATATTCCCGTACGACTTCTAAGGAAATAAAACAAATCTCACGTTCTTTTTCACGTTCGAATAAAGCCTAAACCTAACTCTAACGGGGAATTCGCGTACTATTTTCTTTTTTCTAGACGATAAAAATAGACCTCTAATGAAAATTAGTTTATACACAATCTCCTTTTTCGTTTACAGTACAAATATACAAACTTCCGGCGAGCTTCGCGTATATACAATTTCTAACCAGAGAATACGTTCTAAGCTTCGCGTGCCGATCACGTTCTAAGTAGAAACTGATAAATAGTTTTTTCTATACGATAGAAGCAGATCTATAACGAAAATCAATTCGTATACATATAAATTGCAACGATAAGATAAACCTTTTCATACTTTGTCCGCAATTTAATGAAAAATCGTTGGCCTCGCCGGGTCGAAGCAGAAAATATAGAATGTATAACGCGAGAAGAAAGATCCTCGTGTTGTAACCTTTTTCCCTTGTCGCAGTACACACACCCTTCGAGTTTGCTACGCGGAACGAACAACCATGTAAGGCACTTCGAAGGGTTATGTGTCTATTGAGATTGCTGAGTAGAAGATTTCACGAATTTATGGTACATCAATCGTTGTCGAGGGCGAGAAGAAAGACGTTAAAAGCGCACAAATAGTCAGCAAAAATGCGTAAATTACGTGGATTTCGTACACAGGGTGTTTCTAGTAAATGGGTCAGGCTACAGCGAAAGCAGCGAAAAAGCGCAGAGATAAATTCTGCGTTGTTTTACACGCTGTATCGCGTCATCGTACTGGTTTCCTCGCGAACGCATCGGTGCAGTTGCGAAGCTCAATCGCGTTGTTTCTTTTCAAATGGATGTTTTAATCCAACGCGGGAAAACAGAAAGTATTTAATTTAAAAGATTTCAATTCTAATTTCACCAAGTTTAGCGCACGAAGGACAGGGAAACTTTTCCTTCTTTATCAAATTCTGCAAAACTACGACGTACGAAACGGCTTTTAAATCGATCATTTCTCGACTCAACTATCTGGAAACATTTTTGCAGAGAATGAAAAAATTCATCAGGTGGTTTATATAAAAAAAAATATAGAGTTACAGTAAAAAAAAAAAAAAAAAGAAAGGACGCGTTCGCGCCTTGTTGCTGAACCGGTGCATCCGCGAAGGAAGCTGTAGAAGAAACGGTACAACGATTGCCTGGATGGTTTTTCTGCAACTTCGCTTGGAACAAATTCATAGCTCGTCCCGACTGCTAGAGACGCTCTGTACGGTTCTATCTTCTCCTAGGTAACGTAGAAATCTTGACGACGTACGAATCTCAGAAACAGGAGAGACGTTCTTTTGCGTATCAAGCGAATTGGAAAAACAGGTAAATGTTTGCAAAAATCTCGGTACAGTTGTTCTTTCCGAGAAGACTCGCAAAACTAACAAAAAACCAAGCGGTAAATATACTCAAAATCCATTAATCGATGCAAGAAAGTTCGGGGCTTTAACTAGAAGTACTGTTTACAGTACGTTGAAAGCTACGTTTTTTTACGCGTTATTTTTAACCAAGACAGACTATGCCCCAAATACGACGTTTATCAGACACCGAAAAGTATCCGTAACGTCAAAAAGTTAACGATTACGCCTGAAACACGTTTGCAATCTATTTTTTCATAGTCGTTCTCGTTCTTCTCGATCCGATCCTACGCTCTAACGTACGATGAAAGAGATCGCGATGGAATTCGCGATTTATCGAAGCGAACGAATGCTACGTTGAAACAGAAGAACGCGAAGATAGAGCAAAGTTTGGGTAAATGCTTGGTACGATAAAAGTCGCTGATACGTAAGCGTTAATTATATAATACGATAAAATTTTCGTAAATACTCGCAGCTAAAACGATGACCCTGTGAACGTGAATTAACAGAGAGGTATAAAATACACGTGAAATTGTTTATAATAAGCGATTGTAAATACTTCTTACAAAACTCGTGGAAGTCTGTTTAAATCTGTAACCTTCGTTCTCGTCCAGACAATTCGTTCCCGCCATGACACAATTTTCTTGTAGTTACGCAATATTCAAATTAGGTATCTTAATATCGGATTTACCTTTGACCATGCGAACGTCGACCGCGTCCTTTAACTTGCAACAATGTTTTTAAATTTAACTTTCGTTATTCTTCCGTCTCCGCTACTCGCATCAATACACGATGAGAACTATTTTCAACGAATACGTAAAAAGAAATATGATAAAAAGTTAAGAGAATTTACGTCGTGATTCTTCCGTCATTTTCCGTTATCTGTTCCTTTATTTACGCATTCGTTGACCTTTGAATGCCAAATAGCTCGTTCGAAAGTACGTAGAACTTTCGCTTTTCAATGCAAAACTATCTGCGAATAAAAATCTCGGAAGATACGAGTTTAAGGAACGAGAAAATATATGTTTGATATTGCCAGATGTAATTTTCTAATAATCGTACGCAAAGTTTGATCAGAGAGATTAGCAAGCTATCTCTTAAGTCATACGAATTGAATAAATCGCGATTAACGTAATAGATAGGATGCAACAAACGTTGGAAAAAATTATTCGTATAATACGCTACAAAGTTAGCGAACGAACTATCCAACGCGCTTCGCGCAATTTCATCTTCTCCGAACAATATCCAGTAAAAAGCGTTACGAAATTCTTAAATTACACGCTACTTCCACATTCGACCTTGCGATATCTTGTATCGCGAAATTATAACGCGCGTGTCATTTTCAAAGAAATAAAATCGACTTTGTAATCTGAACCGACTGAAAATCTTGCCATAAACGTGCAAGAATAATCTAAATCTCTAGACCGATACGTTGCATATATAACGAAACTTTTCCGTTTAAAAGTTTCCTTCTATCACCATACGTAACGTAAATACGTAAAACTATCGTAATATTATTCATATACTTGTCCCCTTTCTAGCACGTCTACGCATACGCATACGGTATATTATGGTTGAATAATACGACGGAAACTAAATTAACCGATTTAAATCTATCGTTCGAACGATCGAGCGAAATTATAATTCGCCCTGCGTGTACCGTGAATACAAGTACGCTGAAGAAATGTCTTAATCTCCTCTATATTTATTTCTCGCCTCGCCTACGATGAAAGTATCCCAAGTGTTGCTCGTCTCTTTTCCTTCCATTTCTTTCGCCATCTTTCTCGCTCTTTTCATCGTGCTCTATCGACCGCGTATCGTACAACGATCACAACGATGTACGATACGGTATTGTTGCCATCGTGTCGCATCGTCATCGTGCTCCACTAGTTCCGCTTGTTATAGTCACGCGTTTGATTTATCAGAGAAGAGTCTATCGAAGTTTTATCGTAGCCGAAGCCCTCTCTTATCCAGGTGGTCTACAAGATCGTTTGCTGGATCGGACTGGCTCGAACTGGATTGGGGCTGTTGGATCTCGAGATGTCCGGGTTACTTTGCTCGGTCGTAGAAGGAAATATATACTCGCAAATTGATCCGCGCGTATTCGCGAAATAATCGTTTACGCAGAAGCTATGGTTCGGACGTCGGTCGCTGCCAATTCTTTTCATCAAATTGTAAATGTTAAACTTCTGACGCATTTTTATACCAATGCCTGTGTTTCTGCGATTATTAGTATCGTTTATATGCACAAGCATGACCCAAGCGAGTATCTGGTTGTACGTTACGCGATGCCAATCTTTTTTCAGCATTCTTTAAATAGATCCACGTTCGATGCTTATCCATTCGGATTACAACCCTTGATGCCACATAGGCGCGAAGTTTCTACGGAAATAAATTCTATCGAAACTGAAACGTTGCTCGCGAAAACTGAACGGACAACTCAAAATCAGTCGATTAATTAACATCGTAACGCTGACTGTTCGCTTTTCCATGAACCGAATACGTAATTCCATTTCTCGCGGCGTTAAAAAAAAATCGATCGATCATCGATAGAAACGAAAAAGGACATCGTAACTTTAAGTATATACCATCTACGTGTAGAAAACGTTACTCGATTCACGCAGATTTAGAAAGTTTCGAAATATTTTGCACGATATTTCGTAAAATAAATAAAAGAGCTGGCAAACGAGATTGAAATCTGGTACGAAAGCAAAGACAGTCGATCCTCGCAACACGTGTTATTTTATAGTGACGCTTTTATAGCGAGGCAAACTCAAACTTTAATCCTTTCTTCCTCTATCAGTCTTCGTAGCGCTGTAACTCGTCTTACGTGTTACGGGACGTCGCGTTGTAACTCAGTTTTCTTCGGTTTTCCTCAAAGTGATCGCTTCTCAAGAACTATCGTCGTCGATATGGGCCAGTTTCGACTAATTCTGAAACCAGTTCCGACAGGTGAGATTCGATATCGAACCGTTTCTCAAGCGAGCGGTTACGCTAAACATTATTTATAAACGTAGCCGAGGATTCCGTCGATGCAACAACGCGTTTCGATACGAATTTAAACTATCGTAATACGAAAACTCGAATCTATCAAACTTTCTAACGATATCGTTGAAACAGTTTTATCGTATAAAATGTGTCGAGCCGAAGCGAGAAAATATGCTTTATATTTTACTGGCATCTACGACGCAGTTAAATACAGTTTCATTACGGAGCATCGAGTTCCAGATGAAACTCGAATCAGTTCTAGATCGAGTAGGTTTCTGCCAGTTCCAAATTGAGTTTAATTTAAACGCGCGTTAAGATGCTTAAAACGCGTGCCATTATCTCGTCTATTTGCGAAACCGTTTGTTAAATCGATCGTATTGTCGCGCGTACGTGCAAATATGTTCTTAGGTTACAACAGCCGCTTTCTTATCTCTATAAATTATCGTTTTACAAACGTTTGAACAAATTCGAGTTTTCTGGTTTTAACGTTACTTTTCTGAAATTTTCGAAAGAAATTTTGCTACCTTCTCGTAAACGCGCACATACGCGTACATATGTTTGTTCTATATAAAAGGTCCGATCAAATAACAATTTATCGAGTATACTCGAACGCGATTAATTTCCGAACGGAAAACATAGAACAACGTAATTTTGCAATTTTTAAGGTTTCGTCTTCAAACCTTAAATTTAAGTCTGGTATACGCGTATGATAAATTTCCAAATTTTCTTTCTCGGAAACAAAGCGTCTTGCGAAATATGTTATTCTACGTTCTCGACTTATTTTCACGCGTAGGGTGATCTCCTGCCGTCTACTTTGTTCTGTCCAGTTTGGAATTATATACATTCGCGTAATGCGTATATTTTGTAAACTTTTTAACTTTCTTTCGACTCGGCTGATCGATTTAAAAGTCGTACGTAGAAACTTCCGAAAGCGCGTGCTTTCGCGTAATCAGGATTAGCATTGGAAAAAAAAAAAATTATCGTCTTTTGTTCAGAAATATATTGGCCTGTGAAATTAGTACGTATGTAGAGTGACTAAATGCACACGTTTACGAAATTGATACGTTAATTGAAACAACAAGCGTAACGAGATATTGTAAAAATGATTGCCGTTTGCACGGAAAAATTTTCCATCGAGAGATTTTTCCCGGATATGACAAATGCCTGCCTGTGATGCAGCAATACTTTCAAGCGGATCAAGACTGGTAAACGCGACGTACGCCGCGTGTCCGTCTTTTATGAAAGAACAGCCTAAACTCGCTATACCAAATTCCTTCTGCTTTATTTAGAATCCCCTCGAAAACGCATAAAACGAGCATAGCGCTTGGCCATGTGTACATAGAAACTTTAAACGCGTAACCAAGCATAAAGTTGAAGAGGCTTAAACGTTTATCCGCGAGCTTGTCCCCGTTGCGATCGCTCGTCGAGCGCATCCCTCCGGACGAAAATATTTGCAACGCAAAATTTCTCGTCCGACCGTTGTAAATTAATCTGGAATACATACGCACGACGAGTTCTTCTATCCGCGCGATTGATTCTTCTTCGACGTTGAACGAACGTTAACCGGCGATCTTGAAGCGTTTAGGTGAACCATCTCTTTTGTTCAGTTTGTTTTTTCTACGCGAACGGTTCTTTGCCTTCGAATCGAACCTTCGCATTCCGACGAATTCAATGACTCTAACTACGCGGGATCGTTTAAAGAGGCAAAGAAAAAGCGATGAAAGAAGCTCTAGCTACCATTTGATACATCAGAAGGGCATAGCGAAGAAAAAAGGCTAATTGCGAAACGCATGCGAGACGAAGGACAAGATCCGAATCGTTTTCTCGACTATCGAACCGATACAACCGTTTTCCCATCAACTAGGATCTTCGTTCGCCTTTTGTAACTATAGATACTAAATTCCTCGTTAATCAAATTTATAGACTCGCATTTACATTCGTGAATTCCATTTACGAAAGAGGTTAACGATCTTGAAATTGATATTTCCCCGTGTAAATACGTAAAGGATTATAGATTGGTCGGAAGGTCGCTCCATCGAAATACGTATTTCAACTTTGCCTTATTAACATTCTCTGACATCGCAAAAAATAACCAGTCGTCACGCTTTACGTATGCGTGTATCTCTTTCTGTATGTTCGTTAAAGCTGTCGATTACCGTTCGTCCGATAAAATTACCGCGCAGAAAAAAACTCTGTTCGAAGGATTTCCGAAAATGGGTCGGCCTCGACGAGAAGATTCTCTGAACTCGAAAATTTCCTCCGCTCGATATCGCCTCGCGCCGAACGTCTCGAATCCGAAGAACCGAAGCGAATATGGAGCGCGTCGAAGGGAAACGGACATCTATCTATCTATCTATCTATCTATTTAAATATCTATCGTTTCCTGAGGCACGAGCGCCAGAAAGACAAATTTTTGGCACAGTGACCTCGCGCGCATTATGAATCATTCGCGAACCTACTCGGTGACAAACAACGCAACCAGTGGACTTCCTATTTCCGGCGCAGCTAATTTTAATGAGCACTCGCCGCGAATCGCAAGGATTCCTCCAGCGGGCAATTTCGCGTTACTGGCAACGCGTCAAACTTCCGCATATCCGGCCTTCGCGGTACCTACCCTCCGCGCGCTTAACATTTTCCGGATATTACCACTCGGCCCGATCGAACGAGTATTTCTGGCTTGTCTACGAACGCGTGCTCATGATCTCCATTATACGGCAGGGTTGGAGGTTTCTGGGAAATTTAATCTCGATCAAATCGCGTCATCGAACGGAACTTTGCCTCCGATGTTCGGATTAACCGACGACACGACAACCGGAATGGCACTCGTAATCGACGCGGTTATTTTTGCACGCTGTTATTATTATGTCGGAGTTACTTTATCAAACAACTTGTACGAAGAAGCAAAAAGAAACAACGCTGCGTTTCGTTAACATCGATTTGAAGGATAACGAATCGTTAGATCCGAAGGAACAGTCGATCGTCGATATAACCGTCGATATCCGACGATCCGATCGTTGCGTGAAAATCTTGTGTGTAACACGGAATTTCCGATATTGACATCGACTTGCGCGATGTTAGCCTCTTTAGTCGTACGATATACAGACTCTTTCGTATCATTCACCGCATAAGCAGCCGGTAATTATTATCTCAGGCGAAAAGAAGGCGCGAGATCTTACGCTGTAACTTAATTGCCGTTCGTGTTTCCAAGTAAACAGTGCAATGATCAAATAATTTTCCATTACACAACGCACGATCGAGCCTGTTCGTTGTAAGTAACGTAATAGTTACCGAACGAATTCATCGGCCTGAGCGGTAACTTCCATGCGCGATGTTAGCGTTAAATAATTATATTTTGAATCGCGTTGCCGCGGATTAATTACGTGTAATCGTAACGACGAATAAGTTTAATAAGCGAGATCGCAACCGACCGGAGACACGGCACCAAAGATACGTATCGTCAACTCGTGAGAAACAAACATAAAGGATCAACGAGGATCGTATGACAAAGACAAAGAGAAGAAGGAGAACTTGTGTAAAAAAAAAAAAAAAAAAAAAAAAAAGAAGAGAAAAAAAACAGTTATCGTCGAGTGTGATCGAGGACAATACTTTTGACTTTCAAACGATAATGGACTAGTACGTATCAGTTTTAACCGGTAAAACAATCGACCGTTCTAACTTACGACATCTCTCGTTGTCCGGTAAATGTATTCGTGGCGACCGATGGAATCAGACAACTGGTTTTTAATTGGTGACGCGCGTAGCGACGATTGAACTCTACGAGGTTTGAAGCGAGTCTACCCATTGACAAGTACGATAATTTACGGCTCGCAATTTGGCAGCAGTTGAATCGACGTTGATTATCAAGCGACCGGTGTTCGTTTCAGGTGAATTTTCCACTTAATTTCTGTGCGAACAGACTTTTGTTAATTTTCTTAAACGCAAAATTCTCTAAAGACGAAACAGTTTGAATCATCGTCGTATCATTTCTTGCAATGAGATTTCATTGGATTTGCCTACGCGGCACGTAGCAATTTGTAAATATTCAAATTCATTGTACTATAGCGACGGCGCACGAATGTTATTAAAAGTTTATGAATGAACGACAGAATCGATTAGCGACCAAACGCAACACTTGTCACTTTCTTGTGCAGACGATAGACTATAAATCTCAATTGTTTGCTAAAAGGCTTAGACTGTCTTTCGTATGCCTAACGCTCTTATCGTTTCTCGCATCTAACAACGATAATCTCTTTATCGATTTAGGATAACGTGTCCTATCTCGTTTATGACGTACGAATTAAATAATCACGGAAGAAAGAATTATTCGAAGAACGATGTTACGTATGGCGGACTAAAATTTTTATAGTAACGTTATTTTTACGTTGTTTTATACAAAACTGACGGTGACCTGTGACGAACCATAATGTTCATCACGGCCGCGTTTCCACAGCCATCCGTTCGTCTCTCTATCCGTAATTTTTTAACGGAGTTACTCGGTTCTTTTAAAAAAAAAATTGTAAACGTCTATGTTTATCGAAACGACTCGCGTACGTTTGTATAAGCGCATTAGCTCGGATGACAAGGGGTCGGCAAAAGTTCAATAAATCGCGGCGCCGAGTAAAATTTCATCTCAACGAGTGTTTTGCTTTACCACGATTCTACCCCCGCTTTGTCGTCGCGTGAAGAATTCTTCGTACGCGACAATGTCTAATTACTCCGAACAATGGTCTAGCATTCTCGCAATTTATTCTCATTTCTGGCAATAGTTTAAGCAAGGCGAGGAACGGAGACGTCATAAATATCGTCGTTAACGACTTAAGTGATGAAGTCACGGTTGGTATATGCGAATCGCCTTGCTAATAAAAAAAAAAAAAGTTACTGGCATGCGCATCTTTGTGCAGAAATCGGTTCTGACCGGAAATATTCGGTTATTTTCTTTCTGCTTCGAGCCACGCTCTATCGTTCTCGTCCGTCTTCCATCGTGTTAGTCGTACGGCTGTACGTACTCGAAACGTATCGTGCGAACGCGTCTATATCGATGCTCGCACGAATTTTATTTGATCTCCGTAGCTAAAAGATCCTTTACGACGGTACGTTCGGTTTTCAGGGGAAAAGGGAACGCGGCCAAAAGTATCAAAAATATGCGTAATTAGTGGCATTCGTTCTCCGTACGAAGTTGATCGTATCCTCCGAAGTAACCGTGCGATGCTTGCAAGAGGCGAAGATTATCGCGAAACGCAACGATCATTGCGATAAAATTCTAATTTTAATTACAACGTTCGTTAGACCGTCGATTTTAATCGATTCGTACTTAATTTCTTTATAAGCGAATGCTTCGTAACACGAGTATAATAAACGTAGATGATAAATATCTGGAATTTCAAGGATCGACAGACTGTGCAACTAAAAATCGGAAGAAATTTAATCAGCTAAGTGGTCGACGCGTTAATTTCGACGTTGCCGGTAGATTACGACCTTTATAGTAAAAAATTATTCGATTCTTTGTTCGTTTCGTATTTATATAAGAATATGGGAATACGAGAAAGACGATGGCCGTCGAAGACTTCGCTAGATTCTGCGTCAGGCGATCAATTTGCATTTTATTAGTCAATGAATTTCCTAAGACAATAACTTGGGATTCCCATCGTTAGAAAATGAAAGCGATAAAACGGTTATACAAAACTAGTCGTTACGTAGAATCGAAGATGAAAAAAAAAACAGCTTATTAAGAAAAATATTGATCGAAGAGTGAGTACACGCTTCGTTAGTTTCGACGGACTTTCCGTCTGTCGGTTTCAAAGAAAATCGAAACGTTGCGTAATTGATTCGAAGAGTAACATTTCGACGTTATGGCTATTTTCGAAATAGTCGAACGATCGTAAAATATTAAACGCTAGCTTCTGTACTTTAGACATTGCCTCCTGGAAATTCATTCTCGCGGAGGGCAATTTTGTCAAGAATCTGAAATTTAAAGAGACACGAGACACGCGGAATTACATTTCGCACCGACTGTTTGAGAAACAGTTCTTTCATTCACAAAGATACATTGGAATAAACGATAACAAAGCGCGACATACGTAGCTGTGTATTATCGTGGAAGGAAGTAAATCGACGCTATCGAACGATTAGCATAAGAAAACAAAATAAAGCGTTATCGAATGAAAACGAATTGCATCGCTATCAGTCGGACATATCACAAAACATATCGCGATAAGTCTAGTTTGGTAAACGTTCGTCGCTCCCGAAATTCGCGAGATTGCCCTCCGCGAGGCCGGATGTGTTACCCAAACAACGGTTTCCGGTCAAGTAGCTCGAACAATTTGGAAATCTAAACCTGGGAAACTGGGTGGCAGGATAAACTAAAAAACTCGTGAAAAGACGATCAACGATCGTTCTTCTTCCATGATAAATAATTCTATTACGTTCGTGTTTCTACCACGGTTCGATAACGTATCGCTTCAAGGTCGGCTTAGAAGCGTGGGTGTGTCTCCCGTTAAGGAGCAACGTCACAATTTGCGTTCGCAATGTTTCATCCTCCGTCTAGGATGTCTAGAAATTTATCGATCGAAAGTAGAACCAGGTGTTTTATGGGTAAACAACTTCGTTCGACAAATAAATTCTGTTTTGTATGAAATACTGCTTTGTATCAAAATATCGTTCAAAACGAACAGGGGACGAAAGATACGCGTTTTAGATACGTTATCCTTTCCATCGTCCGCGCCTCGAATATCATTCACGGTACACGTAGAGAACTAATAGATGTAAATCGTAAAAGGTTTAAGACGTTTACTCTGTTTTAAGTTATGCCACTATCAATGCCAACGCGCGATAACCTCGACAGTTTTAAATATCCTAGGATATTTGAAAATGAAGCCCCATAAATTTCGCAAACGACGTTACTTTCATCGCGTATCCGACTTACGTTCGAAGCACGTATCGCGAAACGATTCACGTATTTTGAACAACGCGTCAAAAACAACGTGTTTATCGAAATTTCGCCTCCTGTCTCTCCGTGTAATTAATATCCGGAGTCCTTCTACGCGGTCGAATCGATATATTTTATATTGCCAGCGAAAGTTTGCAAAACACGGTTTACCAGCCAGCTGACTAATAATTTCTCTCGCATGATGATAAAATAAAACGAACAACCTTCCGCAAATACGACAACATTCGAAGTAAACGACAAAATATCTGCCGACTATACCGCGCGCTTTTATGCAATTTAACGTATTTATTAGCATAAATAAATAATTGAAAGCTGCGTAAAGATTTATTTCACCCATTAAATCTTGAGACAGGTACGGATACTTGGCCTTGAATATTTTCACCTTTCATCTCCGTATACTACGCGAACTTTGTATCTTCTCGCGTCTTTTAATTATCCTTAAACGCGTAAAAATCCGCAGTCTACCGATAACTGGTCTCCCGCGTCCTAAAACGATCTTCAAATATAAGAACTGACGATCTTTCTCCGACCTTAATAAATCCGACCTTACGATAGAACCGTATAAAAGGAACAACCGTAGGAAGAAGGAGCGGGGTGAAAGGCTCGGATCAACGAAGACATTCGGCTCACGAAGAAGTACTTCGGTAGCACCCTCGAAAAATGTCAATCACTCCGCAATGCCCGAACAACCCTAAGCTGCCAGGGAAAAGAGAACCCTCTACGCGGTAAATCGAATCCCGACTCTCCGCTTCCACCCCCCCCCCTTCTGCTTTATCCCTGATCGGATGTGACACGAGCCTCGTCCTTCCTGTCTTCGTCTCGAGATCCTAGCCAAGTTCGGCTGACGCCGATACAACCTAAGTAATTGATACAGAATCGATTTCGAGGTACCGGGTCTTTGACTCGTTTGACAATAAACCAAGTTTCTCCTTCTTTCTGCGGGCGCGTTATTCTTTCGCGCGTTTGACCGCATAGCGAAGACGAAGCTGCCGCGTGTGGACACGCGTATGACGCGCGTTACACGGCGTTGTGGTGGCGGTGGTATACGCGCGCGCGCATACCACCGCGTGTGTATTTAAGTAGGTGTGCACGCGTGTGTTTGAAAGAGTTTTATGGGGAAAGGGAAGCACGACGCATGCTTCCTTCCTTAATGTCGGCCGGCTCGAGGGATTCGAGTGTTGCACGGTGTGTTCAGTGGCTCGCGTTGGATCTCCGCTGATCGGTCTTACCGCCGCCGAGTGGATCGCGTGCGATCCGTGAATCGGTGGATCGTGTTCCCAGGCTCCCGTTTCGATCGCCAGCCTCGGCATCCCGTGAGTGACAATTTCGTTTTGAGATCCGTTTTCGAAAGGATACCCTTTCTCTTTTTTTTTTTTTTTTCTTTTCTCGTTCTGCTCTCTTTTTTCTCCTTTTTTCCACGCGTTTCCGCCACAGATCTTGTGCACTGTGCTTTTGCATGATCCGATAGATCGACGAGTGTGCTGTGCTCTTTTGTTCGTTTCGTAAACCCGTTGGAACGTGTACGTTCAATTTTTTCATAGTGCATGGAGTAATGGTGCAAGTTTGAACGCCGAGATGCTTCGTTTCTTTCTCTATCGCGAATCTCGATTTGATAGAACGTCGTCGAGCGAAAGGGATATTGGAATTTGTTTTGTAACGTTGATATAATCCATCTAGATAGATCTAACATCGTTGAGATATTTGAGAGATAGCCGATACAGTGCCTCGCAACAGGGTGAAAATTGGGTGGAAAGTACGTAAAAGATACGCTTTGTTCTTTATTCGCTTTTTGTACACGTGCAAATCTCTTATGGCTACGTGGACAGGTGTATGGTATTTTTCTATTGCGACAGTTTGACGTAATTTATCGATAAGTAAAATGGCGTTGTTCGTTCGAGAGCGTATGTCTAGGTTTACGTTTTGAAAAAAGAATTGTCCACGTAATATTAGACTTTTATAGTTGATCGAAACATGCGTAATGTCTCGTTAGGATCGTAAAGTATAACGTAAATAAAAGAATAATTGATCGTAAGATCTTAATCCCGGGCAGGAAAAAGTTACATTATCTTGAAAAGTATAAAAAAGAAATTCATCGTATTTAGGTTAATGCCATTCTACGAGTTAGTCTACGATTCTTAATAAATATCGAAATCTTTTTTACGTTGATCGATTTATTAACTCGGCCTAACTCTTATCTCTTGTTACGATCAAACAACGTTACGCATTGCGTAAAGCGTAATTTTGGATTACTTTCACAGCGAAGAGGTTTACGTATTAGACGTTCTTACCGTGGGACAAGGTAACTTTGTCATGCTAATTTGAGCCATTTATTTACTCGATTTGATTCTCAACAACTGTACACTGCAACAACGTGAGTATGTTCTAAATGAAAGTCTTGCATCTGTTTGTCGCGAATATTTTTAAACTCGCTGTATATCACACGAGAAACGCAAGGAATTATTTCAATTGTTATCGTCGTTATTTTATATGTGATTTTAAATGTGTGTAATTCTATACATTTTATATTCTAATTATTATTCTATAAAATTGAATAATAGCGATTTACGATTATTATTCTAGAAATAACAACGAAAATTACGAATTTCGATTAAAATGAGCAACGCTGCTAAAATAAATATACCAGTTCATCAGAATTTGCACGGGGTTAGTTCGAACAGAATCCTTATACGCCCACGCGATCAGCAATACCGAAGTCGAACGAAAATTATGGCAGAAACGAAAATAGAACGATTTACCAAAGAAAAATAAGTCCATGTTACAGTGTTAATTCTTATTTCACGACGTTTCGTATACGAAAACACAACTTTGAAGTTGAGTTGCAGGCGTGCGCACTTAAACCAAGACTCGAAACTAGTCGAGTCCGCTAAAAACCCTCCAACGTGCCTGTATACAATGTATACAAGGTCGTACATACATAGAGAACGTAACGTAATCAAGAATTTTTTAGCATAAACTGTTATCTGCGTGTTGCTAAACGCAGAGTTATGCTTTCGAATAAGAAATCTCACGAACTTTTTCCTTGCCACGGTATCCGAGAATTCTAACCCACATTTTAACTTCAACTTCTTCAAATTTTAATTTCACTTCTTCGTGTCTTTATGCCGCCGTGATTATATCTCCTCCTCGAATATTATTACCGCTATTATTTATATTACTACCGTTTCCGCGTTCTCTTCGATTTCTTCTAGATTTTCAAATTCTTATCTCTGTGTTTATATTTCGACGACATTCGAAGAAGGTCGGACAAATTTTAAGAATATCACGATTTTTGTACCAGTTCCATCTACCAGAATCAACCACGTTTCTGATCGGTTTTGGTTCTGACTTTCTTATTTTCATTCAACTTGATGCATGACATTCGGAAGCCGTAACTCCAGCATTTGTATTCATCGAAACAAACGTCTTCGTACATAATACATACGTAAATTTCTTCAACTTCAAAATTTTTGATAGATTAGAATATCGACGAAAATAATAACGCGGATAGATCAAGTTTAGATATTTTTCAGTGAGAAACTTTCCAATATTTTCACGTAGAAATATACAGCAAACTGTAGATGATATCGTTGCTACAGCCGAAGTTTGCCTTGAATTTCTCATTTGTTAAATTATGCTTTTGAACAGTACAACGCTATTTTTACCTATCGTGCTAGTAATCACCAACAGTTTGCAAGACAAAACGATGTGGTAAATTTCGATTTCCTCGAGAAGACCTCGCGCTGTCTTTGCGATATTATTTTCACGTACGATCGATCACGTCGTCGATCTCTCACAGCTTTTCTCTTTTTCAAATTTTCTCAAATTTCACCAAGGGTTCGATCGAATCATTAGATTGGCGCATAGGAAAACTTGTTTCTCCCAAGTTCGAATTTATCGGATCGGTATCGTCCGTTAGAAATTTCCTATAAATGACACGCTTGTTAAAAATCCTGATCATTGCACTATTATTCCGATCGATTAGATCGCATTCCTCTCCAGACACTCGAGCTCGGCATTCTATTGTTTTGATAAGGATTGTGAAAACATCATGGAAAGGGACGATAAAGTCTCTTCGATCAACATCATTTAACGTTACGTTATTTTCGTTCACGCTTACCGATTTCATTCGATTATTCAGTTCGACTGCTGCGAATGAATTTGAATCTATCGTTCCATCAAACTCGTAATAATTATAATATTTATGGTACGGAAAATGGACGAAGGGAAGATCGTACAAAGAAAGTGAATTACGACGCAACGATACAGATTGTTTTCGTGTTCCACTTGCGGTACAAAGAGAAGCGCAATTGAAAAATTGAAACGATAAGCAACGTCGAGTTTATGGAAAGAATTTTATAAAGCACAAAAACAATAGCGTGACAGTGTGTCGGAAGATTAATCGAATAAGACTCTTGCAACGATCAGGTTTGAGAATAATTCGCTATTTTCTGTTGCATTTCATAAACGTTGAACTAAACCTTAATTACGTTCGAGTAGTATAGATATGTATACTTTATGAAACATAAAGGAACAACGGTACTCGAATGAAATTTAACGCAACAGGCCAAACATACATACAAATTATCCTTATTTTGAAATATGTTCTATTTCTCTGTTCGTATTTGACGTTTGCGTTCACGATCACGGTCATGGGCATGGGCTGTTTGGCAAAATTCTATATAGCAAGCTAGAAACCGGCAGCAAAAATGTGTCGAAAATTTATTTGCTTTGGCATCGTACCGCAACGCGATCACACGATTCGAGATAGATGTAAAAGACGCTTACTGAATATAAGGATATACAGAAACCGTACGATACCGTGCGGTTCTAACTAAGCGAAGTAACAAAATTAATCGATGCTTTTAAATGGAAGATTAATTTGATATTAAGAGTATGACGTTCTTAAAAATTTCTCTCGGACGAAACCTGCGTGATAAATATCTCGTATCAAGACGAGTAACTAGCACTCGATACAGTAATTCTTCCAGTATTATACAATTCAAAAATTATTCATAATAATTTCAAATGACTCACCGTATGCGTCATCGTATTTTGAGTTCGCTATCGTAATGAATAAAAATGTGCAAATGACGCGCAAAGATATGCGTTAAAAGTAGCGATAATGTGGCTTAATTATTCGCCTGCGACACTTGCGTTTCAATATATACGACAGGTTGCATACCGTTTCAAATAATCGAACTAATTACGAACGGTCTTTAAGCGTTAACTTTTAAAAAGAACGTCGATTTTATTACCTCGATCGTTCAGTTCGCGCAGCTAACTTGCGTTCGAACGTGGTAATCGATTTTCATCCCCTTGGTTCTATATCGAAAATCGTTTAACACCGTCGATGGAGCTACGTGGAGGAACGTTGTCCTATTTATTATCATCTTTGTACGCGTTAATAAATTATTATAAAATGATTATCGGATTAGATTTTAACGATTCGACGACACCTCATCGAAACTGGACTTGGAAACGCGTGCCGGCGCCAATCTTCTGTTCTCGGGACAGTTTTCCGAAAACGTAGCGTTAATATTCTCGGCAGGGTCAGGATGAATGAAACTCGAGTTTAGCCATTCGCGGGGCGTTACGAATTCCGGGATCATGGCCAAATAGTTTCGAGAGAATTTCTCGCGACGACGCAACGACGAACGGAAGAGGCGAAGTATTTCGCGAGGGCTCGAACGCTTTCGCTCGAACTTCGAGGCAACGGATGCGGCTTTCTTCGAAAATCTATTTTTCCGTCGACCTCCGCGCACACGCGACTCCGCTTTCTGCCTCTCTGGCTCGACGATCTTCAAAAATACGCGAAGGCTACAAGGATGAGCGGGCAAACAGGCGGCGTAACCAGCGAGTATGCGCGCACCGTCCTGTATCTGTCTTTTCTTTTTTTTATCTTTCATTATCTTAGGAGGAAACTCGGCTGGCAGATCTGAATAACGAACGACGAGGAAAAACGGTGAATCACGAGTTCTTCGACTCTGACTGATACGTTTTTGCGATTTCTGGTTGATCGATGGCGACGCTTGGAACGCGCGAAGCGTTGTTCCTCTTCGACCTTTTCATATTTTCCTCCTTCAGAAAGATAAAAATGTTGAAACGATTGTTCTTCGTTTAATATGGATACGTAGATTTTCACAGAGCTATAATCTTGCAAATTTTCGCGTTAATATTCGTCGGATGTTAAACAGGAAGTACGATAATGCAAGGATTTTCTCAAAGAATGATACTAATTAGAAAATATTTTCCACGGTGTTCGTATAACACGAATTTGCTCTTTTGATTTTTCACGTCCCCTGAAAACTCGATCGATACGTTCAACGGTAACGAGTAAGGGTTAAATTTGAAAATTCCATTTGAAGAATTCCTTTCGAACGATTAAATTGATTCGCTATGAGTGCACGCGCTACGCGATATTACAGGAACATTTCGATTTTACTAATTTCCTATTTACGGGAATGATAATAAACTTATCGTCGCACGCTCGCTCTTTGCCACATTTATCACGACAGTTTGCCAAATATTTTAGATTTCACAGGTGATCATATTTTCGTCACTCGAACGACACGCACTCGGTTACGATTCTACTGGCATTGTCCCAGCGATCTGACAAATCTTTTATTAGATTTGTACAGAATGTACATCAACGGCGTAAATTACGTAACATAAAATGATCACGATCTCGGTCAATTTGTCAAACATCTCTCTCGCATTTATCTGTGTCTATTGTGCGATACAAGTATCTCGTTACAAAGGCTTATAATTGAAACTAAAAGCGCTTTTTCCTTATCGTTGCAGATTCAACGAGACGCAGTTGATTTGTACTTAAAACTATGGATGATGAGGTGATTAGCGGAGGCCAAAATAACAAGAGATCACCAATGACCCTAAACGTTAGCGGGTTGTGGGACGTGGTGCCACGATTAGATCATTATAGGTACGTGTATGTATGTGCGTGTGCGCGCGCGAAACGATACCGTAAAAATAATACCTGTATGGATTTATTCGAAGAAAAAGAGGAAAAGGATTCTGACATCGAATACAAAAATAAATCCTCGAGAATTCTGAAAAGATGCACAGTGACCCGTTGAAAATAACGCTACGCGTTTAGAATCGACTTTAAATTAAAGGATACAATGCGAGCGTTCTTTGTCCGACAGACGACAATTTATTGTAATTTTACCATTATTATTGTCACAGCGAGAAAAGCTATTTCTACGTTTCGCGATAACGTGTACTTATTTTTTCTGTTTTACGTTTAAGAGATTAACGATTTTCCGATGCTTCGTTGACGAAACGAAACAGTCAATTTCTCAATATCGGTCGGAGGAACGTATCTCCCATCTAATTAGCCATTTCTTGCAACGTTATTTACAAGCACGTTTCCTCTAAACGAGGAAATAATTTGCTTCTTTTTTTTTTTTTTTTTTTTTTTAGCGACACAATACAATTACTTGGTTATCCATCGATCGTTGAATCGTTTCTTTTACAGATAATAAAAATCGTTAGACGCGTATAATTCATAGTTTTCAAAGGTCTGGCCGTTATTTTCTATCAAGTACAATCTCGTTCAAACAAAGATTCTATAATTCAGATTATTTCTGTAACAAATTAAAGTATCCTATCAAATTTTCATCTTCAAAAATTAAACGATAATACGCTTTCAACAAGGTTGGAACTCTCGATGTCTATTTTAGTATCACTTACTACGTACTTGCCTCCTACGTGCTTTCCTCCAGTTGCGACAAATTTTTTTCCCTCAGATCGATTTTCTCGCGTAGCATTTGTCCTTAATGTCTTTGAAAGTTGACAAAAAGTATACGACCACCGAGTACCGGATATCTCGGATGTTCTGTCATTTCTTTCTACGGCGGTCTCGTAACTACAACTATAATTTGTGACTCTTATTAAATTAAATCTTAAACGCTTGCGACAAAGCAATGGATACGCTTCTGGAAATAAATCATCTCGTTTGAACTATTAAGTCTTAACAAAAAAGATCCGTATATTTGGTATTATAAAGATAAAAGTACTTTTCACATCGTACGGTATATTACACACTGTTAATAATACACGGCGGAACTTGTTAATTATTCCATGATTTTAGGGATACTGTTCTCATTGTCGTGAAAAATTCTCCTACCGAACATTACCTAATTGTCCATTCCTCAAAATCGTTCGACAGTTTATCCTAACTTAATTAGCCGCTATAGGCTCACTAATACCATTACCGAAATTCACAGGCACGTTTCTGTTTGTAGATTGAGTCGTCGTGCTAAGAGGCCATCGCTGAGCACCCTGCACGAAGGAAATCTTATAAAGGTAAGATTGCCACACCCTGTAGACATTCGTCCTACTATCCCTCGTTTCTAATATCATCGAAATGCATCGAAAAATGTCTCGTAATCGTCGAGGTTCTCGTACCCGTGCGTTCATCATTTTTCATTCGTAGAATAGAATACATTCGATGATAATGTATCTCATTGATCGCACGAGAATTCTATGGCAAAAAAAAAAAAAAGAAAAAAAAAAAATCTGCAGTTTCCAAAGTATCATAACGGGAAGACGGAGTCACCGTCAAACGCGAACATAAAATTCTATAATATTTGAAGTTCCTCTTTTACGACATAATTATCCTTTATAATATATTTCCATCGTGTTTGTTTCCAAGTAACATCAAACGCTGTATTATTAAATTGCATACACGTCATCGTTATTAACGACGGTTGCTTCAAATATTATAATAGAAAACGCTTTAACGCAATGTGAATAAAGGGGATGAAATAACATGGTCGGCTTCGTGTTTCGACATAATCGAAAATACGTAAATTTATACACGTCGGTCAAGTGTTGACAACGCGTGTAGGAATATAGGTCACGTATCCCATTTGCAAATGTGCGAATGAAACGCGCGACAGAGGAGGGATTAGAAATGCAAATGTAACAACATACGTTAGACACATATACGTGCAATTCTTCGTGGAAACCGAGTATTTTTCATTGATGACTCACGATCGGTTTAAAGAATCGTCGCGTTCCTTAAAAGACTCGAACAGATGAACTATTTTCTCATGTTCCTCCGCTTCTCATTTGCATTTCCATTTGTGCATTGTACGTTTAAGATAAAATTCCTGTTGAGTACTCTCTAACGAACACGATAAAAGTATGTTCAACACGAAGAGAGTTAATTGCGAAATATCATAAGAGATACACCAAATTCTTAGATTAATCTACTGTTTTCGAGGAAATGAAACAAACGTTGCATAACGCGCGCATTACAAGCGATAAAGCTAATCCGAACTCGTCTCGTCGTAGAGTCAAATAACAGCCGGAGGAGCTGTCTCCCTCGGCAAGGACGATCGAACTCATAACGAGAGAAGCGAGGGAGACGGTATATTAAGTTTACACAGCGGTAAATACCAGCTGCGAGAGAAATTAGAAAAGACATCAATTTTGAAATCCCCGCCGTTCTCGAACACCATTGTAATAGGTTTGATAACGAAACGCGACATAATGCGTTTATCCGATTATTATTTATCCATATTTCTCTTCAGCAAATTATTAACGTTAAGAGATTATTATTTTTCGGGTACAAAGATACATTCACGGACTAACAAAATTTCTCTTGTTCATCTCTTTTAAACGTTATATCAAATTGTCGGTATCCTCTTCGTCCATGTAAAACTACTCCCAACTCTCTGAACTCTCCGAACTCTCCGAGCAATACCAAGATCGGTCTCTGTATTTCCAAATCCTCTCGCGAAGCACTATCGCATACGTTGCGATCTTCAAAGATAAACAACGATCACATACGTACAGATTATCACGTTGTCCATCCATCTCAATATCGCATCGCATAAACATGGCGGGCATATTATTGTGTTACTAAAGACGAATTTACGCTGTTACTCCAAAGTGAAACGATGTAAATTCGACTTCGTGTAAACGAGACGTCGACTACGCTTATTTATTCGTAATTTCTTCGAATTCGACTGCAACGTTTTAAGAGCATATTTTCGAAACATTTCGTACCATCGATTTATCCAAAATGGAAAAAATCGATTTTTCAATCTTGTCAACGCGAGAATCTCTCTTTAACCGAAGCTTCCGCGAAAGATACTAAATTCGGGAGAGGTAACATGGAAGTATCAAAATTGTTCGAATTATAAATTAGTCGATTAGTTAATTATTTAATTATAGAATTTTATAGAAAAGAATGACACTTCGTATACGCGCGGATTTAGCAGAGGGCAATAGAGAGATAAATTTGGAAATTTCAGGACCCGAATATAGAGGCTGGCCAAATCGGAGTAACTCAGCAAGGACACACGGGAATAAAACTAGGATGGATCCAGGGTGTCCTCATACCGTGTCTGCTCAATATATGGGGTGTAATGCTTTTCCTGCGACTGTCATGGGTAGTAGCACAGGCGGGCATACTGCAGAGCATCATCATAATCGGAATATCGGCAGCTGTCTGCGTCATCACAACGCTTAGCCTGAGCGCAATTAGTACTAATGGGGAAGTAAAGGGAGGTGTGTTACGGGTCCCCCGTTCTTTCTCGTCCTCTTTTTTTCCTTTTTCCAAGGAGTGGTGCCATGTACTTTGCAGTCGTTACATTCGCCTCGACAGAATCGAACATCGACAATTGGTTTTTCCACGAAGCGAAAAGTCGTTCTTGAAAAATAACCGCGCGATATCCTAGTTGCAACGATTTGCCTATAAAAATGCAAATATGTACGTTATGAGAAATTTCCCACCGATAGATCTCTTTCTATTCTAATATCTGTCTTATCCACTTTTATGGAATATCGTTCCGATCTTATTAAAACTGGCAGAATCCTAATACGAGCCATCATTTTCAAACTATATGTTTAAAG
>JACXIT010000176.1:5509257-5554539 GCA_014737525.1 Bombus difficillimus
CCCCCCCCCCCCCCCCTCCCTCTCCCATTTACTTCCCATTTACTTCCATAGAAACGAAAGAAAATCGTATTACTATATTTCTAAATAAATCGTTAAGTTCAATGACGTATAAGTTGAAATTTCTATAGGTGGTATATATTTCATCATATCGCGGACTCTGGGAGCGGAATTTGGAGCCTCGGTAGGAATCGTTTTTGCATTTGCAAATGCAGTTTCCGCATCAATGAATACCATTGGTTTCTGCGACTCCCTGAACGATTTGTTACGAGAGCATAACATGCAAATCATTGACAATGGGGTAAACGACGTTCGAATCGTTGGAATAATCGCATTGATCGTTATGATCATGATCTGCGCGATTGGAATGGAATGGGAGTCAAAGGTATTTATTTTATGTATTTCGATCGCGATAGAAAAATTAATTGTTTTCGTGTGTACGTACAAGCTGTATTAAGCTCTTCGTTGCTTTACTGCAGTAAATAGTTTAATACTTATAACTTCCAAATATTTTTTTTTTTTTCTTTCTTTTTTTTCAAGATGTTTGATAAAACGAGTTCTTTCAGGCTCAAAACTTCCTTATAGCCATCATCGTCGCAGCTATTTTCGATTTTCTGATTGGCGCTATCATAGGACCCAACAATACGACGCAAGAAGCATATGGATTTCTTGGATTTTCCTGTACGTCAAATACGATTACTTTATAGTATAGTAGTATATTAGACGAAAACCTATTTATACGCTATTATCTCTAAACGAATCGTTTCTTAAATTCTCAGCCGAAGTATTCATGAGCAACCTGGGCCCGGATTATCGTTTTTCCGAGAACAGCAACCAAACGTTCTTCTCCGTGTTCGCCATTTTCTTTCCATCTGTAACGGGAATTCAAGCTGGCGCCAATA
Organism: Bombus difficillimus; assembly: GCA_014737525.1. Taxonomy (NCBI): domain Eukaryota; kingdom Metazoa; phylum Arthropoda; class Insecta; order Hymenoptera; family Apidae; genus Bombus; species Bombus difficillimus. The sequence continues at coordinate 5,510,157 of JACXIT010000176.1, forward strand.
TCTCCGGCGATTTAAAGGATCCAGCGAGCAGCATACCGATCGGAACACTTCTTGCGTTGCTAATCTCGATGCTCAGTTATGTCACTTTTGTCTTCTTCGCTGGTGGAGCTGCCCTAAGGGATGCCAGCGGGCTTGTCAGTGCAAATGATACCATCGTAAACTGCATTCCGAACGTCAACTGCACTTACGGATTACACAACAGTTACTCGGTACGGAATTCCTGTGAAACTATTCAAAACGCATTAACATTAAAACGCTATCGTATATCAAAATCAAAACTATACGGAGAAAGAAATTAAAATGAGATACGACCAAAACGAAAGTTGGAAAAATTGCTATCGTCTGTCTATTTAAGTTACGAATTTATCACTCGGCTGACTTTAGTTTCAAGTTTCGTATTTCTTAAATAGATCGCAGGGTAAGCCGATTGTTATTTTTCTAGAAACGAATTCTTCCAACGAATAAATTTACAATGTGGTTTTACGTTCTTTGCTCGTAGGTGATGCAACTTATGTCGGTATGGGGTCCGTTGATCTACGCCGGCTGTTTCGCGGCAACCCTCTCTACAGCGTTGACAAACTTGCTATCGGTGCCACGATTGATACAGGCGCTGGGACAAGACAGAATTTATCCCGGTTTGATTTACTTCAGCAAAAGTTACGGGAAACACGGTGAACCTTATCGTGGTTACGTGCTCACGTTCGTCGTAGCAGCGTTGTTCCTCTTGATAGGTATCGATAAACTCGCAACGTCCGATATTAGACTTCTGGCTTTTCAATGAAAATAACGAAATAATACGAATTATGTTAATTTTCAGCAAACTTGAACGTGGTCGCGCCTCTGATCTCAAACTTTTATCTGGCATCGTACGCGTTAATTAATTTTTGCACCTTTCACGCGGCGCTTATTCGACCGCTTGGATGGCGACCCACATTCAGAGTGAGTAATCAAAGTAAAAAGATATTTTACGAGCACATCTTGAATGATCAGTGGCGATGAAACAAGGAGGGAAATTCAGTGAAGCTTCTCTTTCTTACAGTATTACAACACCTGGTTGTCTTTGTTCGGTTTTATTACATGCGTGTCCATAATGTTCCTCATCGATTGGGTGACTTCGCTGGTCACGTTTGTCATCATCTTCGCGTTGTATCTGATAGTGGTGTATCGGAAACCAGACGTGAATTGGGGTAGCAGCACGCAAGCACAAACCTACAAGACTGCGCTTTCCGTCGTTTATCGGTAAGAATATTATTATAATTCCATTATTTTTCTCGAGTCAACTCAGATTCAAATATGTACGATACCATGCACGCGATGTTACCATTTCGTATAGACACGTTTAAAGCGCGCTATTTACCAATTTTATCCGACGTCGTACCTTCTATTTTCAACTCCCCGGCGATATAACATAATTCTCAAATGTATGTCTCAAATTAAATGTTACAGATTGAATTCTATCGACGAACATGTCAAAAATTATGCTCCACAAATTTTGGCACTGAGCGGAGCTCCTGGCGCCAGACCAGCGCTACTGCATCTGGCAAATCTCATCACGAAAAACCATTCGCTACTGATTTCCGGTGAAATACACCCAGTACGTAGTCTAAATAAGTGGATTCGGATGCTTTAACTTTTAAACATTCCTAAAATACTGCCTTTCTGATTAATCGCTGTAACCACATTTTTTCAACCAGTTATTTCCCGATGATATTTTTATCTTCTTCTACTGTCGTACTAGCGTCGTGAATCCTCTCGTATCGAGAATCTAACTTGGATCTTCAAACGCCAAAGATTAACGAAAACGATCTTCGTCTCTTTCCAGACTCGTTTATCGTATCGTTTACGATCGATGCGACTGAGAAACGGTTACGCGTGGTTACATCAACAACGTATAAAGTCGTTCTACCATGTAGTGGAGGATTTAAGCTTCGAACGGGGTGCATCAGCTTTGATGCAAGCAACAGGTGTCGGCAAATTGGCACCGAACGTTGTTTTAATGGGTTACAAAACACACTGGTCAACGTGTAACCACAAGGATCTGCAAGAATATTTCAATGTTCTTCAGTAAGTTAATTAGCGTTTGTCACGGTGTACACGGTAATGAGAATATAACGGAACTTCGTACCGTTTCTAGTAACGCATTCGATCAGAAGTTAGCGGTGGCGATGTTACGAATTGCGGAGGGCTTAGATTGTTCGGAAGTTGCAACCGCGAATGGCGATGACGAACATGGTGTTTTAGCGCAAAGTAGCTACGATTTGACTGGAAGCACTTTGATGCACGTGGATAGCAACTTGTCAATGTCCAGCCAAATTCCAAGAGTGCAAAGCGTGCCAACAATAGGTATAGTATGAGTTTGATCGATTAGGTTATTAAAATGATTAGATTTGTTAAAGAAATCTTTCTTCCTTTTCCTTAGCTATTTTTATCATGACGTTCAGCAGCGTTCCAACTCTATCTGCAATTCTTCGTTTGAAATTTATTATACCGATCGATATAATTTTGTTTCAGGAACGCAATTCGTGCCGGTAGACGCTCCACAAATTGTTAGAGATTCGCCTACTCACGGAAGCGCTCGTGACCATTTGAAGAACAAACGAAAACACGCGATAGAAAAATTAATGTAGGTGAAATTTAATTTCAATGAGCGTTTACGGATTAAGTTTAAGCGCGTTACATCTGTATTTTTTGGTTATCGTGTTAACGAGAAAATGTTATTTTAAATTATCTCTACAGGGAGAAACGGCATGCGATGACACCGGTTCCTGAACGGTTAGCGATTTTCCAAAGAAAGCACAAGAACGGTACAATCGACGTGTGGTGGTTGTACGACGATGGAGGTAATTCATAAAATGTTTACACGTATCTGCAATCAATATCACTAATCGGTATATCTATCTGATCATATTTATTTAGCCTATATTTAATTAATCTATGTGATATAGATGTCTTTCTATTTCATCTAAATGATTTAATCAACAAATATCTTTGACTTATCCAAGCAGATAACTGAACGAGATTAATATTAATGTTCGAACAATAATCTTTTGATAATTTCGCAGTATCAAAAAACGTATTAAAAAAAACGAGTCGCTTTTGTATCCGATGCCTTTAACAAAAATCTTCAATGAACAACGTTACTTATTCTAAAATATTCATTTAATTTCTCAATCAGGTGTACTCATTTTTAAGTGGCAGACATTTTTATTCAACAGGTTTGACGATTCTTCTTCCGTACATAATCAGTACACGCTCGAATTGGGAGCATTGTAAAATGCGAATTTTCGCTTTGGCCAATCATAAACAAGATATAGTGGCCCAAGAGAAGGAGTAAGTTGAATGTCTCAAAAAAAGTACGATTCGATATAAATTTTATATACTTATAAATAATCGTATAATCGAGTAGATTAAATACAAGTGATTTTTTGTTTGCATCTTCAACCAAAAATATTTCTTAATTAAAAATAGCTTTAATTGAAAATAATCCGTATGATCATCGATCATGTATATTAATAATTTACAGAATGACCGAGATAATGGCAAAATTCAGGATAAGATATACCAGTTTGAAAATGGTTGACGACATAAGCGTTCAACCAAAGCAAGAAACGCTAGATTTCTTCGATAAACTTATATCTGACTTCCGAAAAAACGAGCCTGACGACACGGGTACTTCACTAGATTACATATACATATCTATCCTATTTGAAAAAAGATCATTTATTTATTATGAAATAAATATATCGGTATGATCATTTCAAACGTCAATAATTATCAGGCTACTTGAAATGATAATTTCAACATCTCGTTGCAGAATGTTGCGTAACAGAAATTGAACTTCAGTCTTTGAAAGATAAAACGTACCGGCAACTCAGACTGCGAGAATTATTATTGGAGAATTCCAGTCAATCCACGTTGGTTGTAATGTAAGTGCATATTTTGCCGGACGATTTACAAAATTAATAAACAAACAGACAAACGAGCAATTGTTTACGAATGAACTTGTTAAATTGCAGGTCGTTGCCAATGCCAAGAAAAGGAGCGGTTTCAGCCCCACTTTACATGGCATGGCTGGAAGCTTTAACTAAAGATATGCCACCAACACTCTTGATACGCGGAAATCATACTTCTGTCTTAACGTTTTACTCGTAGTTTACGCCGATATTATTCTTAAACAATAATATAATTTTTAGTATCTAGATGAATTTACGTTGAATAACATCACGAAAACGTCTACGCAATTAGCAAAGACATCTTCTGATGTGGACAGACAGTATTCGGTATATTCATGCCAAAAGTTATATAAATACTATGATCTGTTTTCGTTTTTATACAGTATTCATTAAACGTCAAGCCCGGTGGTACTTGCTGACGAGATTATTTTAACGTAGAAATGAAAGACAACAATATATGGGACTATCAATAAATAATAGCCTCATAACTTTGATACTTATAGGACTCTAGGACGCGCTAATGAAGAAATATACATTACAACTATTCTTAGAATGTAATTGTACTTTGAAGCGTGGAGATGTTTTATTTAGTTAGCGATCAATGACTTTTATATAATAGTACACGCGATTATCTTCAACGTATACTATTAATGCGACGTATAGTACAGTAGACAGATATAGTAGAATTTAAATTTTCATTGAATACGATGGACTTCTTAAACGTGCATTGAACTTAATGACGTATAACTAAATAATTTAATAACAGTATGACGTACTTCATATGTTAACGTCTTTTTAACTGATCTAAATGTATAGTATTGTACTTAAGCAACGAAGGAAGAGATATTTCTTACTTCTCATCAGTAATATATTTTTTCATTATAGAACTACGTACCTACTTAAGAAAATTCTTGTTACTGAAATTCCAATTCCATAGAAAACTTATATAAATGGTTAAAGATATGATTCACTTATTTTTACAAAAGTATTTTTTATTTTAAATAATACGATACTTAATAATACAGTACTTAACTATTATTGATCAATAATTATTATCGTTATTACTGATGCTCGAATAGGAAATATTCTTTTTGTTTTCATGCAACTTTTAGCTACGTACAAACAAAGTACAGAACAAAGCTTAATTGTGAATTGTTTTAAATCGCGCCTCATTGACTATTTAGTTAACGCTAAAATACTGTAAACAATTTTCAATACTTCGTTCTTTAATTTCTAAATTAAATCGACGATTCATTTTGTAAACATAAATTCGACAATTTTTCTGTATAAACTTGTAAATGAAAATTTCTTCGCAGTAAAATATTACTGAAATGCACCATTTGTAAATACGAAGATAACTCAAAACGGAAGAACAATTAGTAGAATTAAGTCTATGAAAGCTTATAAAATGTTTTATTTATTTTGTAATGCATTTAATGACATTAAAAAGATCTATCATTAGTTATAATAAATTCATTGTGATTTTTACATTCCTGAATTTATATAATTTTCCTTTCTAATGTTATCACTTCATGATTTAACGATCCAAAAATATACTAAATTTTTATGTACAATGAAAAATTAAGGAATTATAGATATAATTCAGGAATCAGTGCTTCGTGTTCGACTTCTCCCATTGAATGAAGATGTTCTATAATCAATATCAATATTATTATCAATTATTATTAATTGATCTATACAACATATACATAAAGATTTTATATTTAAAACTTTTAAGGAAAAAACAATTCTGTTTCGTACAAAAATATTTTACATCAGAATTATAGTCATTTTAGCTAAGTAGCTCACTTGTTACAATGAGTTTCAAAAATTCTAGCAAAAACTGGCTGTATTTGTTCCAATATATCACATGTTAGCATTCCCCTTTGCTTTATCTTATATGCAGATGCGTTGCATTCTCTTACTAATCTAGATGCGGCGTAACTTGCAGCTATTGGAGGCGACAGAGCACTTTCACTACTTCCTGCGCAAATAGCCCACCACCAAAATACAGCTAACGCGCCAGATAGTAAGTCTCCTTGACCTCCGCATCTTCTTCCAGAACCTGCTAATCCACATGACACAGCTTCTGTACCTTTATGCCCATCTGCAATTACATCCTTCGCTCCCTTGTGCAAAATTACTACATTTTTGCCAAATGCATCTGCTAAATGTTTAACGTCGTTAGCTTTAATCATTGGTGTAGGTTGAACATTTTTGTCCAGCACTCCTTTAACAAGACGACTGAATTCCATCGCATTAGGAGTAAGAATTACACCTGGATACTCCTTTATGATATCAGGCTTTTGGCTAATTAGAAATAATCCATCTGCATCAATTATCAGTGGCTTTTTCATATCGCGACAAATTGAAATTAATTCAACAATTGTTTTAAATATCTTATCGTCTCTGCCAAGACCTGGTCCGATAACGATTACATGTAAACGATCAAGCCATGGTCTTACTTGTTTAATCGCATCATACTGATCTAAAACTGGATGAACAATAGGTTCTGGGCTAAATGATTTCAAAGGAATGCTTGCGTCTTTCACACAAAATACGTGCACTAAGTCACATCCAGTGCGAAGTGCACTCATTGCTGCATAATATGGGGCACCAGTATATTCGACACTACCACCAAATATTCCAATTCTACCATCTTGTCCTTTATATTTGGTATTATTCAAATTTGGAATTATTTTTCTTATTCCTTTTAACATACGCTCATCAACCGACACTGATGTAGTCATAGTGGAAACTAACGGGCACTTGACTAAATTCCTGTAGGCAAACTGCAAAATACCAAGAGCCATTCCTCAATTTAAGAGGTTGATTAATCTTAATAGTTACTTTCCTCTTACGGATGATATAACTAATGATTGATGCGAGTGAATACCTTTTCTAACGTATATATATCTTATCATTTGTTGCAAAAAAACGTATTTTGCAGCAACAGTTGTATATATAATACATACAATATACATATATATATATATATATATGATGACAATGGTGCATATAAATAAATACGGTATTAAGATAAAAGAGATAAATACTAAAATACAATATTACCTGCGATGTTCTTAATATCTAATTGACAATATATACTGTTTTTGTGTAGCAATTATTAATTGAGTAGAAATCGAACGATAGCACAGAAACACAAGATAAAAAGTATCGATAACCTAAAAAAGTAGATTGTTCTACTTTATTCGTATGAAACTGCACATGTTTTTTATGTTTTTATGCCTAAAATACTGATTTAATAATTTACCTAAACACCTTTTGAGTTTGTTTTGTTACGTAGAAAAAGCAGGATAACAAAAACTGAAAATTTTTAAGCAAGATGATACGAAAGTATTAACAGGTGTACAATTGAAAACTTTAAAAAACAATTGTCACTTCGATATCGGCCATTAACTTTTTGAAACATTATGAAGATTCGTATGTTCATTTATAAACAGGGACTAAAGATTTCGAGAACGAAAAAAATTGATAAATTGCGTCTATACATAAAATAATACGCGTACATATGTATATATATAGCTATATTAGACGTTTATCGAAAATTATTACTCCATACGAATATTTTATAATATTTTATAATATATTAAATATATCGTCTATTCGTCATTCGTTTTCCTTTAAACATTCAAATGCCTAAATCATACTTCGGCAACTTTCATTTCACAATGGATTTTAATATACAATTCCTTCAATATACCATCAATTTGTGAACGCAGCCCCTTTTGTAAAATACAAAAATGTGTTTATTTATGATACACATACAAATAATAAATATTTTACAAGCTAACAAGATATAGTTCCTAATATTTACGATATTATGAAATTTTAGTTAATTTTATCTACAGAAAGAACGAAAAATACACATAACCTCTAATTTCACCCTACAAACTAAGTCTCGCACCTAATGATACAGTATATTTTTATTACATTACTAATAAATTGCGTTACGTAAAATATATATGTACGTATGTATATAAGGAATCATATTAATGAAACATTTGAATTCATACTGTACAATTGAACCTTGGTATTACATACACAATTTATACTTCACCAAATAGTAGTACTCACTATACGCGTAGTCTATTTTAAAATTCACATGGCCTCCGTTCATTCATGGTGTTGCACTGTCAATGAATGACTATGTTCCAATCGTTATTCGTATTTTTAAAGGTTCGAGCAATAGTAGGATAATAAGTTCATTCGAAACAAGACTATTCTTTTGAATAAATATTTATAACGAAACTAGCTACTCTCGATTACTCTTTCCCTTTCGAACTTAATTATATTATTACCTCGACAATTCGCGTTTTGTTAATAACTATTAATGATGTTTAGATCGCAATAATTTTGAAGGTACCATTAATAACTGAATTGATTATATCAATAAGAAGAAAGGAAAGGTAAGATAATCTAAGAAGTTATTTTTAAGTCAATTCTATCTGAAAATGTCGTAATATTGGCGGAATAAGCTAAATCGTAATCTAAATTTCAATCGAAGCAAAGCTCTTCTAGCCAAGTATATTGTTTATTAGTAAAATTAAATTGTTAAGTACTGACCGCTAATACGTTTTTGTTTTTTCTTATGATATATCAAGTAGTACAAGGTGAAAAACTATGCACTGTGAAAGAATTCATATGTTGATAATAAAAGCAGACAGTGTTGATTAGATAATATATTTTATTAAATACATGTAATAACTTTAAGAGAAAAGTTAGTTTTACATTTTTACCATCCATTTTATGCGTTTAACGCTTAAGTTTCTATACGTTAATTTTTAAAAACGTTGGGACGTTCTAAACTTTTAATCACCCGATAATAAAAGGAACATTAAAATCTGCCTGAAGTAAATTCCGATTAATTTAATATTATTTACCAACATTCTCTTTAATTAAGTATAATTTTAACGAGAATTAACGCGATTTTATCATTCTTGTACGGAATCTTGCATATCACGAGCAAATGTCAAAATGTCATATTCGCTCGAACGTGCGTAGGTAGACATCATAATTAAAAAATTTATAAATTATATTATATATCATACAACTCTAATCTAATATTATCGATATTACGCATTTTATGCACAAATAGCACGTCGATATCACAGGCTCTGTATGCATAAATAAGAAATAAGTCAATCGTACGCGAAAACTACAACTTACGTGAGATAATAAAAGGATGATGTGGAAATATTCATGAGGATTGTTCGTATGCTTTGTTAATGAGCTACGGTCAGGAACGGTTTAGATCATAAATTTTGACTGGCCTTCCATTTTCAGTTCATAAATTAAACTCTACAGCGAGTAGCCCCAATACGGAAATATCTAGTATACCGTGTTTTTTCGTTATTTTTGCGACAGTTAGGAATAATTTACGACCGTAATTTTATTCACATCTATTTTCGTAGGAAAATTAAATTCTACGGGACCAAATCCCTAGTGGGACTTTTCCCAAACTCCCGATGGCCAATCCAATCGTTCCTCACAAAGACGAGAATTAGAAATAACCTATTCTTTTATTTTTGATTAAACGAACAAGTTGTTTAAGCTGCAGTTGCTTAATGTAAATGTGACTTTAGAGAATTATTAATTTATCGTGCAGGTATAAGAAAATGGGAAGTTCGAACGGGGCGATCATCTGGCTTTCGTCGTTTTCGACTGTAGAAAGAGAAAACGTCAACGCTTAAGGATACCATTGGGATCGATCGCGACCCCTGCAAACGCGAGACATCGAACGCACGTAGCGATTGTCCGAGTTCCATCATCTCTGGTTCTAGAAACGAATAGCAGTCATTTGAGGGTACCGTACACTATGCCCTCTCCCTTGCTAGCGTACAGGTTAGCAAGCTTCAACGGTTTCGCGACTGCGACGTCGAACGTACTCGGTTATTCTTTATACAATCGTCGACGAACGTCAAAGTGAAACCATCCGAATTCGGCATTTCCAAATGTACAGAACATACCGTAAACGCGACTGTTTCCAACTCGTTCGATTACTTTTTTAAATAAATTAGGGACAGACACACAATAAAAACCGTTTAAATCACGTATACAATTTTTATCGGATAGCATATTTTTTTATCTTATCGTATGATTTCAACGATCATATTGATTGATTTGTATATTATCCTTATCGAAGGAAGAATGATAGACATCGTCAGAGTGCTATGACGCAATTGTATCTGATAGTTTTATTATATATGGAAAAATATATAATTTCACGTAGATAATGGTAGGAGGTTAGTTTGGTTCGAATCGTCGTAGTGATTTCATCCGGCAATCCAAGAACCCAATTTTTACAGTGTTCCATGTATGTACATACTTTTAGAACTTTACTCTTTGAGCTTTTGAAAGAAATTGTTACCCTCTTCTAACTTTCTGTTCATTATTTACGTGTTTGTTGCGTATTTCGATATTGCTTCTTTTCATCCACTTTTTAAGTGTCTCGTTTATTTCCTTTATACAAGGTATAATTGTTTGCGAAAAATTCGGTAAAATTATTCATAATACGTGGATGAATCTAGCGATCTACAGGGAAAGCTCTACGAATTTGTCATTGTTACGAATCGTTCGTATTTTTGTCGCACTATTAGTTCGATTGTTAGCGTTTTATATCCTTTTAAAGATCGAAGAACGTTTTTCACACTTTTTGGTTAGTTAACATGAAAGTTGTAATAACGATGGTCGTAGATCACATTTTGTACTTTTTACAGCTTCTCGTCAGTGGATTTTTGATTGCCTGAGAATTTGGCGAAAATTTCTAGAAAATGGCTGCCTTCGAAATCCTTTGCGGATTTATCGTGTTTTTCCTTGCTTTTTACTATTACCTACTGAAGCCCTTTGAGTATTGGGAGAAACGCGGAATACCTGGACCCAAGCCACTGCCGTTCTTCGGAAATTCTTTTCCCATAATATTTGGGATAACATCCATAGGTGATCGAGTGAATTCTTTTTACAAACAATACAAACATGAGCCTGTGTTTGGGTTGTTCGTACGAACGCAACGTGTCCTGGCTATAAACGATCCTGATTTAATCAAGACTGTTCTTATCAAGGATTTTTCCAAATTCTCGAATCGTGGCCTTGCTGTGAACGAAGTGGTAAGTACGCGAAGGAGTAATTTTATGTAAGAATGAAATAAGATCAAAGTAAGATTGCATGAATAAAGTTAGCGAGAATTTAATGAGAGTTACAATTGCGTTCTGCACATTATCTATAATATATAATTGCTAATGTGTAATTCCAATTTCATAGATAGCGTTATATACTGATATTGAACGATAAGCTTCGATATTAATCATAATTTATTTCATATCAAATTAGAAATACACTTAACAGATACATTTATTCATTAAGAATAGATATCGAACGTAGATATGGATATAGAATTCTAGAAATTTAATAACATATGTTACAATATATAATATAACACAATAATATATTTAAATATATATTAATTATATATAATATATATATACATATATATATTTTGTTTTTAAGTTCTATACCGATTATTCGAATTTTTCCATATAGGCAGAACCACTTTCTCAACATTTGTTTTCCTTGGAACCAGAAAGATGGCGACCATTAAGAACAAGACTATCGCCAACCTTCACATCGGGCAGGCTAAAAGACATGTTTTCTCTGATCGTTGAATGTTCTAACACTCTGGAGAAATATTTGGAATCATTGATATCGAAAGGAAACTACATCGAAGTACGAGAACTGGCTGCCAGATTCACCACCGACGTAATTGGTAGTTGCGCCTTCGGAGTCGACATGAATGCCATGTCAGACATCCAATGTAAATTCCGCGATATAGGAAGGGAATTCTTCGGTCCTGGTTTGAAGCAGATAGTAAAAAACAGACTTCGTGAGAATTTGCCGACGTTGTACACCCTTCTGGGTTATATACTGCCACGAGACGAAACCACTATTTTCTTCACAAACGCTGTCTTGGATATGATAAAGCACAGAAGGAAGAACAAGATCGTTAGGCCGGACTTCATTAACACTCTTATGGATCTGCAGGATCACCCTGAGAAGTTGAGCATAAGTACGTGTACATGCTTTTCGATATTGTAGAAATTTATTGCGATCGTTTGTCGCGAGTAATTGTTGAGAAAAGTTGAGGAAAATTAGGGAACAGTTGCGTGCAATTAGAATGGTTCGTCCCTACACGAATCGAGATCGGTGACAAAACGTTACTGTTCAGGACGTCTTAAGAACGATTTTCTCTACTTTAAGGATGGCGATATAATGAAAATATCGTTTCTCTCGTTTTAGAATTAACCGAGCCTTTGCTAGTTGCGCAAGCATTCCTTTTCTTCGTGGCTGGGTTTGAAACTTCTTCGTCAACGATAGCCAATGCCCTTTACGAATTGGCGCAAAATCAAGATGTACAGGATAAATTACGAGCCGAGATCAAGGAACATCACGAGCTGAACGATGGAAAATGGCAATATGAAAATATTAAGAAAATGCCAGTCTTGGATGCCGTGTTTAAAGGTTTGTTGGATATTTTACATATGAATCCTTACGTTTCTTATAAATGCTCGTAGATTAAAATGATGCGTTAATAATAAAATAAAATAATAAAATAAGCTAATAGAATCGCAGAAAATTGCAAGTTTTAACAGAGGTTGTTTATCTTTAGAAACGTTAAGAAAATACCCACCGGTTACCGTCATAATGAGAAAAAGTACGGAGGAGTATACCTTTGAAGATATAAAGCTCACAATTCCAAAGGACACCAGGATCTTTATTTCTGCATACGGTATTCACCGCGATCCTGACATTTATCCGAATCCCGACGTGTTCGACATCGATCGGTTTAACGAGGATGCAGTAGCGGCAAGGCATCCGATGCATTATCTACCTTTCGGCGATGGCCCAAGGAACTGTGTTGGTATGTATTATCACCTTGTTAAGCAGTTGTTCGTGCGAAAGCAAATTTTTTACAAATCGATAAACCTACTATGCAAGACATATTATTGAAATTGATTATCAACTGTAAGATACTACGATATACTAATACTGTGTATCATGTTTTCTTCGTAGGTGCACGTTTTGCAATCTTCCAGACTAAAATTGGACTGATAAAAATCCTCCGTACTTATAAGGTTGATGTTTGTGAACGAACACAAATTCCCTATATAAATGAACCACGTACGTTCACGCTAGCACCCAAACACGGACTCGATCTAAAAGTTACAAAAGTTGAAAGTTAATAAAATACTTTATAATCCTTTCGATATTCAAGTTAGCTGTTGTAAAGATAAGACTATGCCTCTTCGATAAAATCCACGAAAATCACGTAGTCTGTACGCAATAGCAATTTTCTTTCGCTTAAAACTTTATTTTTACGAATGATTTTTCAAGAAATCAATTATCACGAATCAGTTATTAATGCCAGTATAATAGCGAAAAGCCAAAGGAAGATATTTAATGATATTCTCATAATTTATTTGTAATTATTATCATATTCAACGTAATATATCAGTTTGTTTACTTTGGAAATGATTACCAGGCTAGGTAAACTTATTGTAAATATTTTCTGACGATGTACTAGGAGGAAAGAGAAATGTATTTTTGTTATAAGATTACTTTATGAAATAAATAATTTTTTATACGTATGTATTAACCGTAATGTATTAACCGAATTAAATTAATTATTAATTTATTTTTAGTCTAACGAAGGCCATAAAGTAAAGTAAAAATATCAGTGAAACATTAACAGTAACATCTCGCTACGTTCTTTTCAACGTATTTTGACTGTGATACCGGTTTGTGAGGTGTAGGAAGAGGAGGGGGAAGGTGTCCGAATTTAGCAACTTGTTGTATATAAACAGCTTTACAGTTTCACACGTATTGAATAGCGTTCGTTCCGTAATTCAATCAGCGTCGAGATTTTCATCTGTTTTTCTTTCTTATTCAAAATTTGTCAACGAATTTTTTCAGGAAACAATTACGAATGTTTATTGCGCGAACGTCTTCTCTCGATATATCACATCACTAAAGGATAATACTTTATAACAGACTAAACAGTCGAAGAAAAGTTGAAACTTTGGAAAATCTAAAGGAACGATTCACGTGTGTTGTATAAAGTGTTATATAAAGCGTTCATATCGTTTATCGTTGCCATATGAATCGTTTACAGTTTTCGGACAAAGGTGAAGTTTTTAATCCACGAAAAGATCAGTTTTAGAACGTTATGATTTGTATCTTGAGTATACTTAAACGTGGCTAATTTCAGACTGGACAAGACTAAATAATCGACAGAATATCATTCTACGCATGAAAATAAGCTGAAAGTGTACAATACATTTTTCCATTTAAGGCTCTATTTTCAAGGAAACAGAGTTTGAACACAATTTAATTAAGAATTCGTCCTAGTATGATCAATTCTATGCTATTACACGCTACTGAATTTATCACATCATAATTATTACTTGTCAACATGACTCAGCAGATTATACGCACTGCGATTAAATATATACCATTTGCTAAACAACAAAGGGGAACAGTACGTATTAAACTGCCGATTGTGATACAGGTGCATCTTCAACTTTAAACATTAAAGCGAGCGTTCATTATTATTCAGCCATATTTTATTTTTTAATTAAAGTTAACGAGAGAATTTATCTTCTTCTTTTTTTTTTTTTTTTTTTTTTACATAAATAATATCGCCTTTTTAGAATTTTTTAATTAGAAGAATTATGTAATTAATTAATCTGAGACTTTTTATATGTTTGTATTGGACCTTTTCATAAATTTTTTCAGTTCTGTCGAGTTCGATTCTATTTCAGTTCGAAAAATGTTTCAGCTGTCCGTGAACTAGAACGTCCCGCGAAATTCGGTTGATATATCAGCTGCCCAGTTCATCTGAAATCAAAAATTTCGGTAGGTATAAATTATATTTTCTGTATATTTTATGAAGTTTCCATTCCTTTTTACAACTCATTTTCTCCCTCATTCCTATTTCGCGTCTCGTTAAAAGTTATTTATATCTTTTAGCAAATAGTCTCTTATCAACGTTTAATGTACAATGTTTATCAACTTGGAAATACTCTGCGGGCTCGCATTAGCGTTCATTGTGCTCTACTGCTATTTAACGACTCGTTACAATTTTTGGACGAGACGTGGAGTACCCGGACCGAAGCCCACGCTTCTCTTCGGCAATGTCATGAAGTCAATGTTTGGAATGGAATCGCTTCCACAATTGCTAACGAGAATCTACAATGATTTTAAGAGCGAACCAACGATTGGGATATTTTTAAGAACAGTACCCGTCTTAATAGTCAAAGATCCCGATCTCATCAAAGACATCCTGATTAAAGACTTTTCCAAATTCGCGAATCGAGGATTCTTGAAAAGCGAACCGGTAAGTATGCGTAAATATCGAAGAATGCGAGTAATTTAAATCGGAAGAAATAGAATTATAGAGACAGAAACAAATTAATTTTAGTCTTATGTAATCTATGAATCACTTTTAAGTAACCGTGACGTATCGTATGATGTTTTTAACGAACACAGGCAGTTCCATTGTCTAATCACCTGTTCTCCCTGGAGGCCAAGAGATGGCGACCTTTGAGAACTCAACTATCTCCGGTGTTTACCTCTGGCAAGCTTAGAGGAACCTTCTCCTTAATTTTAGAATGTTCTAATCATCTTGAAAGTTATTTGAACGCGATGATAGAGAAAGGAGATCCTATCGATGTGCGAGAACTTGCCGCCAGATTCACCACTGACGTAATCGGCAGCTGCGCCTTTGGAATCGAGATGAATTCGCTCTCGGAAAACGAGAGCGACTTCCGTCGAATCGGTAAACAAATTTTTTCTACCGGTTTCTGGAAAATATTGCGTACGAGAATACAGCAGATCCTGCCACCGTTGCACGTGTTTCTCGCTCGTGTACTGCCGTATAACGAGGAAACGAAAATGATCATGGGAATCACTAGAGAGACGATCGAATACAGAGAGAAGAACAAGATCGTCAGGCCTGATTTTATGAATATACTCATGGAGATGAAAAGGCATCCTGAAAGGGTCGCTGATATTAGTTAGTACACTAGCGTAAATAATTTGCAAAAAAGCTTCGGTGCGATAAGGATATCTCTAAGAATTTATCCTCAGATCGCCGCTGAGCGAAATACACGCTTCAAATATCGTGATATGCATATCTTTTCGCTTGTAGAATTGACGGACGATCTGTTAGCCGCGCAAACATTTATTTTCTTCGCGGCTGGTTTCGAGACCTCATCGACTACGATCAGCAATGCTCTCTACGAACTGGCTTTGAATCACGACATTCAGGACAAATTGCGCGAAGAAATCAATCAGTTCGCGGCGGAAAATAACGGAGAGTGGAAGTACGAAACTATAAAGCAAATGCAATACTTGGACAAAGTGTTTCAAGGTAAATATTGTAACGCTCGCATCTAAAATCGAACTTGATCGTTGATTCATGCGTATGGGTTAGATGCAGAGTTATTATATAGCACGATCATACTATATTAATTCTCATTATTGCTCTTACCTGTTTATCTTCTACTTCCTACGTTTATATCAGCAATCATCATTCTTATTTCGTATACAGAGACACTAAGGAAGTATCCAGCTTTGCCATTTTTGAGCAGAGAGTCACTCGAAGACTATACATTCGAAAATACGAAAGTGACAATTCCCAAAAAAACGTTGATATGGGTGCCAGTTTTCGCCATTCACAGGGACCCAGAGATTTATCCAGATCCAGAAAAATTCGATCCCGAAAGATTTTCCGAGCAAAAGATGGAAGAAATAAATCCTATGTATTACTTACCTTTTGGACATGGACCGAGAAATTGTATCGGTATGTATTTAATTATTACGAATTGCGGTGTTTTAAGTGTCGAGTATGCAAGCGGAAAGATCGTGCGATTAAGATCGAGATGTAAAAAAAAGTAGGCGTGGCTATTTAAAACTTTGCACGAACATAACGCAATAAATCAGCCATCGGAGAATTAGACTTAATATTGATAGAATTACGATTAGTAAAGTTGTATATTAAAAGTGTAAAGTATCTTAAAAAATACAATTAATGAACTTACTTACATTTGACATTCGATGATTTATTCCAGGTGCACGTTTTGCAATCTACCAAACGAAAATTGGATTAATAAAAATTCTGCATAAAAACAAGGTTGACGTTTGTTCCAAAACGCCAATTCCTTATAAATATAATCCATTTTCATTCGTTCTGGCACCCATAACGGGTTTGTACTTGACGATAACCAGGGTACAGGACTAACACAATTTTAACATTCATTTGGTACAAATGAAATTTTTTATTTACGTATACTTTGGTATTTATAAAATTGTTTAATTTATAGACGTATTATTTATTACGATAGACGTTTGTCGGAGCGTGACAAATGAAATTCACTATAATATTAAGGTGCGGTACACGTTCCGTTGAATATTGTTTTTATATATTTTACTAGTAATTTAGGTATTTTACTCATAGAAACATTGTCGATGTTTATATAATTTGTTATTATTCCACGCAAGCGTTGCCGGTTGTCCCGTGACTGCCGAAGGGCTATATCAAACAGATATTTCTTGTACCTTCGCGTATACACGCATAATTTTTGTTTATAAATAGAACATGCTGCTGATGCGTACGGTGCCTACAATTATGTGGTGTCGATAGTTTTTCGTAAATACCTCAGCGAGTAAGCGAGTCCGCCCCTTATATATAGGAAAAAATTGTTCAAAATGTTGTTTTGCAACACATCTAAAAATCATCGAAATCCGAGGGTAGTTTAGAACAAAACATCAAGAAAAATTATATTGTCATTTTATTAATAAATAATACATGGAAAATAATAGATATTTAATGTTGAATTTGACCTTTTTCGAGGCTTGTGCGACCGATTTAGATGAAATGTCCTAGCTCGGCGCCGTTCAATCGTTGCTCATACAGAAAGATATTAGGCTTTCTGGACGTAAAGAAATCGCTGGGCAACGGTGCGTGTATGAAGTGACAATTGCACATCTTAAGGAAGGAGAATCGTGTTTCAGAACTGAACAATTAACTATAAGCACTAAATAACATGTACGATTCTGTAGTTTACGAGGAGACCAAACTCCTATTACAAGCGTTCTTTCCATACTTCGTTTTAATGTATGTGTAATCATTAGCTCGCGACTCCGGGTTTCAACTTTGATCCCTCGTATCATCATATTTATTTCCCCGTTTGAAGGTGTGGTGACTGGTATTGAAACTGCACTGGATCAAATGTTCCAGTTGCAAAACTGTTGCATCCGGTAACACACGACTCGGTATACGCGGCAGAGAGTTTAACTTATGGTAACTTATGGTCTCAAGTGACTTTGTTTCCAGTTTTTAAGATAGAAGATGACGAAAGATAGGGTCTCGCGAGATTGCAGTTATCGTGTTACTGTTTTTTCTCTAGATAAATAAGGAAATATTTACAGTTTAAGTAACCTGTCTAGCGTGACGAAATCTTTTTGTTGCATTTCTTTAGAGTTTTAACATTACAAAGCCCTAATTTGTAATATCAACGAAGTTACTAGCTTTGCCAGGAAGCGACACGCTGATAGGGATTTAAATATCTCAATATTTTCCAGAACTTTTCAAGGTCGTTAAATGAGCCGATAAGCTTAGTACCGCAGTGCCTCGCGAATAGCATGTAAGTACGTTTCTGATGTTCGCGGCAAGTAGATGCGAATAAAAACAGCGAAGAGAAACAGGTTTAAAGGAAATTGTTGTATCGCAGAGTAAGAGTAGCGTTTCGCATACATTCGTGTAGCGTCCAAAGAGACTAGAATTGATTTACGACTGTACGAAAAAGAGGAGGATGTTCTGTATCGCGTTGGGATAACTAATTAAATGTAAGTATGATCTTTCATATTTTACTTGCCCCTTATTCAATAGACTAAACTCCAAATGCGTTTCCCTCAAAATGATATTTTTGTAATTGACAGTCGCGACATAGTAGAGTCTTATTTATTCGTTTTTTGTACTTTAATGCCCGAATACTCATTATCCGTATCTTAATACGCAAATCTTAATATCCGAATGTTCTATTATCGGAACATAGTATTTCCCAATAGCAAATACCCTTTTCTGTTTAATAATTATTTCCTTTAGTCGATAGAGTGAATTATGATCGTAAGAACTTATTACGAACCTAATAGCGTTCTAACTATCGAAAGAAAATACGACACGATTAAAACAGTCGAAAGTGATATTGATTTTGATGAATTTGAAATATATCATCAATGTCAGTATTTTGCATGACCTTATCTTAAACATGTTATCGCCGCCCGGTCTTAGTTTCCGGGATATTTGCAGAGAAGTTCAACGTAATTTGTGACCGTACAAAAATGCGTAATGGGAACTAATATTTAATAATATTTTGTAAACGAAGGCCGAGCGACGGTTACGTGTATTGGAAACATTTGTTCAGAATGTTAACTATGGCAACGTATTCTAAATTCGTTCAAGAAATCTGCATAATTACTGCAAAAGAAGATATGCCGTTGGAAAAACGATAATTACAGACAATTATTTAAATCGCGTAGATTATCCTGAGAGTAGCAACAATAGAGAAACATTAATCACATTAACGTTATGAAATGCTTCTATTGCGATAAAGGCACGATGATAATGACGTCCCTCACGTCGGAGAATTCGTGGCATTCGAAAAAGAGCTTCGATGGTTTGATATACAAAAAGAACGTAACTCCATGCAGTTATTTTTGTTGAAAGAATTGTAACTTAACGGTCAAAAAGATACGGCATCCGTAAATATTTCAAGAAACTATCGATTAATTGCTATTCGAATAAATGAAATTTCATGTCAGAAAAATAATTATTTTATTATCTGGAAATCTCGCTATTCGAACAGTTTCGTTTCCGTATTAGCCGCGATACCCCCCATTGCATGTCGACAACTATTTGACGGAACAACTTGAAGCTCTGTGGACATATTCGGTAAATGAGCATAGTTCTCGTCCGCATCTATTAAGTTAATATCTGCAAACTTCAACGACTCGTCAATGTGTCGTCGGTCCTTTAGTCGAACAGTTACGCGGAAGAAGGCCGACGTGGTCATAATCGCGGCGGATGGTCACGGAATACGTGCGTGTCGAAGATATAAGAAGAATCGAAAGAAAGTCGTCGAATTGTTACGAGTTGTGAATTATCGATTTATTTGTCTTAATTATTTATTTATACTGTATTTAGTTCACGTTAAATAATCATCGTTTTCTGTTTAATTCACTGTAAATAGATCCATCTATCGACAAATTTATCATATAGGATAGAAATCATTGGAAATCCTAATTTCTAATAATTCTGAATAAATAATCCTATATTATTTATTATTATTATTATTATTATTATTATATTATATATATAATACATAAATTTATATGTTTCGCAGATTGCTGAACTTTGACTTCTATCGTCGAGAGATTGAATAACGATAAGAAAAAATGGCATTTGCACTTTTATGCTACGTGACAGTGGTGTTGATTGCGCTGTATTATTATTTTACGGCAAAATTCAACTTTTGGAAGGATCGGTCAGTTCGAGGTCCAAAACCTATACCGGTGTTTGGCAATATCTTCTGGCCGATGATTGGCAAGATATCGATTGGAGAATACTTGCAGAAGCTACATAACGAATATAAAGACGAACCTATGATCGGATTTTTCGCACGAAGAACGCCTTATCTTGTTATACAGGACCCTGAGCTTATTAAAGATGTTCTTATTAAAGACTTTCCTAAATTCGCGAATCGCGGATTCTTGAAGCAAGAAATAGTAAGTGAACGCACGCAAAGGTGTTTATATTTCAACGTGTTAAATTGAAGTCTCTACTAACAGTAGGAATTATTATACACAGCGAGCAATTATTAGAATAGGCTAACAAACAAGATAGAAGATAAGCTGATAATCAGTACATCCAGCGAATGAAATTTTATGTATTTTTGTGTTCTTTTATTTAATATCTCTTTCTTATTAATTATTCTAAGATAATTATTCTTTTGATAAGCTATGAAAGATATAACAAATAACGATAAATAATATAATAAATTTCAAATATTTCAAATATTGTGAACTCGTTCGATGGCTATAGGCGGAACCACTCTCCCAGCATCTCTTCTCTTTAGAGGTAGAAAGATGGAGGCCATTAAGAACGCAACTTACCCCGGTATTTACGTCTGGCAAACTCAAAGAAATCTTCTCCCTGATTTTCGAATGTGCCAAACGTATCGAGAGCTATTTAGATATATCGATAGCGAAAGGAGAGCCTGTCGAGGTGCGAGAATTTGCGGCCAGGTATACTACCGACGTAATAGGCAGCTGTGCCTTTGGGATTGAGATGAATTCGTTGTCGGATAAGGAAAGCGAATTTCGCCGAATGGGCAAAGAAATCTTTGCTACACATTGGAAGGCGGTTCTGAAATGCAGGATGAAGGAGTGCATAGGAGAATTGTACAATTTATTTGGTTATATCTTTCCGCCAGACAAGGTGAACGTATTCTTTGAGAGGATCACCATCGAAACGTTGAACTACAGGAAAGAGCACAACATCGTTAGGCACGATTTCATGAATATATTGTTGGAACTTCGAAATAACCCCGAAAAAATAAAGGATATTAGTAAGTTTTTAGCAAAGACTATTATTCGTCCTATAGATTATCGTGCGCACGCCTACTGACAAAAATTAAGAAACATTATGATCGCTTGAAAAATGCTGTATATTTTTTATCTTCCAAAGTGCATCGGATGAAATTGAAAATATCGTAAAGAGATAACGGACTATGTATGAAGTTGCAAAGTGTTATTTTTTTTTTCTAATTATGCTCGTGTAAGATCTACGCGATTAATAACGAATCGGATGAACAAATTGAAACATTGTAACAAAAGTTGAGATATACCTTGCTTCAATTACATAATTACTTCTAACGAAAGCTAAAGAAAAATTAATCTACTAAGATGGTGGATAATTCTGTCGTTTGATGACCGCGTACTCTCTGTGTGTCATTGATTCAATTAATCGAACACAACACGCAATCGATATTTCACACCATGTATGCGTAATTTTCTTGCATTAGCTCCCCTTCGTGTGTAAAGTATTCAACTTCCCAATTGACGTTTAACGTAATCCCACAAATGTTCAATTGGGTTCGAGTCAGCAGATTGACTTGGTCGTTTAATTATATTAACATCTTCTTTCGAAATGCTTCGGGTCATGTATCGCGTCGAAATTATCATTTTGTTGACATTTTCTCGTTTGCAAATGGCAACGCGTGGCTTTATAAAATATCCTTATACACGAATCTATCCATAGTTTCCGTTATTGTACCAGGATCATTTCTTTCAGAATTAACGGACACTTTGCTTGCTGCACAAGCATTCCTATTTTTCGCGGCAGGTTTTGAAACTTCATCGACGACGATCAGCAACGCTCTGTACGAGTTGGCTCTGAATCAAGAGATACAAAAGAAGCTGCGAGAAGAAATACAAGAATTTCATGCGAAAAATGACGGGGATTGGAAATACGAGACTATAAAACAGATGTCATATTTGGACAAAGTATTTAAAGGTTGAGACGTAACAGGATCGATTCCTTTAATACGCAGGGGGTTTACTTAACAATACGAGGGCAGAGCGAAAAGTTTCCGGAATGACAACGACAATCACAAATACCGACTATTGTATCAGCCACGATTCCGAAGACTTATCAATCTGCTCTCGTAATTTATTCGTTATATCAAATACTTTTATCTTCTCCTTTTATTCCGTTTATAGAGACATTAAGGAAATATCCAGCTTTGGCATTCATATCCAGAGAAACAACGGACAATTATACTTTCTCGAACACGAAAGTATCGCTACAAAAATGCATGAAAGTCTGGATACCGGTATTTTCTATTCACAGGGATCCAAATATCTATTCAGACCCAGATAAGTTTGATCCTGAGAGATTTTCCAAGGAAGCAGTAGATGCAAGGCATCCTATGCACTATTTGCCCTTTGGTCATGGTCCAAGGAATTGTATCGGCACGTTTATAACACGATTATACTTTATTTCCATAGAATTATTATTTCATCAAATCACATTGACCTTGTCTTCTTTGATTTATTTGGTTTCAGGTGCACGTTTCGGAATTTACCAAACGAAAATTGGATTAATTAAGATTCTGCTTAGTTACGAGGTGCACGTTTGTGAGAAGACACCGATCCCGTACGAGTTAAATCCCTTTGCGTTTGTAATATGCCCTAAAGAAGGATTATATTTAAACATAGTTAAATGCAAAAATTAATTTATTAATTCTCGAAATAATTTTCTATCTGTATAAGAGAGCAATGCAGAATGTTCATGTGTTGCGTATACCTGGTATGGAAATATGCGTATATGATATTCTTTCTAGTAGTTCGTTTATGTAATATCATAGAAATATATACGTATATAATAGGTATATATAAACAGTAAATATTAATATCCTTTTCTTTAATGAAGCCTCCTGTATAAATAGTATATATCACGCTTTATACTCCTTTTCTGTCACGTAGATTCTTTTTACTAATTTTTCGATATCCATCTGCTATTAGTATTCTTATTCACTGGTTATATCAATAAGTGTTGCGCAACAATGTTACACGTGTGTTTACTTACATAGCAGCTTTAGCATCGTTTTGCATTTTTTGCATTGTTTAGAATTCTTGAAGAATAAATGAAATACCTAGCAATCTGTTGTCCCGATTGTTAAAAAGTAAAAGCTTGTTTTTCCTGTTGCATTGTACATATATATATACTTTTCATTTTAATTTCTTCGGTAAAAACTTTGTCGTACAATCGTTGGTTGTAGAGTCAAAGGAACCGTATTCTTACGATCCTGACATGAAATTCTCGTTAAATGGCAGAAGAGACCAAGCGAAGATAAAACTTTACATGCATTTATTTATCAGCGAATGAATTTTATATTCTCACATCTGTGTTTATGGAAAGAGCAAATTAGTTAACTTTATTTAATGGTTCACTATGAGGTTTCGTGACTTTTAATTTCTACCATATTTTCGTGCTTTCTCTCTCTCTCTCTCTCTCTCTTTCTCTCTCTCTCTCTCTCTCTCTCTAGAGCAAGTTAATTGCACGAGTTAAACTGAAACAATTACTTTTTTGCTACAAGAATAATAATAATTTCAGTAATTACTTGTAAGTTATATAATACACAGTAATGTACGACATACGATACATAGTAAAGATTAGTTTTATTCGATATCAGTAGCGTAATAATTGACCGTGATACGTGAAACAAGAGAAGTATAGAAGTTCGTATGTATAATCTCTGTTACTACACACTCATGTATGGTTTTATTTCAATTGCGTCACGATTTAAGAGAAGTCGCAAGTAGTATCACTCACAGTATCAGTTGATATCCTTCCACGATACACAACAAACGTGAACCCGGAACAAACTTTCGTAGGATCGTGATTACTACGTAAGTAGTAGCAATATGTAAAGATTTTGTATCAAGGAAACTTCATTGAGAGTAAGTGTGAAAAGATGTCCTAATTCAACAATTACTTTTCAACATACAAGTCAATTAATCCTATATAATTCCTTCAAAAAGTTCGAAGAAAATTCTTACTTTTTATTTTATTCATTTTTAGAAACAAGCTGATATTTTTTTTAAGTTTATAATATGAAATCCGTTTACATGAATTATTTTTAGAAACAATCTAATTTCTTTTTTAAAGTTTATAAGATGAAATCCGTTTACAATATATATAATTAATAAATTTAGACTTTCTATGACGATAATTATGTTGATTGTTTTTTTTTTTTTTTTTTTTTTTTATTTTAAAATATTTATTTTTTTTTTTTTTTTTTTTTATTTCTAATATTACACAATTCAATTTCATTGTTACGTTCATTCAAGATTGTCTCGTACAAATTGTTTGAGCTCATTGTTTAAGGGAACGAACGCGAACATTCTCTTGTGAAAATACATTTGTGGAAAAAGTAGTGCACTTACAGCTGGGAAAACAATAGTTTACAATCAGTAAACCATTGTTTTGAATTTTTACACAAGTACTGCTATCTCTGCATTCTTATCTGCTTACAAATGAGACGTTGCACGAGTTTCGTAAATACATTTAAAGTGCATCTAAAAGATACGCATCATGATACGTAATCGTGAAAAATCTATCAAACCGTTTAAAATGTAATGTTGTAACATTTGTTTCTTGCAAAAACATTTTGTATTCAGATGTTACGTTTTTTAAGAGAGCTACATATCAAAATTTTACATACCAAAACGAATAGAAATAACTTTTGGCTGCAACGCGTTTCGGTGGTCTTCAAAACAATTCGCATAATTATATCTACATTTCTATAATACCCACACCAGTTTATGTACTTATTTATTTAAAATGCGAGAAAGAACGCCCATCTTTATTAGTGTTGTATTCGATGTAACAGTAAAATAATCAATTTACATTGTGTATAACGAGATAATAGTTTTGCGAGTGACGAGCTTTATCGATTGATGGAGTTGGTTGAGCAAAACAACTGTTTATCGAGGAAATATTTTGCGTCTGTTGAATTCGACCAATGAAATAAATACAAATAATCAAATATCAGAAACCGACACGAACCAAAAGCAGAGAGCAGCCTATTTTCTTGGTTAATAGTCAGTTGTGATTTTATTGTATAGTTGTTAGAATCGTTACGTTCAATAAAGTAAAACTATCACGTTAGATTAAAGTTCACGGTTGCTCAAAGTCATTGGAGATTAGCTTCGTCATTAGGTTTGACAATTTTATTACTTTAGTTTTTCTCTTCGCGATCGTTTCGTTCTATTTTGGCTGTCTTAGAAATGAAATTGAAATGTACTTCCTCGTGGGGTCGTGTTTATATATCGAATAAAATAAAGATAGACGAGGAAGCGAAGAGGAATGCTGTAAAATATTGTATACTTGTTACACTGCTTGTTTCTGAGAACTAACTATCAAAGTTTTACCAAAACGAATGATTTATTTTTACCAGTACTAAATTTTAATCTCGCGTAATATGCAGCACTAGGTTTTAACATTTTATCGGCGAATAAAAGATACGTACCTTTCAAATGAATAAAAATATCGATATACAGATTTAAGAATACGTTAAGGCGGCTCTGATTGTTATTTCTATATCGAAATTGTTTAACATTATAGCGTATGCCCCGAAATATTCGTATCTCGTATTCAAGTCGGAATTTAGAAGGACACTTTCAGTCAGCTCAATAAAGAGGTTCGCATTAGATAAATGATATCTATAAATTGATTAAAACAGTTTCTCTATAATGTATGTCGACCTTAGAATGACCGAGAAAAGAAATAAGTGTGACACATGTGGAGAAGAAACGATCGTATTAGTTGAATGTATAGCTACTTAAATTGAATGACGACTGTAACAAGAAAAGTGTATGGAGATTGTTTTAGGGCGACGATAAAAGTAAGCATCAGTGCGAACGACGGAAGGAACATAGCAGTGTCGTCGTAGAAATTATTGAGCCACATATTCGAGCAACTTGACAAATTGACAAAAACTCGAGAAGATAAGAGGCTATAATTTTGTTAAACAGCGCAAATCCTTATTACAAAGGAAGAAGTATCGACAAAGAAAACTGGGATTAAGTGTCAGCTTGTAGGATTTTTTTGAACGGATATCCAATTGTTCTTCGATATGGAATAAAAATAAATAATCGATAAAAAGCTTAAATTAATTTGATTAACGCTTGCGATAAAAGAAAATTAATCGTTGGAGACTCCGATCGTCGATAATCAATCAAGGATTATACATATCGACGTATCGCAGATATCAATCTACTAGTTATTAATTGTTAGCTTGTTTTCCTGCGTTTAGCATGTGGCTTTAAACATCCACTTTATAAGAAGCAAAAGTTACCGCAACCAATAAACTCTGATCAGTGAAATTTGATTTTTACAGAAAGCCTGATATAACATGGATTACTTTCAACTTGTCTGTGCCATTGGCATGGTGCTTTTAGTGATTTACTATTATTATACCTCAACCTTTGACTACTGGAAGATTCGTGGCATACCCGGACCGCAACCTACTGTCTTCATTGGCAATTTCAAAGATGCCTTACTTAAAAAGATGTCGCTAGGCGATATGCTGAGAGAAATATACGAGGAATATAAGAAAGAGCCAATGTTCGGAATATTCGAGGGAAGGACGCCTATCCTCGTTGTTAAAGATCTGGAATTAATCAAAGACGTTCTCATCAAGGACTTTCCTCTATTCGTTAACCGAGGTTTTCGCCTATTTTCAAAGGTACTTGAAGATTATAATTGATTTACAAATTTCTGTTTTTATGTATCACGTAACACGTGGAATTATATACTTCGTACTCGAAGACCATTATTTTCGTTAATTTCCCGAAACTTTTACGCCACTTGGCGCATAAAAAGAAATATATCGATATTCGCTTCTTGAAAGAAACAAAAATTCAGAAAAACATTTTATTCAGGCAGAACCACTGGGAGAACATCTGTTTGCCCTGGAGGCGGAAAGATGGCGACCAATGAGAGCAAAACTCTCCCCTGTATTCACGTCAGGCAAGCTGAAAGAAATGTTCCCTCTCGTAATAGAATGTTCGAAGAATCTGGAGAAATGTTTAGACGACGTGGCGCAAACGGGTGAACCAGTGGAGTGCCGCGATTTAGCTGCGAAATTCACAATCGACGTAATTGGTAGTTGCGCTTTTGGAATCAACATGAACGCTCTCTCGGACGAGGACAGCGAATTTCGCGAAGTAGGCAAAAAATTGTTCACACAGACCACGCGAATGCACATCAGAGATATCTGTCGGCAATTCCTGCCAAACATCTACGAAATATTTGGCCATCTACTGCAAGTTCCAGGAGTCGACCAATTCTTAATAGACATGGTCAGGGATACGATAAAATACAGAAGAGAGAATAAGATAGTCAGACCAGATTTCGTCAACACGTTGATGGAACTTCAAGACAATACAAAGAAATTAGAAAATATAGGTATACAGCTTAAAATCAACCCTCTGTGATTTTCTTTAGGCGGATTACAAATATTTGTCCAATTCTGATAAATCTTAATGCGCAGAATGCGCACAAGAGTGAAAAGAAACTCTTCCTTCCTCTTGGAAGAAATTTTCCAATTTTAGTTGATAACTCTAATCGGATGAGATTATTATAAAAGATCGGTGACATTGTCCTTTACAGAACTAACAGATTCGTTGCTCACATCGCAAGCCTTTGTCTTTTTCGCGGCTGGGTTCGGGACTTCCTCAACGACGATATCTCACGCTCTTTACGAACTAGCGCTAAACCAACATATGCAGGACAAATTACGTAAGGAAATCAGAGAGGTTTGCGGCAAACATCAAGGAGTTTTAACGTACGATGCAGTTAAAGAGATGAAATATCTAGATAAGTTTTTCAAAGGTGCGTTACAATGTTAAAACGAAACTTTGATTTCCGAAGAAAATTATTCGAGCGGTTGTTCGAACATTCGAAACAATGATTTACATAAATGATTTACTTCTCTATGTAGAGGTGCTGAGATTGTACCCGATAATACCGTTTGTACTGAGAGAAGTATCGGAAAATTACACGTTCAAAGGCACCAAGGTCAGCATAGAAAAGGGCATGAAAGTGTGGGTGCCAGTTTATGGAATCCATACAGATGCAGATATCTACCCGGAACCTAACAAATTCGATCCTGAAAGATTCAACGACGATGCTGTTGCTGCTAGACACCCTATGGCTTATTTGCCTTTTGGCGATGGTCCAAGAAATTGCATTGGTAAGTTAATAAAAATAAGCAAAAGAAAAGAAAACCTACGCGGTATCAGTAAAGTATCTTTTACTTCTAAAAAAAAAAAAAAAAAAAAAAAAAGCATGAATGACGTAGCTTCTTAATCGTTACTTTCAGGATCTCGTTTTGCACAGTATGAAAGCAAGGTTGGCGTTATATCGATCATTCGCAATCACAAAGTCGACGTTTGTGAGAAAACTAGGATTCCCTACGAAAGTGATCCCAGTTCATTTATGTTGACGTTAAAGGGAGGTGTGTATTTGAAAATAATAAAAGTGGAGAATTAATATAATATACTAAAGAATTGCATTGTTATATACAATTATGTACGGTATCTAGCTAATTTTAATTCGATCATTTATGGCGACTCTTAAAATTGATAATAAAATTACAGTATCGATTAATCAAAATGTTTATTATCGATTACTACCAATGGTAACTTATTACTCACTCTTCTCGTCCTCGTCTTCTGTGGTTGGTCGGTTTGAACATTTTCCGTGCTATTAACACGTCAAAACTCTTGAACAGTTTTCTCAGAGCGAAATAGTTTCTATCATTATATCAGTGGCAAAAGCAGACTGTTCTATTTATTTTTCATTCGCTTAACATTTTACTACTCTTAATTCATGAGTTAATATATTCATTCATATAAATTAATTCGTAAGTAAGATAAATATTGTTTTTTATCTTCATGACACGTTACATTGTCAGAATGAATTAGCAAAAGATTGAATCAAGGCTGTTGATGATTTCTATATTGATTCAATACGTATCAGTAAATTAGTAATTATTTATATTCGCAAGCCACGCGGCGACGGTACACAATAATGAACGGTTTACGTAAACGATACGAGGAAATTTTTGTCAAGGACTTTGCTGCGATCTATCAGAATGACTCTCGACAAATACTGTTTATGTATATATATATACACACAGCTTCCTTACATTATTTCTATTATATCTTTAAACTGATTTTGTCATCTGTGATATTTCATATTTTTCATATGTTTTATAAATGTATTTAATGGTCATACGGGTCATATTTCTATAAATATAAATAAATATTATATAATGAAATGTAACGCTGCGTCACTGTTTGCCATCGAATTCCTATCAAGAAAACTGATAAAATAACATAACATCCAAACTATTGATTGCCATATATATATGTATATACGTATTCTCTAGATAAACGAAGGAGAATATTCACCGCGGTGGAACAAAGTTGAAACTTTTCGTGAAAACAATATCGATAACTCGATTCATTTCAAAATCTAAATTAGTTTCCGTTAGTCTGCCTTTCGATCCTCGCCTTCGTACAACAAACAGTGTGTGTTGCACGACACCGAGCTATAAATTACCGACGGTAGCTAAAATGATACTGTTGCTATCGCTCACTTGATTCAAATTGAAGCATCGTTGTTAATGTCATTCGACATTGTGATACGGACAGATACGTTTTTTCCTGTTTAGTAGAAGAGCTATTTATTTAAAGAACAACCATGTAAGTACGACAACAACTTGAAATTTAATTTGTAAATTTAAATGTCGCGTATTTATTATTCGACAAATAAATTGCCTTAAGTGTTTATTTATTATTTATTTAAATGTCCTTATAGATCAAGCAAAACTCATTGACTTTTTTAGCAGCTTTTTGATATCGGTAACGTGATAAGAGTAACTTCGTCTTTTACACTGCATCGGGAGTTCGTCACAGTCCATGTAGATGATAAAAACAGCACAAAGTGTATTTCGTAATCTAGGTATATCACGAGAAATTATTACTCGACTAACGCTATTACATCGGAAGTACATTTTCCTCGCATATCCATAGACTATCGTTCAAAAGTATGCAAATACTTGTTTCCGTTCGACAGAGAGCGATCAAGTAAAAATGATCATTTTAAGAAGAAAGACTCTCTGATAATTCCAGTTATTTGTTATTAATACGATTATTCGAGAAAAATATTTCTGAAACACCAATCCGTCATAATAAACTGAGGATTGGTAATTTTGAAACCAAACGTAAAATCATTTAAAAATGAGTAAAATAGAGAAACGACGGCAGTCATTGATCGTGATTTTTATTTATTGAAATTTAGTACCTTACAATATGGACTACTTTCAACTTCTCTTCGGTATTGCGGTAATACTTCTCGCGATCTATTATTACTACACCTCGGTTTATGACACCTGGAAGAATCGTGGCGTACCTGGGCCAAAACCGTCGATGTTTATTGGCAATTTTGCGGATATTATCCTTAGAAGACAGGCCGTAGCCACAATGGTGAAAAATTTGTACAACGAGTACAGAAGTGAACCGGTCTTTGGCATATACGAAGGAACAACACCGGTTCTTGTTATTAACGATCTAGACATGATCAAGGATGTTCTCATCAGAGACTTCTCTTTATTCGTGGACAGAGGGTTCAAAGTACTTGAAAAGGTATTTCCTTTATTGATTGCTCTGCGCAACAACATTATTGAAAACAGATTGATTGAAATTATTAAAAAGAAATTATTATTCGGAACAATTGCAAGACTTTCCGAAATCAAAGTGTTTGTAAATTTATCGATATGTAACTTCTTGCGTAGATAGAACCATTGTCCCAGCATCTCTTCCTTTTGGAAGCCAAGAGGTGGCGACCACTGAGAGCGAAATTATCACCAATATTCACCTCCGGAAAGCTGAAAGAGATGTTCCCACTTATAGTAGAGTGCGCGGGAAATTTAGATAAATATTTAGATAAGGTTGTAGAAAAGGGTGTGCCAGTAGAGTGTCGTGATTTGGCTGCAAAATTCACGACCGACGTGATCGGGAGCTGTGCATTCGGGATCAGCATGAATGCTCTTGAGGATGAGAACAGCGAATTCCGAAGAATGGGCAAACAAATTTTCACTCCCAATTTAAGACAGGCTATTCGAGAATCTTGCAGACGATTTGCACCATCTCTGTTTAAAATAGTTGGTTACTTTTTACGGATGACGGAGATAGACAACTTTTTCATAAATCTGGTTCGTGACACAATGGAATATAGGAAGACGAACAATATAACAAGACCAGATTTTATTCACCTGTTGATGCAACTGAAAGAACATCCGGAAAAGATGGAAAATGTTGGTGAGTAGGTAATTTGAAAGAACGTATATCAATAACAGATTTATAACAAAAAATTATGTGTTTTACAGAACTAACCGATTCTTTACTTGCCGCGCAAGCGTTTGTCTTTTTCCTTGCTGGATTTGAAACGTCTTCGTCGACGATGGCGCATACTCTCTATGAATTAGCACAAAATCAGGAAATGCAAGATAAATTACGGCAAGAAATTAGAGATGCGTACAACAAAAATGGTGGAACTCTGACGTACGAAGGTATCAAAGGAATGAAATATTTGGACAAAGTGTTTAAAGGTGTGTACCAAAGGATATTAAAGTACGTCTGCCTAATGAAATCTGTAATAACAATTTATAAGAAAAAGAAAGAAATACTTGATTGTTCGTAAGATAGTGAAAAGATCATTCGCTTATAAATGAGAGAATAGATCCGATTCTCGCGAATAAAACCTGTGCTTTATTTTTACGGAAGAAATATTTTTTGTTACTTCGTAGAGACACTAAGGAAGTATCCAATACTGACGTTATTAACCAGACAAGCAATGGAGAATTATACGTTTAAAGGCACAAAAATCAGCATACCAAAAGGAACAATAGTATGGATACCGATATATGGTATCCAACACGATCCAAATATTTATTCAGATCCTGAGAAATTTGATCCGGAAAGATTTAACGAGGATGCTGTTGCTGCCAGACATCCTATGAGCTATCTATCCTTTGGCGATGGCCCGCGAAACTGCATTGGTATTTAAATAAAATAAATAAAATATACTCGCAATATAGTATCTTGTTCCCATATTCTTATATAATGCCATTATTTAATACCACGATAATTATACGATTAATTATACGACACCGGATCGATGTAATTTTTAAAAATTGCTTTCAGGTGCCCGATTCGCCCATTATCAAAGCAAGGTCGGTCTTGCAACGATTCTGCACAATCACAAAGTGGACGTTTGCGAGAAAACCAAGATTCCGTACGAACCAGACAAAGGGGCCTTTTTGTTAACGCTCGCCGGCGGGGTAAATTTAAAGATAACTAAAGCACAAAATTAATGTAAATAATTATTTAAATATATTTTTTATCTAATTATACTATCACATAGTGAATCTTGCAATTACCGTAAATTAAGTTGTATTATTATGCGCAAATTCTTTAGAAACGATCGTATCA
Source organism: Bombus difficillimus (assembly GCA_014737525.1). Classification (NCBI taxonomy): domain Eukaryota; kingdom Metazoa; phylum Arthropoda; class Insecta; order Hymenoptera; family Apidae; genus Bombus; species Bombus difficillimus. The sequence goes on from JACXIT010000176.1 coordinate 5,543,312, forward strand.
GAGAACGAAAATATTTCATTGATAAAGCTTGAAACTTTTGCAACGTAAATATAACAAAATTTCGATGGAAGTATCATTATAGATTTCGGTTATCGTGAATTTCCATTTACACTGTATCACAAAGATAACGATAAAGGGACCAACTTTGTTAGAACATAAAAATGAATCGTTATTGTAATTAAAAAAGTACTCCAAATAAATCTGATACAATCGACAATTTTCCATACAATTGTCGACTACTCGAAGATAAGAAAGTGTAAGAAAAAATAAGCCGTGTAAGCGGCGTACGAAGAAGGCGTTACTTACCAATTGATACTCATGAACTGAGCCATGCGGAGAGTGGGTAGAAGCAAATTTACATTCATATTATTTCTGGCAGTAACTACTTCGGTCAGTATAGTTTGGCATTGACCGTAGATACGATCCAAACAGTTTCTTTCTTGCAGAAAGCTTTCATCTTCGTATAATTACCCATCTCGGCAAGTAAGTGTACAATATCTTACGGTCACATTACTGCAATACGTTGGCTATATAGCGCGTAGTTGATTATAGATACAGATCGTGCAATTGCGTAGCAGCAAAAATACATCGAAAAGTTAAAATGTTAGATAACATATATTATAGGTTATGTTCTATAGGTTAACACCATCTTTCTTGCTTTTATCATCAAATGATACGCGGACTTGTACGATAATTATTTTGTTTCCAATGAACGTAGTAATAGTTTTGCTTATTACGCGCAACGGTGTTATCCGTCGCGTTGAATTACCAGGAAACGAGATTAATTATCAGAAAATATCCGTATATAATCGTACAAGTATCATTTACTTTATTTTATACTTTACGTAAATTATTCTATCAGTGAAAACAATTATTATTAAACGACGAGTTAGAATATATTGGAGCGTAGTTTTATGACAAAATTTGATTTACGCGTCATTTATAACTGAATATAATACAAAAAGACGCAAAATGATTAATTTGTTTTTTTCACATATTAGTTGCTTATAGATTATTATTAAATCTTTATCAGTCGGCGTTGGAATTTCTGATCTTTTGTTTTCACGATTTATCTGTGCAAGATATCTGCCATAACAATATCAGTTTGGTGACAAGTCACTGTAGTCGCTTGATTGATGACATCAGACAGAGTTGCTTAATTTATATTTTTAGGATACCCCTGTCTACGTATGCCATTTTAATAGTGTTTGATTAAATCAACTTTAGGTAACCTCTTATTCGAACTATCGCTGCGCGTAAATTCAGTGTATCAATTATAATTATTAACTGAACCAAAAATCTTTAGCGATAGAGAGAAATATATACTTGGAGTTCTATTATGTAAACCAAATCGTCCCTCGATGGGGTTTATATAAACGGAGTCTCGCTGTATGTGCAATTGTCTAATTTGTACAATTAATTTCAAAACGTACGAACGGTGCTCTTAGTTTAATAGCAAATTACTTGTTCGAAACTCGACTAAATGCCACGTACATTCTAAAGTTATGCTATACGTTTGACAAATTTTTTAAAATTTATGCTATAAATATTTTTATTTCATTTGAAGTTTTATAGAGTATAAGTAGCAACAATAACATCAAGTAAGTACGTTCCATGATACATCGCTAGTACCAATGATCGTCTGAGCGCGATCATCATTATCTACTTCGAAATAGTCGTTGCCATCGTGACGTCACTAATCGTAAGCGCATGTCTTTCATTATCCTATTGATAATATTATTGTGTGAACTCCACGCGGTTGCGGTTCATCTATCACAATTGTAGAATATATAGAGACAGTATAGAGACAACATGCTACATCATAATAATATCTCATCCACTGAGGTAAGTTTTTAAAAACCAATCAAAATTCATTAGTCGTATTCAGGTTGCCCGTTAACGATTTATTTATTTTTTTATCCTTCTAGTTGTTCATTCCGTTACAATATCATATAGATACAAAATTTTCGATCATTAATAGTTAAGAATACGTTTTTAATTGCATACTCTGTATTTAAAAACTACCCTACAAACGCTAATACTTATTCATTGAAATTAAAGAAATCTCCTTCGACATGGACTATTTTCAACTACTGTGTGGCATTTCCGTAATACTTCTTGCGATCTATTACCATTACTCTTCATGCTACAACTTTTGGAAAAGTCGCAATATACCTGGACCGAAACCGATAATCTTCATTGGCAACTTTCTGGACGTCCTTCTTAAAAGAGAATCGTTAGCCGATTGGACGAAGAGATTGTACAACCAATATAAGAACGAACCAGCTTTCGGAATATACATAGGAACATCACCACTTCTGGTACCCAACAACCTAGATATGATTAAAGATGTTCTCATCAGGGACTTTTCTTTATTCGCTGCCCGAGGATTTAAAGTATTCGATGAAAAAGTAATTAGCAACTTCATTGTTCCTGCGTTGCGTACACTTTTCAAGTAACTAATTATTATCGCGTTTTTTCTTGCGTAGATAGAACCACTAAATCAAAATCTCATCATGTTAGAACCTGAAAGATGGCGGCCGTTGAGAGCTAAACTCTCGCCGGTATTCACATCCGGCAAGCTCAAAGAAATGTTCCCACTTATAATGGAATGCGCGGAAAAGTTGGAGAAACATTTGGAAAAATTAGCGCAGAAGGATGAACCAGTGGAGTGCCGTGAGTTGATCGCAAAATTCGGAATCGATTCGATCGGTAGCTGTGTTTTTGGACTAAACATGAGCGCTCTCGATAACGAGAACTCTGAATTTCTTCGAATGAGCAAAAAGATTTTTGCAGTCAACATGAAACAGACAATTTGCGATTTTTGTAGAGAATTTACACCATCCTTGTATAAAATAATTGGTTCTTACCTCCAACCAAAAGAAGTTAACAATTTTTTTCTAAATTTATTTATCGATACGATGAAGTACAGGAAGGATAATAACATAATCAGGCCAGATTTTGTACACTTGTTGATGGAACTGAAGAATCACCCGGATAGAGTCAACAATATTGGTGAGGATGAGAATACGGTTTAAGATTATGCTTCGAATAAAATTAGATCTTTTGTAATAGCAGATATTGCAATATTGCAATATCATGATAATGCCTAGTAAAAAATCTTGTTGTATTTTGCAGAACTCACAGACGCGTTGCTTGCTTCGCAAAGTTTCGCTTTTTTCATCGGTGGATTTGAAACGACTTCGTTGACGATGGCGCATTCTCTCTATGAATTAGCACAAAATCAGGAAATACAAGATAAATTACGGCAAGAAATTAGAGACGTATACGACGAAAATAATGGAGTTTTGACATACGCAGATATCAATGGAATGAAATACTTGGATAAAGTGCTTAAAGGTGCGTAGTAGAGTAGTAAACTCGCAAAATTATTGAAACATTCAGAGATAATTTTATTAATACGAATGGTAATATTTTCTATACCTTTCCTCCGCAGAAACACTAAGAAAGTACCCGCCATTACCTATTTTAAATAGGCAAGCATTGGAAAATTATACGTTTAAAGACACGAAAATTTCCATACCAAAAGGAACAAACATATGTATATCAATATATGGCATTCAAAATGATCCAAATGTATATCCGAATCCTGAGAAATTCGATCCTGAAAGATTTAACGGAGATGCTGTCGCCGCTAGACATTCTATGAGTTATCTGTCTTTTGGCGATGGACCAAGAAACTGCATTGGTATGCTGATAAAATAATAAAATAATAAAATATCAAATCGTTGGCACGTGCTTGGATCGTTGGTTTCAATCAGCATGACATTATAGAAAAGATAAATCGCCAACACCTTTTTCCTACCTTCCGTCATCTTCTCCCATTTAGAAAGCGTCTCTTCTATCTTCGATATATAAAATCTTTACGAGTTGGAATTTGTTCAAAATTTTCTGCCAAAAGTTTCCTCCCCGAACCTTCAAGTCAAATAAATATATAATCTTTTATAATTATTCGCAGGTTCCCGTTTCGCGCAATATCAAAGCAAGGTTGGACTTGTAACGATTCTGCGTAACCACAAAGTCAATGTCTGCGAGAAAACCAAAATTCCGTATGAAAATGACAATCGTGCCTTTCTATTGGTGCTGAAAGGAGGAGTGTATTTGAAAATAACTAAGGCATAAAACAAATAATTATTCTTATACTTATATTATTATACTAAATTACTAAATATTATAATATATTATTATATTATACCAAAAAGAATTTTAAAACACAGAAACAACACGTTAATAAAATAAATATGACAAAAATTTGATACATTTGCGGTATTTGAAAGTGATCGGCACGGAATCGATCTCGATTAGCCGATTAGACGGCTAACCAAATCCCTAATCGGTACATCTCTACTACTTGAACTGACGTAGAAACTTGCACTAGTTCAATCCTTTATGGAGTCTTTAACTTTGACCAATTGATTACATCGCTGGCATTCTCTCCCAGCTCTCTTAGTACATTCCTTCTTGGAAAGGATGCGACGATTACAGCGTGGAATTTTCGCCAGAACTGACAAAATCTAACTACTCTCACCTTGGTATCGATATACTCTTCTGAGCTTTTGTGAATGAACACTGGATGTACAGAATTTTCAACGAGAGAATTAATATATATCCGTGCTTATTATTATGTTGATCAATCGAATAAAGTAAATTAAGAAAAATCAGAGTCGGATAAGGCTTAGATAAGTTACTCTACTAAGTTGTACATGGCCCTAGATACGACTGCGTAAGGAATCATTACTAGAATCTTCGTTATTTTATACGCATTCCATATAAGTACCTTTCAAAATGACAGTTATGAAATCACTTTCTGTTCGACCGTTCGCGGAGAGACGCGATCGCGGAGAAGGCGCGTCAACGGGAGTCGTAAATTTCCGTTGCGAATGGATTATCGACGTCACGAACTGATCGATTCCTTATTTCGGTTAGAATAATAGAGGTGGTTGAATTAGTAGAACACTGAGCTTAACAGGTTATAATATACATTTTGTTCCAACAACTTGTCTCGTGGAGAATATAAATATTCGGAGAGACTCGCGTGATAAGTTACGATGTCGAATTGTAATGTCGTTTACAATACAGTTAGAAGTGCTCGACTCGTATAGTTATTTGCAAGATCACGATGTTAGTCGTAATAGGAGTGACTTGCAAATAGCGAGTTACGGCGTCGCGAAAGGTATAAATCATAAGTAAAATATGAACCGAGAGATTGGTTCAGCGATTTAGCGATTAGGCGACTGGTAGAGAGATGTTGACTGATCAAAGGATGGAAAGTCAGTGATGTTCGGATGCCGTGCGGAGGAAAGCCAGTGAGGAGCGTGTCTAGCGCACGGATCCATTGAATTTGTTAATGACAATATTGGCTAGGAAAGTGAGAGCGATAGACGTTGCTTCTGATTGGATAAGAAGAAGGTTGGTGGGCAAGGAAGGCCCACCTTCGGGCCAAACCCTGTTGCTAGCGGGAAATACCGAACGTGGGAAAAACCAAATTTCCTGTATCTTCCCGTAATATAACTTACTGAAAATTTTGTATGAGAATTGATTGTAAATAATCTACCAAATAAAAAAAAAAATCTTCCCGTAGTAGAGAATAAACTTAATGAACACCTGAATTAAAAGATATTTGTCTAGTCTAAAGGACCTCAACTATGAAAATGCCAAGATTTATGGTGGATCCTTAAGACTATTGAGGGTACGCAGTAAAGGTGTGTGACATCTACTTGTCATCTTGTCTGCGGCGTGGGGCTTGATCTGTGTAGACTCACCGGACGTAACACTTAATACTTTCGTTATCTGCAAGTCATCATGAGTATGTTTCCGATAATCATCGGAGTATACGTTTAAAATCGAAAGCGCCAATAGATTAACATTAGTTTATTCTACATCATGTTAGGGAAAACATCATTTTTCGCGACTCAGGAATATATCGTTTGGCATTAACAAGATATCTATATACATACGTACATATGTGCGTCTGGAAAAATAATAAGAAGCGATATCAGTTGCTTTGTAAGTACTATATCGAACCTTATATAACGCTTTTAACTACGTTATAAACCCACTTTTACCTGAATAAATCTACTTTTTAATTCTATTGCTTTATATTGTGTATGCATATACATATTTCAGGATAATACTTCAAACAGTTTCATTCAAGTGCTGAATGTTAGTTTTATTATTCGATGCATATATATTCGTTTTGCAAACATAAAACGTTAAAAATTATGCAACACATACACAAGAATAATAATTATAGACAGATAACACTAATCTAACAAGAGAAATCTACTATATAAGTACATATTATTACTAATTTTGAATAGTACAGTTCGTCAATAATAAAACAAATAGCGTTGATATGCATATGTTTCTCATTTTTTACACGCAACGAATATTACATCAATCATACTGATATCGCATGGGAAAAATATTCCGAGTAATACAGTAGATAGCTTTACGCGTCTGATAATCTGGTTGATAAAAATATTGTTTGATTCACGTCGTATTTAAATATTTCTTAAAACAACGACGTTTTAAAATACAAAAGTAGAAGAACATTTTCATACAATATGCATGTAATGATAACAGATGTATATAAGAATTTATAATTTCAAAGTTTCAAAGAATAAAGACGTTTTCTATGTAATCATCGAGTATATTCAATAACGCTGCAATTAGCATTAGCAAACAAGTCAGATACTGCTCATATATTATGTATGCGTTATATTAACACATAATATATTTTATTCATAATTCGACATATATTGCTCAACGGGGACATGTCCCTAAACGCGCGAAGAGGCTAAGCAGACTTGCACGCGCGTTTATTCGGAGTAAAGATCATCAAAAATATCACCGTATTCGCGCGTATCTCTACCAACACCATAAATACACCATAAAAATACCTTCAAATTAGGGCAAAATATCGTCAAGGGTGCAGCATTCGACCAGCACCGCTTTAACAATATAATTTAATCCCCCTTCTTTTATTCTACGGCGAAAAGAAATGTCTTACAGAATTCTTATAGCACAACATTATAAATTCGTTTTCAGAAGACAAAATTATAATGAGTGACTTTGAAATTTTGTGCGGGTTAGCCGCATTACTTCTGGCTTTCTATTATTATTCCACGTCAACCTTCGATTTTTGGAAGAGTCGTGGAGTTCAAGGACCAAAGCCTGTATTCTTATTTGGAAACACCATAGACCTGATGCTTGCAAGAATATCAATGGTGACTTACCAGCAGAATCTTTATAAAGTATACAAAAACGAACCGATGATCGGGTTGTACATGAGAAGATCACCGGTTCTTGTTCTAAAAGATCCGGAACTGATAAAAGATGTCATGATTAGGGATTTCTCGAAATTCGCCGATCGAGGATTTGCTGTTCATGAAAGGGTATGTTGCATTGCATTTGTAAGTGAAAAAATAAGCGATAAAGTATTAATACTCACTCCGTGTTATTTATCTATATTTCTTATTCGTACTTATGATTTATTAATAGCGCGATCACAAAGTAAACAAATATTTTAATCGTAAAGCGAGGCATAAAAATAGATCTTCCAGATAATTCGTTGCCTAACGAAGGAACTTCTAATCTTCCGTTCTCCAGCGATAACGTTACGTATGTCCTGTTCGCTGGAAAGAAAATATTATATTGGTTTTTAAACTGATATCGCGAACTGTTCACAGACAGAACCATTGTCAATGCATCTCTTCAATTTGGAACCAAAAAGATGGCGTCCGTTAAGATCGAAGCTCACCCCAATGTTCACATCCGGCAAACTGAAAGACATGTTTGGTCTCATCCTCGAATGTGCAGACCATTTCGGAAAATACTTGGATAAACTAACCGCGAAGGAAGAGCCCATAGATTTTCGCGAGGTAACAGCGAAATTCACGACCGACGTGATTGGTTCCTGCGCCTTTGGAATCGAGATGAGCTCGTTATCGAACGAAGACAGTGAGTTTCGTAAAGTCGGCAGACAAATCTTCGCCGCGAACTTTGAGAACGCAATACGGTTAAAACTCAGACTGTACCTGTCGAAACTGTACGATTTGTTGGGTTACATTGTACCCGACAGAAGACTTGCTCCGTTCTTTACCAAGCTCGTGACAGACACTATGAAGTACAGGAAAGAGCATAACATATACAGGCCTGACTTTATACATATGCTCATGGAATTGAAAGAACATCCAGAGAAATTGGGCGACATTAGTAAGTTTATAGTAACGACTTAATTTTAATTTTAATTTTAATTTTAATTTTAATGCTCAATTTATGCTAAGAAAATACAATCATATTATATAGTATTGGCGAATAATAAGAAGGAAAATAATACGACTCGCTTCTTAGTACAACATAATAATTTAATTAACACAAGTGAACTATGTTTTGCAGAATTAACGGATAGCTTATTAACTGCGCAAGCTTTCGTTTTCTTCGCTGCCGGCTTTGAAACTTCGTCGTCGGCAATGAGCAACGCTCTTTACGAACTCGCTTTAAATCAAGAGATTCAAGACAAATTACGTCAAGAGATCAGGGAACACCTCGCGAAACACAACGGAGAGTTGCAATACGAACATGTTAAAGATATGGAATACTTGGAGAAAGTGTTTAAAGGTATGTGTACTTCGAATAGAAGGTTAGAGCTTCGCAAAAAAATATAATAAAAGATCTTTCTTAATTTATCTTCATAGAAACATTAAGGAAGTATCCACCAGGATCTCTATTGCCAAGGAGATCTACTTCCGCCTATACTTTCAGGAACACAAAAGTCAGTATACCAAAGGGTTTAATGATATGGATTCCCATATACTCGTTGCATCATGATGCTGACATTTATCCAAATCCCGAAGTGTTCAATCCTGAGAATTTCAACGAAGACGCCATTGAGGCTCGTCATCCGATGACTTATTTACCATTTGGCGATGGACCAAGAAATTGCATTGGTACGTTCAATTGTACGAGCATTTCTGTTGAAGTTGTTCGTTTCTGTTTAAATTACCAATTTATTAATTTACATCATTTTTATTCTTAGGCTCACGTTTCGCTATTTATCAAACCAAGGTGGGTCTGATCACGATTCTTCGTAATTATAAAGTGGACGTTTGTGACAAAACTATGATTCCATACGAGTTTAACAAAACGACGTTTCTACTGACGCCGAAAGGGGGCATATATTTGAAGTTAACGAAACTAAAAACATAACTTCAAAGTGAGATATCCTTTAAAGAGACTAATTTCAATCGTATTAACGCCGAATAACAAATTTTTCTATGCTTGTGTTGTAAAGTAAATTTTGTAGTTGTGACATGACAAGGGACTGAGAAAAGGTAATTTTTGTATATAAGTAAATTAGATTGATAGTTCGTAGACGCATCATAATGTGCCTATGAAGCTACAATTATTTTCGTTCTCTGCCATGCAAATATAATGGAATTTAACGTTCTCAAGACCGTTAACTCATTAATCAATATTCTTATTTTTCCATAAATAATCGCACATATATGAACGGTACATACGCAATATGATATTCGTTTTGCGTCAAGATATTGTTCTGCGACAGCATCCTCCTACATTTTACTGGAATTCCCGAAGTGTTTCCTCAATAGAATAGGCCATCGTGGAAATTTTACGCAGTAGAAGCTAATCTACATCCATCTTCCTAAAGATTCCCGCTACATACAGACTATGCCCAATATGTTTTCTACAATTTTTGGTATACGTATATATGCATAAATGTGCGTATCAGAAATTATAAATATGATAATATTTCGTAGAAATTGATTTACGACATAAAAAAGTCTTTCATAAGAGTCAGTATTTATCAAAGCCTACCATAACTACGTATGTGACCTGATTTAGGCGAGAAAATAACTTGTTCAGTACAGTTGAATAATCACTCTGTCGTGCCGCCTCTTTTGCAAAGAGACAAAGAAGGAGAAAGAGAAAGAAGAAAGCTACTCTTACTATACGTAATTACGAGATACGATGTCTGATTTTTTTTTTATCAATTATTAATAGTAGATGTACACATTTTGAATAAAATATTTCATGTCGAATCGATCTCTGTCTTTAATATATTTACTATATATATTTATGCTATATATATTTACAAATATTTAAACTAGAAACATGAGTTTTATACTTGTTTTATGTCGGAGCTTATGATAATATTCTTCCACATTTATAATTTATAATCCGCAATGGTAATGGTAAACAATTAAATTGAATTTTGTCGAAAGTAAGTAAATGTTCGGATATTACTTATGTATCGAAAGTAACGTGAGACATGACTCAATGGAATATCTCTTTATGGTAATTTTATGAGCCATAGCATTCTGTGTTCTATAATGTACATTATTGAACTTGATTGACAATGATATTCAATTTCACAACGAATGGAGTATTTATTGAACTTCAAGCGTTTCTAATCACGATTCTTCGATTATAAAGATTCAACAATTTTTGGAAAAATATTGCCCATGCTCACGATTGCTACATGTAGAATACTCGAAGAAAATGTAATGAAACATAGTATATTATAATTACATACGTAGAAGATCCTGATTAGAAATTAACAATAATAAGCCAATTCTTATTATATTATCTAAACAAATGATTTTTTAACATTTTGTTTACGTAGCTAAATTCTTCGTTTAAGAACGGGCAATTTTTACATTTAAACCATTTTTCTAAATCTAATAGTTCAGAGGCTGCTTCGCCCCTTTAAAATGAATGTCGATAAAAAAAAGTACGCGTCAAGTATGTTTTCACGAAGTACGTTATACTCGGGAACGTTCCCTTATAATAATTCTTCCAAAAATCTATATTACAATAATTACAATAATTAATAGGGCTAGGTAATTGATAATACTAGCTAATTGATCTTCAGATAATCATGGCTAGGTTAGATGTATTTGTAAGAAAAGAATAATCAATTCTTTGAGTAATGAATTTTTTTGCATTGTAGGAAACATTGTTTTCTTCAACTATTATCAATACGAAGGCCATCCAGAAAGTACTACCTGTTTACATATAGACACTGTATAAAACGATACAAATAAAATACTTATAGAAGGTCACCTAGCTTCATTCATGTATTAACTAAAATCATACAAAATTTTGTGGTTTAAGTACTTAATATTGTCCTTTTATCAGGCGTATAAATCAACGTGTATATAATGTATATAAGTTATATAAAC